>JAHHUM010002889.1:277191-746597 GCA_036173005.1 Crenichthys baileyi | reverse complement strand
TAAAAAGTCTGAGTTTTAACTGTGTTAATAGCTTGAACCCAGACCAATACCTACAGGCAGTGGGTGACACAGGAAGTGTTGTCTGTTTGAAGGTTATCTTAAATTACTCTATATAAGTAGCAGAAAAGGATTCTGCAGATAATACATGTGATCATTCATGCGAGTGCACTGTTCTCCACACCAAACCTAATCTCAATAAATCTTTACATTTGCCATCACCTAATTTTAGAAGAAAAAATAAAGAAACCTGGGTCTGTTAAGAATGCAAATATTACACTGATACAGATATACAGTTAGGCTCAAAATCACTGAATGATTCAGATTTCAAGTAATTGGACCAATCTGTTTTTTCTGACTAGAAGAAATATTCACATTTTGGAGTGTCCCAGCCGCAGTCCCCACTTGGGAGGCCTTTGATTTGGAGAACATCTTGAAGGATAATTGTCCACTGTTTGTAAACATATAAAAAACAGATTTTCTTTTAAAAAAATTATACTTTAAATTAAACTTTACATTCACTAATAATTAAAAAAAACTCTGAATGATCCTCTCTGAGCTACAATTCTCCAATCAGCCGCCAACAGGCTAAAGTCAATCTAATCCGCGTGTGTGTGTGGGGGGGGTGGGGGGAGTTGGGGGGGGTGGGGGGGGGGGGGGGGGGGGGTTTTTTTGGGGGGGAGGGGGGAAAGGTTTTTTGGGGGGGTTGGGGGGGGGGGAAGGGGGGGGGGAAGGGGGGAAAGCGGAATTTACTATTTAATTTTTCCTTTTTAGTACCCCTCACAGTACATTTATAAAAAAATTGTGATAAAATTTTAGGTCCATGTCACCATTCCAAAACCCTTCTGTCTTGAAAAAAACAGTTTCCTAGACAAAGGAGGTGAGTTTGAATTTTTGGGGAAAAAAGCAAAAAACACCCTTTTTAAAGAATTAGTTTTTTCCCCGAACAATGTATTTTTTAGATAGCATGAACGTTATTATAATATAACAAATTTACAGTAGGGAGAACGAGCATTTAATACACTGCTGATTTTGGGGGTTTTCCACTTGCAAAAACCTGTAGAAGTCTAATTTTTTATAATAGATACTCTTCAACTGTGAGTGATGGAATCTAAAACAAAAATCCAGAAAATCACAATGTGTTATTTTTAAGTAATTAGCATTTTATTTGCATGACATAAGTATTTGATACAACAGAAAAACAAAACGTAATATTTGGTACAAAAACTTTTGTTTGCAATTACAGATATCAGACGTTTCCTGTAGTTCTTGACGAGGTTTCACACACTGCACCCCTCCATACAGATCTTCTCCAGATCCTTCAGGGTTCAGGGCTGCCGCTGGGCAATATGGACTTTCAGCTCCCTCCAAAGATTTTCTATCAGGTTCAGGTCTGGAGACCAGCTAGGCCACTCCAGGACCTTGGAATGTTTCTGAAAAAGCCACTCCTTAGTTCCCCTGGCTGTGTGCTTCGAGTTGTTGTCAAGCTGGAAGAGCCAGCGACGACCCATCTTCATGCCCTTACTGAAGGGAAGGAGGTTGTTGGCTAAGATCTCCAGATACATAGCCCCATCCATCCACCCCTAAATACAGTGCAGTCATCGTGTCCCCTTTGACAGAAAGCATCCTCAAAGAATGATGTTTCCACCTCCATGCTTCACGATAGGGATGGTGTTGTTGAGGTTGTACTCATCCTTCTTCATCCTCCAAACACGGCAAGTGGAGTTTAGACCAAAAAGCTCTTTTTTTGTCTCATCAGACCACATGACCTTCTCCCATTCCTCCTCTGGATCATCCAGATGCTCCTTGGCAAACTTCAGACGGGCCTAGACATGCGCTGGATTGATCAGGGGGACCTTGCATGTGCTGCAGGGTTTTAATCCATGGTGGCGTAGTGTGTTGCTAATGGTCTTCTTTGAGACTGTGGTTCCAGCTCTCTTCAGGTTATTAACTAGGTCATGCTGTGTAGTTCTGAGCTGATCTCACCTTCCTCATGATCACTGATGCCCCAAGAGATGAGATCTTGCATGGAGCCCCAGACTGAGAGAGATTGACCGTCATCTTGAATTTCTTCCATTTTCTTATAATTGCGCCAAGAGTTGTTGCTTTCTCACCAAGCTGCTTGGCTATTTTCCTCGAGCCCATCCCAGCCTTGTGCAGGTCTGCTATTTTATCCCTGATGTCTTTACACAGCTCTCTGGTCTTGGCCATTGTGGAGAGGTTGGAGTTTGTTTGTTTGATTGAGTGTGTGGACAGGTGTCTTTTATACAGAAAACAAGTTCAAACAGGTGCAGTTAATGAGTGGAGAGCAGGAGGGCTTCTTAAAGTAGAACTAACAGGTCTGTGAGAGCTGGGTTTCTTGCTGTTTGTTAGGTGATCAAATACTTATGTCATGCAATGAAATGCAAATTAACTACCTAAAAATCACACAATGTGATTTTCTGGATTTTTGTTTTAGATTGCATCACTCACAGTTGAAGAGTAGCTATTAGACACTTCAATATGCTTTGCAAGTAGGAAAACCTGTGAAATCTGCAGTGTATCAAATACTTATCCCCACTGTATTTGTCATTATTATGCCTTCAGGGTCCACCACCATCAGACCTTATCCACTTTATGAATGCGCAAAAATACATGCACATAACTAACTTTAAACACAGACATTTAGAAAAGGTAGTTAACAGCTTATTTTTCCTTTGTGCATGTGTGAAACTGAGGGGACCTCAGACTGCAGGCGCTTCAGAGTGGAGTTCAGAGTCTGTTGCTTTGTATCACCTAAATCTGATTAAGTCATCTTTAATTACAGTTATACAGCTGTTTAATGTTAATATTAGATAGGAAAGCTTAAATTTAGCCCAATAAGCAGCAAAATTCCTCATGGTAGAGGTTTGGTTATCTACAGTTTCTTAGAAAGTCTGTTTAATTTTAGAGCTTCATTTCACCAGTCATCAGGGGGTAAAAAGCAGTTTACTTTAGATGATCGAGCTCAGTGTAAATGAATCACGGCAGTGTTTGGACGTTGCAGTTATCTTTGGGCCCAGATCCCTCGGTTCAGTTGTCCTGGGCCGGAGCCATCCATGCCTGCCGTCTAACCCCTAGCTTGCCCACAATCCCTGATTAATGTGGTCTGGGTGGGAGCTGTCAGAAATGGCAGAGAGAATCATGGGATTTCTCCTTCAGAGTCCCAATGACACCCAGCAGCTGCAGGAGTAAACAGATGACTAACCACTGGCCTTTTGGCAGCCTTCGGAGATTCACATGGAGGGAGGGCTGCGAACAGTGCTTTGACATTTAGGTGGATTAGAAAGTTCTTGGGTTCTGCTCTCACGGTGTCAGAGGTGCTTGGTGTAGTAATTATTTGCGTCTTGCTTTGCTTCCGCTTGACCTCTAAACCACAAGGAAAACGAAGAGCTTAATTTTTCCACTTACGGATGGTTGTTCAGATGAAATGTCTAAGTGTGAAACATCCCTCCCCCCGCACGCCTCATTTATAAACAAATCACATTTTCCGTCCTGGTGCCACAGAAGAAATAATAAGTAACTGGCTTTTGAAAAGAAAACAACAAATTGTCATTTCAGATCATGTCCTGCCGCAGACTTCATTTTAAATCTGGTGCTGAAAGCTGTCCTGGGGGCACAGTTTTGCGTGAGGTATTGACATATTAAGGGCTCCATCAGACAACGGTGCTAGTGCTTTTAAATCGCAAATAAATTACTCTCCTCAAAACACTATTACTCGTCTGAAAATGAAAACTCACTCATTGTGACTGTCTTATATCAGGTAAAAACTGGAGAGAATTAATTAACCTTTGTCATTTTAATTGCTTTAGTGACAGCTGTCCTTTGAAGCTGGAGCTATCCTAATGCACACACTGCAAGCTTGTCAATTACTTTCCCAGTGAATAGATTAAAATGCCGCAGAGGATAGAGTCATTTCATTAGTCAGACTTAATGCCCCCCAGACATAACCAGGTGCGAACACTTCACCCCTAAATATGCAGGAAAATGAACAATACTAATAAGCCCATATGAATCGAATGAATTGTGGCAACATGAAATTAAGTTCACGCTCCATTTAATTCATGCACACTGCTTTGTCTATTTGTTGTACAGGTTTTTCTTTGGTAAGGTGCGGAAATTAAAAACATTTTGGACAGAACACCCTGCAAACTGAAATGTAGGGCACCTGTGTTCCAAAGCGAATTTCTCCTATGGATGTTAGCACTGTCAATTCTTACAGCACAGGGTAATAGCGGACATCAGCCTCCAATTCTCCCATTTTGCTGTTAGGACATCTATGATTTAATGCAACTCAACCTATCATGAATCAGACAGAAATTACACTGCTTTCAAAGGTCTTTCAGACAGTTCTCTGCTTCCAACACTTAATGTCTCCAAGCCTCTTCCTTTCACCACAATATGTGAAGTAATTTTCACATTTAACCAAGCTGCTGAAGCCCTTTCCTCATGTACTGTGAGGATTTTCACACTCAAGCATGTCGAAGTCTGAAAAACTCTCGAACTCTAAGGAAACGAAGGTGAATGCAAAAGAAGCTTACATTCTTGGTTTGCTGATGTTACAGAATCATAACAAAATGTGACAAATGCAATAGTCTGAAATGCAACATCCTGTTAAACCTGCTATGTGCTGTCAAAGCCCCTGAAAATCAAATCAAAACTTACTTCTCCCAGGACCTGTGGAGTGACTTTTCAGGTGTTCTACACACCTGAATCAAATCAATTGTTCACAATCAGTGCTCTGTAGAACTTGATGGCATTCTAAGGGCACATTCAGGTATGCACAATTTTCAAAATTAAGTGTGTAAATAATTTCTATGCACTTTGCAGGGCGCTCAATGTGGATTATAGTAAATTCACTGCTATTATTATGTGCCTTACGTGTGTTGCACTAGCTCGTCATGTAAACCATTTGCTAATTTACTAGCACAAATTACCAGCTTGTGCTGTTGATGTATTTAACACCCGTTTTAGAGATTTGAAAACGGATGAGTGACAGATGAGAGAATTCTTTTCTATCAGTAATGGGGTATTTTGTTTTCAAAATAAAAATCTAACTAAATTGAAGTGGTAAACTGCTGAGTTAACTGAGCAACCTTTAACTTTTCCCATCTCTCATGTATAACAGCTAAGTTTTTTGAAGCTATATCCAATATGTATGTTTTCCATTAGTTTCTTTGTAGCCCCGAACGTCCACCTCCTTAAAATGGTTCAATTTTGTTGATCATTTGCTCTATTTGCAACATTAAAATTTTACTCACTGATTTGTCTTCAATAGACCTGATTGAAACTGGATAGGATCAGATAAGATCTATTTAAAGCAATGATGTGGACCAAAATCAAGTTAAAAGTAACTCACAAAATTATTTTAATTTAAAACTGTTTATATCTGCAATATTCACCAGTGAAAACCAGGCCTAAAAGAATGTCCTTTGTTCTCCAAACACTGCCTTCTCCTGACTAAGACACATTTGAAAAGTCAGGATTATGCTGCCCAGGAGATCTGAAAAATGACTTAGTTTAGCTGCAAAGTCAGATTAAATTGGTACCACCATTAACTACAGACATGAAGTGTGGTTTTATGTCTTTGAATGCAAATAAAGAGGAACATTTCTCTGTGTTTCCTGAGGTGGGATGGAGTATACTGGTTTCAGATAACAACTATAGACTTTACCCCAGGTAAAATACCGCCTTCATCACGACTGTTAACTAGAGCTGGGCAGCATGGCACAAAAATATCAATTTTGGGACTCATGTATGCACAACATAAACCTATCAGACATAATCCTATGACCAGCATGGGCACCCTGACCCTACACTCTCTCATACTGGTCACTGGACGTTCAACATGGTACCTCATGGCAAAGAACTCTGAGGATTTGGGGAAAAAAAAAAACACATGCTCTTCATAAAGATGGTTGAGGCTATCAGGAGATTGCCAACACCCTGAAACTGAGCTGCAGCACGGTGGCCAAGACCATACAGCGGTTCAACAGGACAGGTTCCTCTCAGAACAGACTCGCCGTGATTAACCATAGAAGTTGAGTGCAAGTGCCCAGATTCATATCCAGAGGTTGTGTTTTGACAATAGACGTATGAGTGCTGCAAGGATCACTGCAGAGGTTGAAGGGGTGGGGGTTCAGCCTGTCAGTGCTCAGACCACATGCTGCACACTGCATCAAATTCGTCTGCATGCAAGGAAACCTCTACAAAAGATGATTCTTACAAAAGCCCCGAAACAGTTTGCTGGAGACAAGCAGACTAAGGACATTGTTTAACCATATCCTCTGGTCTGATGAGACCAAGATAAACCTATGTGGTTCAGATGGTGTCAGGCAGTGGGTGGTGACAATCAGGTGAGGAGTTCAAAGGCTCATGTGTCTTGCCTACAGTCCAGCATGGTAGTGTGAGTATCATGGTTTGGGGCCACATGAGTGCTGTTGGCTGTGGAGAGCTACAGTTCACTGAAGGGACCATGAATGCCAACATGTACTGCGACACACTGAAGCCGAGCATGATCCCCTCCCTTCTGATACTGGGCTGCAGGGCAGTTTTCCAACATGATAACGACCCCAAGCACGCCTCCAAGACGACTTCTGCCTTGCTGAAGAAACAGAGAGTAAAGGTGCTGGACTGGTCAAGCATATCTCCAGATCTAAACCCTATTGAGCGTCCGTGGGGCGTCTTCAAAAAGAAGGTGGAGGAGGGCAAGGTCTCTAACATCCACCAGCTAAAGGATGTCGTCATGGAGGAGTGGAAAAGGATTCCAGTGGCAACCTGTGAAGTTCTAGTGAACTCCATTCCCAAGACGGTTAAGGCACTGCTGGAAAACAATGGTGGCAACACAATCTATATACACTTTGGAAACAATTTAGACATTTTCACTTAGGAGTGTACTCACTTTTGTTGCCAGCGGTTTAGACATTAATGGCTGTGAGGTGAGTTATTTTGAGGGGACAGCAAATGTACACTGTGATACAAGCTGCACACTGACTACTTTACATTGTATCAAATTATCATACCTTCAGTGTTGTCCCTTTGAAAGATATCAAAAAAATGTTTACTAAAATGTTGGGGCTGTACTCACTTTTGGAAGATACTTTATATTTCATCCACTAACATGCCATGAAGATGGGATAATTAGTGTTATTCTCTTCACCTGTCAGTGGTCATAATCTCATCTATACCCTCATGATGCAGTTGAGATGCAGGGCTGCTGGATTATAGAAAAAAACAGTTATGATCACAATTATTGTGTCACTATTGATATTGGTATTGATGTTATATCATATGATCACTTACTAGAGTCTGGAAACTAGTGGCTGCTGGAAAAGGTAGTGACTAAAGGCCATTTTCTTTTGGATGTAGCAATGTCAGACGTATCTTCAAAAAGACTTACTTGTGCAGTTATAAAGTCCAAATTACAGCAAACCTTAATTTGTGCTCTTTGGTGGTTGACATATTTCCACTGTACTTCAACTGCCCACTGGCCCACTCTTCTTTGCAGTATTGTTTAAATCCAATTAGTCTGGACTTTGTCTAGGCCACCCTAAAACCTTAACTTTATCTTTGTTCCATTCAAAGGTGGACATGCTGGTGTGATTGAACCATTGTCGTGCTGCATAACTCAAATGCTTAAAAGGTCAATACCTGAAAGCCAGACATTATCCCTCAGGTTTTTGTCTGGTGGAGAGCAGAGTTCATGGTCCCATCAATCACAGCAAGTCGTCCATGTCCTTAAGCATCAAAGCAGCCCCAGACCGTCACACTACCACCACCATGTGTGCGCAATAGACACACACCTTCCAAAGGTTCCACTTTCATACAATAAGCCCCCAGAATAATTTCATACAAGTGTTGGGGATCATTAACGTTTATGTTTTGTGGGTTCAGTGTAAACCCCACGATGATTAACAGAATCCTGCAAAACTCAATGTCTGAAGGAATTGTTTAGTTTATATCAAATTGCACATAGAAGACATTAATAACCAGTAGAAATTCTAACTTGGAGCTCAAGATTATATTATTATATATATATCATAATCAACTCCTTTTTTACTGCATTCACCCAAGTCAAGTTGCTAATTCAAGCGTTATAAAGAAATTATGAATAAATCAATATCTGATGAGTTTCTTTGCTTACTTCAAATAAGAAAACTTGGATTAAACATTGATTCAAATTATAATAAAATTTTTAGAACAAAAGGGGAACATTAGAGAATCCTTTTTTCTTCATATTTGTCTCATAGAACATCCAGAATATTTTAGGCAAAGAGGCTGATTTTTAAGAAAATCAGCACACAGCAATACTGTTATCTAAAAACATGACTCCCATTAAAAAACTATTGCTCCATAACTTGGTCCCAGTTAGGCAGAGCTGTAGATATTGTCCCACCAGTGAACATCTAATGACTGTAGTGTAAAGGGTTTGGGTTTTTTCTCATTTTGTCAAATTTTTGATGGGATTGGGGTTATCAAACCAGACGCAAGGGTGTTGATGGCAGAGATGTGTTTGCTTTTCAAAATGAAACAAGATGTAAGAGGATTACCTGGCTCATGAATGTGGCCCGTCTATCCTCTTATTTATCACTTTATCCACAACAGGTTGCCACGCTACACAACAGGGCTGATGTTCTCCTGCCTAAATAACTGGGATCAGAGTTCAGATAAGAAAAGAAAAAGAGTTAAACATGTCTTTGATTATCTGAATGTATATGTGTTTGTGTGGTTGGTGTGTGTTGATGATGAGCCGCAACAATCAGGCTGTTTCACAAGCAGCTACACCTCTGATGAAAAGTGCGACTGGTTGAAAATCTATTTTTACGACACCCTGCGCTGTCAAAGCAGGTTTGCTGAAACAAAAGCAGGACAGGGTGATGATTGCTGATTATCATCTTGTCACGAATAACACTGAAGTACAGAGCTAGGTGATGCTATTTATACTAACTGAAGAAGTGATAAAAGAAGAAACGGATAATTTTCTCCATCATTTACATGCCCTGATGGGAAGGGAAAAACAAATCTCCAAAGGTATGACACTTCACCACAGCATCTGGTTGTGCATCAAATCTTCAAGGCTTTGCAGGCTGCATTCCTTTCAAGTGCCCATACAAGAAGCTGTCTACATGATGAGTAGGCCACCTTTCCTTGTCAAAGCCTTAATATATAGAACAGTTTTCCTTCACCGTCTTGCCTTTCAAACAGGTCACCAGGTAAAACAATCAGGGCCGCTTGTGTCTGAGCTGACGCTTCGTTTGCTCTTGATTTATATCTTAAACAACCTCTCCTGGTGCTTCCACTGCCAAAGGTGAGATGCACAGCCAGTGTTGATGACAAAGATTGACTAGGTGCGGTGGCAAGGGGGAGGAATGATGCGGTTTTAAAAAATGCATCACCATTAAATCAAAAGGTAACCTTGAACGAGCTCAGCTGATGCCGGCTGGGTGACACGTTCTGCCCTCAGCGCTTGGTGTCGTTCGGGCAGGATGCCGGTCCAGTTCCTCGATGACCAAGGCCACTCATGCTAACATTCTGTTCCAGGCAAAGCAACATTAATTTCTTCAGAGCCCCAACTAGAAGAAATGCACACGTATAGAAAGCATCTCAAGCATCAAAACAAAAAGGTATTTTAATCACACTTCCTCAGTTATCGAACAATGCTTGTCATCTTTTCAAGTTAAAGGGAGCTAAAAAAAAAAAAAAAACAGGCAGAAGTGAATCCATTTATTCTCAGACGTCTGCCATCTTTATGCCCTCTGAAACATAACTAACCCCCTGGTTATTCAAGTATTACTCTGTATTGAAATATATAAAAGCAAATTTTGTCGTAATCCTAGAGGATATTTCAAAAGTGCCTATAGCACTTTTGAAAAAAAACAAAAACATTTTACACTGAAAATAACTTACAAACACCAACAATATTAGACTCTGAAGCGATGTTTAACTTTATTTTACAGAAGCATTTAGTTTGCAACGTCTTCTTCGTAAACCCTTCTTCATACCAAGATTGAATCCTTTCTAAACAAATTACATTTTTGTGGATGAATTATTGTGAAGTTCAACAGTCTGTTAACTTTTAATTGCAATATAATAAAAGGAAAAGTGCTATTTTTGGAGGTTCCTTTAAAAGGTTATGATCAGTAAGCATCTCACCTGTAGCAGGTAGCAGTGTAATTTTTTTATGTAGCACTGCTTGCATACAATGTAACCAATAGGGCTGCAAACAATGCCAATTCAAAATTTCAATGACATGTCATGTAGGGCTACAGCTAACGATTATTTTGCTATTGGATTAATCTGTCGACTTTTTTGATTAATCAAATAAAAATCGGATAGAAAAAGGTGCTTAATGAGAATTTGTTTTTTGTTTTTTTGTACAGAACGTGAACCAGGTGAAGCTAAAGCTATGTCACTTGAGGAGTTCTGGATAGAGCATATTTACAGACAAAGAAGGTTTTTCATATTAAAGCAAATGTATGTATTTTTTGAACAATTTTGGCCTAATTATTGCTCTGAGTAGGTTGTTCTTTCAGCAAATGGCATGTTTTAGAGTCTGTATACTCCAGTTAATGATTTTTTTGATTACATAATTAGTTAATGATTAAATGATTATTTCAGTAATTTATTATTCACGTTTAATCAGATCAATTATTTCAACCCTAATGTAACTTAGAACTATACAGCCGTGTATCTGTGTGTGTGTGTGTGTGTGTGTGTGTGTGTGTACACATGACTTTCTAACCTTGTGTGGATCAATCCCTGACAGAACACCAGCATTGTGTGGACATTTTGCCCGGGACAATGCTGTGTGTACTATAATTGTATACACACACAACCTCGTCCAAATCCGGCAGACCTACATTTTTAGGGTAAGGGGTTAGGTTTGAATTAAGTTTAGGGTGAGGATGGATTATGGTTAGAAATATACTAGCAATGGGTAGGGGTGGTTTAGTTTTAAAGCATAGACGCAGTTGCTAGAATGAAGGGAAGTCTATACAATGTGTGTGTGTGTGTGTGTGTGCGTGTTTGTTATTGTCTTCATTCTCTGCCAGCAAGTTGAGTGCAGACAGCACAAAGCAGAGCTCTTTTTCCATGCAATGTTTTACTGCTTAGCATTTAAAGCGTTTAAAGAGCTGTATGTGTCCTCTGGGAGCAGACTGTAGTGGTGTGGTGAGCACTTCTACATGCAACAAATTCTCCCTAGTAACAAACCACATGTAGTGGTAATAGTAGTACTTGAAAACAAAACCCAGAGTCGTGGAGTAAAAGCCTAGTTTACTGTTGACATTAGCTAGACTAGACTTAGCCAGACTAAGACTAAAAATCTAACTACTGTAACATATAGTAAGGTTGTCAATATAATTGATATTTCAATATAATCAATACTAAAACATGAAATTATTCAAATATACGCCTTTGCGTCAAGATCGATATAAATGGACCTATTCTCTTTTGCCTAAAATGTCAAATTTTTTCCGGCAGCGGCGCCGCAGGAACAGACACTCATCGCCTCCCCCTCCCTCACCTGACTAAAACAATGAGCAGGCGCTGGATGTTTTAAATTGCCTGTGACATCACATTTTTACGATAAATCCAAAGGGAAAGCAAACATTGATAAAATATTTTTAAAGTAAATTCATGCCGCTGAAATGAGCAGTTGTTGAGATATATGATCACAAATCTCACTAAAAAGGCATTTCCAGACTTCTTCGTGATTTTGCTGCATATTTTTACGACGCAAGAGGGGAACCTCAGCACATTTAGATGACTGCTGCTACAATGGTTGACAACACAGTAGCACATAATCGGATGTTTCTTTAGATATGTTTCAATCACTATCAGAGAGAGACGAAGCAGAGTCAGAAGAAGAAAGACAGCTGTCATCAGATGGCAGAGCACAAGTTTTGGTTACAGCTCCTTATATGTTGGAGCCGCTAAGAGAACCGACAGCACCACCGGCGAAACTGAGCAGCATGGAGCAGCAGAAGCAGACACAATAGATCTGAAGACACTACCCGGTGTGTCATTTTTTTAAACTTTATATTAGAATCTATGGAGAAACATTTATGTAGATATAACGTATGCGCATATAATTCATCTTTTGCAAATAATAATTTCCTATTATTGTGATTGATTAATCATAATAATAGTAATATTTTTTTATTTTTAATTATTAACAATAACAACCAATTTCTAAACGTATTTTCGCAACAATTATTCTTACCTGCTGATCCGTTTAGCAACAGCTGTTCAGTGCATCTGATGTGGTGATCTTTTCCCATCAGATGCACTGAACAGCTTGGCTATAGCATGTGCTTTCAACATTCTCCTTCGTCTCTAAGATATCCCGACTTCTGACATAATTTCTCTTGTAAATTCAGAGGTTTGTTGTTCGAAGCAGTTTGCTGAAAAGTCCTCCAATCACACCAGGCTGTGCTTGGTGGGACCAGCCTATCTGCCCTTCGTCACGTTTTCTAGCTCTGATCCAGTCAGCCCTTTTCCTCTTTGCTTCACTATAGTCCAGACTATAGGCTGCTGTTGTAGTATTGCTGCAAGCACCAGCAATGCACCGTTTACCATATTAACGCTCTTTTTACGCAACTTGGCTTCTACCTGAGTCGTTCATCATTGACGCTCACAGAATGAATGACCGGAGACTTCCCCTTTCACATAACTTCCAGCCGACTTTGGACTTGCAAAATTTAATAACGAAATATGCCTGTTCTGTGTAACAATTGTCCTTTATCACGTCTTTCATCCTAATATCATGTCAATTACTGCCCATGTTCTTCAGTAATAAGATGTTTTTCTTTTAATGTATGTTTTGTGGGAAAAGCGTGTCACAGGCTCTTTAAACTCTGCTAACACGTAGAGTGCATCCAGAAAATAAACATATTCTAACCTCTTTAACCACAAGGCAAATACAAAAGTGTTGTTTGGAGGTCTTTTCCCTATGAGGCAAACTGACGGGAAATTCGAAATATGTGCCAATGCTATGCCATTATGTCACTGTTGAGAGCAAGTTAAAAATGTCAAGCTCCTGTATCTGCAACAGTAAAGTAGAAAACGAGATAAACTAACGCTATCCGTTTAAATATTAGCTTCATGGCTAGGACAGCCCAATGACAGTGTAGGTCTGAGCTCCCACTTAGAGATGTGCTTCCCAGGTGTGCAGTTCTCAACCAGGCAACGCTCCGTTCTACTGTGGTACGAATAAACGAAGGAAAATCAGTCGGCTGCTAAATAGTGAGGCAAGAAACAAACCAGTGTGCCACCCTCCATTACTCCTCCGTTTAGTTGTAAAGGTTAATGTGGCCAATGACAACACAAGTAAACGTAAAAAAAATGGCGGAGAGCCAGACTGAAGCTGCGACAGCAGAAAGAAGTAGGAACCCATAGCAACCTACCCTGCTGCTGTAGTTGATCAATCAATGTTATTTTGTCAAAGAAGGAAGTGACTTAACTTTTTAAAATTTTTGTTCCCTATATATTAGTTTAAATATGTAGGGAATATAGGGAATATTAAATATGTAGGGAATATACAGGGGTTGGACAATGAAACTGAAACACCTGTCATTTTAGTGTGGGAGGTTTCATGGCTAAATTGGACCAGCCTGGTAGCCAGTCTTCATTAATTGCACATTGCACAAAAAGGGGGCAGAGTGTGAAGGTTCAATTAGCGGGGTAAGAGCCAAAGTTTTTTGCTCAAAAATTGAAATGCACACAACATTATGGGGACATACCAGAGTTCAAAAGGGGCAAATTGTTGGTGCACGCTTTGGGGCGCATCTGTGACCAAGCGAAAGTCTTTGTGATGTATCAAGAGCCACGGTATGCAGGGTAATGTCAGCAAACCAAAAGGAAAACCACATCCAACGGATTAACTGTGGACGCAAGAGGAAAAGGGCTGAAAGTGATGTTCGGGTGCTAACCCCGGATTGTATCCAAAAAAAATAAAACCACGGCTGCCCCAAATCACGGCAGAATTAAATGTGCACCTCAAAATCTCCTGTTTCCCCCCCAGAACTGTCCGTCGGGAGCTCCACAGGGTCAATATACACGGGGCCGGCTGCTATAGCCAAACCTTTGGTCACCAATGCCAATGCCGACGCGGGGTTTCAATGGGCAAGGAGCGCAAATCTTGGGTGTGGGGAATGTGAAAAAAGGTTTTCGATGAGTCCACCTTTACTGCTTTCCCCCAAATCCCGGGAGATTTCGGTGTGGAAAAAGCCCCAAAAAATCGTACCCCCCAGACTGTTGCAGCCCAGAGTGAAGCATGGGGGGGGATCAGTGATGGTTTGGGCTGCTATATGGCATTTCCCCTTGGCCCAATACTTGTGCTAGATGGGGGCCACTGCCAAGGGCTACCGAAGCATTCTTGAGGCCCATGTGTATCCAATGGTTCAAACATTGTATTTAAGGCGGGGGGCCGTGTATCAGGATGACAATGCACCAATACACAGCAAGATGGGGGAAAGATTTGGTTTGATGAACATGAAAGTGAAGTTAACATCTCCCATGGCCTGCACAGTCCCAGATCTAAATATTATTGAGCCCTTGGAGGGTGTTTTTGGAGAGCGAGTCAGGAAACGTTTTCCTCCACCAGTATCACGTAGTGACCTGGCAACTATCCTGCAGAAAAAATGGCTTAAAATCCCTCTGACCACTGTGCAGGACTTGTATATGTCATTCCCAAGACGAATTGACGCTGTATTGGCCGCAAAAGGAGGCCCTACACCATACTAATCAATTATTGTGGTCTAAAACCAGGTGTTTCAGTTTCATTGTCCAACCCCTGTATATATTAATCACATATTTGGGTGTTAACTAAAAAGAACCATGTGCCTTGAAAGTTTAGTATCTTGCCAATCCAAACATATAGCTCACCTTCTATAAAACATGGTAGTCAATTTTTCAAATAGCCTGTTTCGTTGAAAACAATGATTCCACTTGATGAAATTTAACCTAAAACCAATTCATTTCTGCATTCTGTGCACATAAATCAGAGAGGTCATAGTGGGTTTAAATCTACATAGTTTTGCTAGTACACCTAATGCACTCAGTATGATCTTTGGGGGTTTTCTTTGACATTTTTAATTCACATTTGTTTCTTATTGGGGTTTACATTCTATAAGGTTGAAGGAAAAAGCCCTGAGCTATATGTTGAGAACACCACCAGATTTCAGGCCAATTCTACATTAAAAAGGCAGTGAGTTCACTCAAACTAGCTGGCATCAACATGGTACTGCACAGGTGCAGTTACGAATGCAACACTTTATTCAGTTATGCACAAGTCACACAGTTAACATTCTGTTTATGCACTTTGGAGTGTTTAATATATGCAACAGTGGAATTGTACGTCTTCTGTATGAATATTCTGTTGGCATGTCACAACTGAGGCAACAGCTACAGATATGTACGAGTGGTGAACATGAGCGGAAATCAGTCAAATGAAAACATCAAAATTTAATAAAAAAGGATTCATACGCTCTGGTCTTTATCCTTGACGCCACTTGTTTCAGCCTCTGCACCAACTTTATCCCACTTCATGGTTTATGGATCATTCGTCACATGATAAGGCTGAGAAATTTGCTGCAGAACGCCTCCTCTGTCAGAGTTATATTCGTCTAATAAAGTCTTTAAAAGTCCCAAAGCTTGACCTAAATAAGGTGAGTCAAACAAGGATTAGTTAATTTTTTTCAACAAATAAAAAAAAAACTGTTTTAAAGAATATGCATAGCTTATGGTGAGTATTTGTGATTTTGAATTAGAGCTGAACAAAGACAAAAAAATACTTTCATAATTAATATATCTCAAAGCCAGTTCATTTAGAGTTGGGAATTGAAACTCATTGACCACTTTATTAAGGACACATTTAATCAAACTATGAAATGACAGTAGCTCAAGGCATCTAGAATTAGGGATGTCCAATCGGATCCCAAGTATCAGATCAGGTTCCCAATCACAGCATTTTTTCCAGCAGTCCCCAGCAAAACTCAGCTCCATATCCCTGCTCTGATATTGTGTCAGCCGCAGCTTGAGAGACACAGCTCCAATCACCCAGTTTCTAACAATTAGAACCTATTTTCTTGCTTGTTTGCAAAGCTGCATTAGCGAGTTTCTGAACATAATTTTGTCGATCAAATATGGGTGGACCACCTAGAATCAAAGTGTTTTAAACAGTTCACTATGATGTCCACAGCTGGAGAGAAACACGTTTCTGACAAGTCACATCAGTCTTAAGAAATTAATGATGAAGCAGTGTGCCTTTAGATAACATTATAGTAGCTTTCGTGACGGAGTTGGGAATTAATATCTGCTGCAGTCAAGAAACAGGTGAGACTGCACAATAAAAAACATCAGTGGTGAGTAAACGCAATAATAATGAGACATGAAGTGTTATTTTACTACACTGTAGAGCTACTGAGTTATCAAGCATATACATGGCATTACATTTGTTCATTTTATTAAAAGATTAGACTGGGACTTTGAATTGGCTGTCTATTCTTAATGCCTGGTTCACACGGTAGGATTTAAAAATTAGTCAGTTGATTTGCAAAATCTGAGAGACGCCACACATGTCGATACAAAATCGTAGATATTACAGGTTTGGTCCTACAGTGTGTGGTGTCCAGCCACACGGCAAGCACAACACGCCACACACAAACAGATTTCACTCATTTAGATGTCAGACGGGAAATCACGCAAAACCTTGAGATCAAACGTGAGTTCAGAGTAAATAAACATGGCCGACGAGGAAGAAGCAGTGGCGATAGTTTGTGGACTAATTTTAACAGGGAAAAAACATTATAAAAAGAAAAGGTGTTGGTTAAAGAAGTGGAGAAAGCACCAGCAGGGGTTCTACTTGCTACTAAATGATATGGAGGTGAGTTGTGTTTTTTTTCCCCTTCGGAAAACGTCGTTACCCACTGTTTAGATTGTTCTCTTTTCCAATATTTCATTGAGCATTCCTGGTTAATTACAGTTGAAATAAACTTGCATAGATTTCTGGTGCAGCATGGCAGTTGTTTGGGCTTCTGTATTTTGGATTCCCGTCCGTGCTTCCATCACCTTGCTTTCTGACACGTCCCATTCAACAGGCTGCGGGTTCGTCGTCGGGGAACACCCTACAAGCTAGGATATCGTGCCAAGACAATCCAACATGTTCCATGTTCCGGCTTGAGGTTGGAATGGTCCTAACGTCCTTCTAAGCAGACTAGATCACTCTTTAACACACCACACACAGCAGGAATTTCTCAGAGGATTATCGTTTGAGCTATCACAAAGATCAGGGCATCCTTAGGACTGTCGGGAGGGGATCATCAGGTCAAAAATTAGCATAGTTATCGTGCCATGTGAACCAGGCACTGATTACTCAGAATATATCAGAGAAAAAGAGAAATCCTGATCGAGAAATCCCCTATCTGGACACCTAGACCTGGTAAAGATGACTTGCTGAAGTTTAAACAGAGCATCCGAATAGGGAATAAAAAAGATTTAAGTGAATTTGACTGCTCCCGGGTTGTTGGTGAGGATCAGTTGTCCGGACCTCTGATGCCAAATGTCTCGTTCGATGAGTCTCTATTTCAGCTGCAACATTCAGATGGTAGGGTAAGAATATGAAATAAACCACACTTTGGGGCACGTTATTACCCATTGAGAAATGTTTAAATGGCACAATCTACCTGAGTATTGTTGCTGACCATGTCCATCCATTTAGGACCACAGTGTAAAGACCTTCTGTTGGCAACTTCCAATTCAATTCAATTCAATTCAGTTCAGTTTATTTATATAGCGCCAATTCACAACACATGTCGTCTCAAGGCACTTCACAAAAGTCAGGTACATACATTCCAATTAATCCTAACCATTGAACAGTGCAGTCAGATTCTGTTATCTATTCAAATTGGATAAAAAGTTTTTCTATCTAAGGAAACCCAGCAGATTGTATCCAGTCAGTGACTTGCAGCATTCACTCCTCCCGGATGAGCATGCAGAGACAGTGGAGAGTCACTGGCGTTGACTTTGCAGCAATCCCTCATACTGAGCATGCATGTAGTGGAGAGGAAAAACTCCCTTTTAACAGGAAGAAACCTCCAGCAGAACCAGGCTCAGTGTGAGCGGCCATATGCCACGACCGACTGGGGGTTAGAGAGAACAGAGCAGATACACAAAGAGAACAAAGAAACACTGATCCAGGAGTACTTTCTATGGGAAGGAAAAGGTAAATGTTAATGGATGTAGCTCCTTCAGTCGTTTCACCTAGAAAGAAGGAACAGATAAACTCTGAGCCAGTTTTCAAGTTTAAGTCTGAAGAGAGCACATAGAGTGTAGTTACAGTAAAGCTCAGTCAGTAGCTATGTCTAGGAGAGAGAAAGGGGTTAAACACTGAAAGACAGGGCCATTTGGATCATCAGTAGAGGATGAGCATTTAAGTTGTTGCCAGCAGAAGCTTGGAGGATTCCCCTCTCCAGAAAGGTGTTACAGGTAGACACAGAGTCAGGCCAGGTGTAGCTCTAGGAAAGAAAAAGAGAGAGAACAAAGTTAAAAGCTGAAATAACAGCAAATAATACAAACTTGAAGAGTAGTGTGTAGAAAGTAGCGAAGAGGGTAAAAGTGGTCATTATGTCCTCCAGCAGCCTAAGCCTATAGCAGCATAACTACAGAGATAGTTTTTCAGGATAAACTAAGCCACTCTAACTATAAGCTTTATCAAAAAGAAAGTTTTAAACCTAGCCTTAAAAGTAGACAGTTTGTCCATCTAGAGCCACTGATGGCCATTGTTTTACTAAAAACCACAACGATTGGGATATCTCTCTCTGTTCAGATTGACCATAAATAACCATTGGAAAGATACAGGTAGCAAGAAATGGAGGGTTGTGTTTGCACCTCAACCATAACTGAGCCGGTTTAGGCAAAACCTGACTCCCCCTTACTCCATCCAACAAGGGGAGAAGAAGACGGAGGTAAAATAAGGAAGATAGCTCAGGATAACCTAAGCCACTCTAACTATAAGCTTTATCAAAAGAAAAGTTTTTAAGCCTAGCCTTAAAAGTAAACAGGGTGTCTTGGGGGCCTCACGGACTAAAACCTGGGAGCTGGTTCCACAGGAGAGGAGCCTGATAACTAAAGGATCTGCCTCCCATTCTACTTCTAGAGACTCTAGGAACCACCAGTAAACCTGCAGTCTGAGAACGAAGTGCTCCGTTAGGAACGTATGGAACAATCAGATCTCTGATGTATGATGGAGCTAGATCATTAAGGGCTTTATATGTGAGGAGGAGAATTTTAAATTCTATTCTGGATTTAACAGGGAGCCAATGAAGGGAAGCTAAAGTAGGGGAAATATGATCTCTCTTTTTAATTTTCATCAGAACTCTTGCTGCAGCATTTTGAATCAGCTGAAGGCTTTTAACTGCATTTTGTGGACATCCTGAT
Organism: Crenichthys baileyi; assembly: GCA_036173005.1. Taxonomy (NCBI): domain Eukaryota; kingdom Metazoa; phylum Chordata; class Actinopteri; order Cyprinodontiformes; family Goodeidae; genus Crenichthys; species Crenichthys baileyi. Next base: position 727,145 of record JAHHUM010002889.1, on the reverse strand, counting down.
AGTAAAGAATTACAATAGTCCAGCCTTGATGTAACAAATGTATGGACTAGTTTTCAGCATCACTTCTGGACAGGATATTTGTAATTTTGGCAATATTCCAGAGATGATAAAAGGAAATCCTAGAAACCAGTTTAATATGGGATTTAAATGACATGTCCTGGTCAAAAATAACACCAAGGTTTTTTACTTTATTATCGGAGGTCAATTTAATGCCATCCAAGTTAGGTGATTGACTAAGGAGTTTCTTTTTTAAAGACTCCGGTCCAAAGACGACAACTTCTGTCTTGTCTGAATTTAGAAGCAAAAAATTTAAAGTCATCCAAGTTTTTATATCTTCAAGACATGCTTGTAGTCTATCTAACTGGTTGGGCTCATCAGGATTTATGGATAAGTAAAGCTGAGTGTCATCAGCGTAACAGTGAAAATTTATTCTATGCTGCCTGATAATTTTTACCTATTGGAAGCATTATATATAGTAAAGAGAATTGGCCAAGTACTGAACCCTGTGGTACTCACAATTAACCCTGGAGTTTAAAGACGATTTATCATTTACATGAACAAACCTGGAATCTGTCAGACAATAAGATTCAAAACCAGCCTAGCGCTGTTCCCCTATCCCTCCAGCATATTCCAGCCTTTCTAAGAGAATATTATGATCGACTGTATCCAAATGCAGCACTGAGATCTAACAGAACCAGTACAGACACAAGTCCATTATCTGAGGCAATAAGAATAATCATTAGTGACTTTCAGCAGAGCTGTTTCAGTGCTATGATGAGCTCTGAAACCTGACTGAAACTCTTCAAACAGGTTCTTGCTGTGTAAATGCTCCACATATTTGGTTAGCACTATTTTCTCAAGAATTTTAGATAAGAATGGAAGATTGGATATCGGTCTGTAATTATTAAGTGTCATCTTGATAAAGCGAAGGTTTCTTAAGCAAGGTTTAATTACAGCTACCTTAAAAGCTTGTGGTACACATCCATTTACTAAAGATAAATTTTAATCATATCTAAAATGGGCTGGTAATCAGAGGAGACACTTCCTTAAATAATTTGGTTGGGATTTGGGTCTAACATACAAGTTGAAGTGTTAGATGAAGCTAATATTCTGATAACTCAGGAAGCTCCACAGGATCAAAACAGTCCAAACACAGATCAGGTTCTACAGTTACTTCCAATGTTGTCTCACTTGGGTTGAGGATGAAGTAATCATCTTCGGAAGTATGTCAAAGATTTTCTTCCTTATAGAATCCATTTTATTTGGAGAAGAATCCCATAAATTCATGACTGCTGAGAGCTAAGGGATGGATGGCTCAACAGAGCTATGACTCTGAGTAAGTTTAGAAACTGTACTAAAGAGAAACCTAGGATTATTCTTGTTCTCTTCTATTAAGGATGAGAAATAAGCTGTTCTAGCTTGGTGAAGTGTCTTTTTATACAACAGTAGGCTATTTTTCCAGATTAAGTAGGAATCCTCTAGGTGTGTAGAGCGCCATTTTCGCTTCAATTTTCTAACATTGTGCTTTAAAGTACGCAGCTCTGAATTAAACCAGGGAGACTGCCTCCTATGAATAAATACCTTCTTTTTCAAGGGGGCTGCATTGTCTAATGCACCATGCAATGATGAAGAAACACTATGAACAAGAGAATCAATTTGTGAAGGGGAAGAAACAAAATTATTGCCCTCCACTGTGTTTTTCTGTGATGATGAGCAAATTAAAAGTTGAACAGATTCTTTAAAGTTTGTTACAGCATTGTCTGATAATGATCTGCTATAATGAAATTTTCTTTCAGGTGTGGAGTACTCTGTTAAATTAAACTCAAAGGTTATTAAAAAATGGTCAGACAGCACAGGGTTGTGAGAAAATATTGTTATGTCTTTACACTCAATGCCATATGTCAGCACAAGGTCCAGAGAATGATGACAAACGTGGGTAGGTTTGTTAATGTTTTGAGTGAAGCCAATTGAGTCTAAGATACCATTAAAGGCTATATTTAAGCTATCACTTTGAGTGTCAACATGAATGTTAAAATCCCCCACTATAATAACTTTATCTGTATTTAACACTAAATCAGATAAAAGTCTGAAAACTGATCTAAAAATTGAGAGTAAGGGCCTGGTGGACGGTACAAAACAACAAACAGAAGTGGTTTTAGTGCTTTGCAATTTGGATGAGGAAAACTAAGGATTAAATATTCAAAAGAGTTGTAGCTATTGATTGGTCTGGGACTAGTCAATAAATCGGACTGAAAGAGGGTTGCTACTCCTCCTCCTCGCCCAGTATTTCGAGGAATGTGAAAATTTAAATAATTAGTAGGAGGTGACTCATTTATAGTAACACAATCCTCTTGCTGCAGCCAACTTCCAGTTGGCTACTGCACCATTTCACAGAGTTAAACTGGTCTTCAACTGTTTCTTAAACTAGTAAAGCACCTGTGTGGATGAGGTGAAACAGCAGATTTGCATCAAGGATCTGTAGCCAACAAACATGTAGAAACTGCATGGTGCCATCATGTCAATGTGGACCAAAATCTGAGGAATATTTTTGAAACCTTGTTCAACATATTCCACAAAGAACCAAGGCAGTTCTGAGGGCAACAGGAGGAACAACGCAGTATTAGCAAGGTGTACCTAATAAAGGTGGCCAGGAAGTGTCCATGACAACGTAGAGGAATCAGGATGAACTTCACAGGTGTGCAGACATAAGTAAATATGTAAAACATTAGAACAGGAAATGGACCAACAGAAAGCAGAGATGGATTCAAATAATTCACCAATCGACAAACCAGAAGTAGTACCGGTATTAACAAATGAGTTGACTGTCAAAATAATTAGTTGCAGCCCTAGTTATTAACTTGCTTTAATGAAAAGATTTTAAACAAAAAAAATAATTAAAAATATTAAAACTAGACAAGGACTGATAAAATATATAAAATAACCTTTGCAGGGGGGGCACTTTCTACTTTCCCTTCTTTCTTATCTGTGCTTCCTACACTGACCTTTAGCATTTTGGGCAATGTCATTTGTGTCCGGTGTGAGCATCTGCTGCCATGAGACTATCCAGCTGGCTAAATAATACATTAACATGTAAAATTTCATAACACAAACTATTAACTGACAATTATTGCACTCCAAACAGTTCATATCCAGTGCACTATGAACATTGCACACACTGATATTGCGATGACGATATACACTGTGCAGACACACCTAACGGTACTACAGTATTTTCCAGTATTCAAGAAGTAATTACAGAAAGTAAATTTTCCCTCCTCTGGTTTTGTTCTGGTCTTGAAGTTGCTTGTGAAATCTGAACCCTCTAGACCCCTTAGGTTTACATTTAGCCCCAAGACCATCCAGTGCCTTACAGAACATGAAGAAGATTTGAAATACCACTTGTTTTCCAAAGGAGGAGCCGTTGCAGTGGTTTAAGGACTGGTGGTCATGAGATTACACAAATCAAAGATTACACTATAACTGCAATTGGTAAATTCCTTTAAATGTATTGGTAAATTCATTGTTAATATAAAGTCAATTTAAACAAATAAAAAATAGATCCTTTGACTCAGAATGTTTGAATTTAATGTTATAAAATACATTTTTATTTTTATTCAAGTGTGAAAATGAAGATTCTATCTGATGTAAAGAAGTTATGTTTACAGCTGACATTTCCCTGCTCTTACTCCTTAGTTCTGCACCTCAGAAATGACACGAACATGATGAATAACTTTCTAATCATGTTTGAAATCTGTGTTTCTGCATGAATCAGGATAAGCTACTTGCATTAAGGCAGATATGAGAAAGAATAAATGTCTGCATATTTGTGTGACTGAAAGAAATGCTTAGTATGTCTTTCAAGCACCCTAACGTAAAGGACACAGTCAGGATTCCTTAGAAGCTGTCTCAGACTAAATGACCTCTGCAATCACTTGAATGTAGTACTAATCAAAACTATGTTCACAGTCGGTCAAGTGTTACAAAAATCAACATTTGTGAACTTGTTGCTCTGATGTCAGACCAGCTGATTATCTCTTTGTCTCTGCATTTTTCCTGAAATGTCAGGAGGAAATGTGGAATGTGTTCCAAGAAAAGGGACTTTTATAATAAGAACACACCAGATGTAAATATGAAATTACTTTTATCATTATTGCTCACTGCAGGACTTACTCCCTGAGCTAATAAATGGGTTTTAGCAAGCAGACTAAAAGTATTAGACCACAGCCTAAAGGGGGAAAAAATTAAAACCCCAGCGGTCCCTTCAGCTACAACAGCTGAACTTTACATATTACTTGTTCATGCAGATTAGTAAATCAAGGAACTACATTTATTTACGCTTTTTAATAAAGTGCCACAGCCTCAGAGGAAATTCTTTATTGAGACGACTAGTGGGGAGACTGCGTTGCTGCTGGGAGCCACCAGTGAAGCTATATTTTCAGAGCAAAATGTCTTCTAGGCTGTTATGGTACACATAAAGCATGTGGACTAAGAGATGTAGTGTGTAGTGTGCATACAAACATTAGGAATAAAACACCTTCCAAGCAAGAACTCGCCTTTACTCTCTGCTTTCCAATTTAGTTTATGGGAAGATACCATTATCAGTATCTGACCTTTTTTTTTTTTAAACTCTAACTTCCTCCACATTCATTGAGACAAGTCATCCATCTATCTCAGCCTCCGGGTCCAGTAGCTCCTCAGCCATGAGTGCCTGCTGCGGCGGGCTGTATTTCAGCATGTTGAAGTGCATGGAGAATTCCCATGAAGGGTAAGGGATTATGGATTTTGGCCTCTAAGCTGCCTGGATGCCCAGTGCGGATGTCTCTGAGCGTAGTAATCTTCAAACAGCACGCAGAATGATGAGTGGGCACCAAGGAGTTCTACTCGGGATCTAAATGTGTTCCACCGAGTTAGAAAGAGAGAAAAAAAGGGCAAGAGAGGGAAAAAACCCATTTGATGCAGAAATGGAAAGGATTGACTCAGTGGCTTCTCGGGGCGAGAGACACCTTTGATCCTGTGACCCGTTTAGAGCCTAAAGTCTGCGTTGAAAACTCGTGCAGAGTTACTGATCGCTTCGGAGTGTCGCAGATGTAAATGTCACGGTTCCTCATCACTACACGTAACTGCGGGTGAAATGAGTCAATTGATTGAGCAATTTTTGGAGTCACGCCAGGCACTCTCGGGGAGGGGGCAAACGTTAATAATGACGCTTCTAATTCAGATGTGTCGCTGAAAAATGGCCGCTGTGTGTCAGGGTTCTTGACATTAACTAGCGTACGGCTAATGGGGTGGAATATGAAGAACACTACTCATTAATACAAAGAACATCTCACAAGTGAAACAGCAAAATGTCTATGTTAGAAAATGTCAGAGAAAATCAATACTGACGCATGTCCCTGATCAATATCTGAAAGGAATTTCTCTGACTCTGTCTTAATTGAATTAGATCTCCCCTGAAAAGCATCACTTAATTTAATACCCTGATTGGTTCCTGTCTTATTCAAGTGAACTCAAATTGCTTTAATACCACGTAGGACCTGGAATTAGGATTGTAAGTGGACAAGGAAGATCAGATAGGGTGAAGGGCACAGCCATTTAGAGAGATTACATTCCCTTTTTGTAAAAGCAGCTGTATCTTTCTGTTTATATCAAAGACCTTTAGATGATATCGCAGGGCACGGTCGGGAGCGGTGTCAAAAAAAAACTTCCTGCAGCAAATCAGGAGATATTTTGAAGTTAAAGATGCAAAACATTCCAACAACAACACGTTTTCTGAGAGCGCAGTGGATGAAAACAAGCTGCATTGTACATGACGTGACCTTCGGCAGCTAAAGGATCAAAGGGTTCAACATTCCCTCAGTGATAATCAAATTAAGTCTGCAAAGATTTACACAGAGCTCACTTTCCAACTCTAAATACATAACCTGCTGTTTAAATGTACCTCACAGTAACGGTTCGGAGAGCTGTATGCTGCTCACACACTCCTCGAGACTCTGCAGCACAAATACTGTCCAAGGCTACAAACAGGTACATCAATTTGGGAGCATGACAAGAAATCCCTTTAGGTGACAACATAATGTACATGCCATTAGATCAGCTGCAGTATACTGTGATGAAATAAATTGAAGACAACAGATGAAAGCTTGGGGCCCCAAACACCAGAGAGAAGACTATTAAGGTGTTTGGCTGTTCTATTGTGCTACACCGCCATCTTTTGGACAAAAAACACAACTGCACCTCAGCAGAGGTAATAAAACAAGAGACTGAGGTGTAAAAATTAAAATCTATTAAGGTTTTTTAATAAATAAAGTCCTACCTATGATATTCCAGTGTATTTACAGCGTCAATTCGTCTTGGGAACGACACATACAAGTCCTGCACAGTGGTCAGAGGGATTTTAAGCCATAGTTGCCAGGTCACTACGTGATACTGGTGGAGGAAAACGTTTCCTGACTCGCTCCTCCAAAACACCCCAATGTGGCTCAATAATATTTAGATCTGGTGACTGTGCAGGCCATGGGAGATGTTCAACTTCACTTTCATGTTCATCAAACCAATCTTTCACCAGTCTTGCTGTGTGTATTGGTGCATTGTCATCCTGACACAGGACACCGCCTTCACGATACAATGTTTGAACCATTGGATGCACATGGTCCTCAAGAATGGTTCGGTAGTCCTTGGCAGTGACCCGCCCATGTAGCACAAGTATTGGACCAAGGGAATGCCAAGATATGGCAGCCCAAACAATCACTGATCCACCCCCATGCTTCACTCTGGGCATGCAACAGTCTGGGTGGTACGCTCCTTTGGGGCTTCTCCACACCGTAACCCTCCCGGATGTGGGGAAAACAGTAAAGGTGGACTCATCAGAGAACAATACATGTTTCGCATTGTCCACAGCCCAAGATTTGCGCTCCTTGCACCATTGAAACCGACGTTTAGCATTGGCATGAGTGACCAAAGATTTGGCTATAGCAGCCCGGCCGTGTATATTGACCCTGTGGAGCTCCCGACGGACAGCTCTGGTGGAAACAGGAGAGTTGAGGTGCATATTTAATTCTGCCGTGATTTGGGCAGCCGTGGTTTTATGTTTTTTGGATACAATCCGGGTTAGCACCCGAACATCCCTTTCAGACAGCTTCCTCTTGCGTCCACAGTTAATCCTGTTGGATGTGGTTCGTCCTTCTTGGTGGTATGCTGACATTACCCTGGATACCGTGGCTCTTGATACATCACAAAGACTTGCTGTCTTGGTCACAGATGCGCCAGCAAGACGTGCACCAACAATTTGTCCTCTTTTGAACTCTGGTATGTCATCCATAATGTTGTGTGCATTTCAATATTTTGAGCAAAACTGTGCTCTTACCCTGCTAATTGAACCTTCACACTCTGCTCTTACTGGTGCAATGTGCAATTAATGAAGACTGGCTACCGGGCTGGTCCAATTTATCCATGAAACCTCAGACACTAAAATGACAGGTGTTTCAGTTTTATTGATCCTAGATCTGAATGAATGAAATATTCTCATTGAATACTTTGTTCTGTACAAAGTTGAATGTGCTGACAACAAAATCACACAAAAAAATCATCAATGGAAATCAAATTTATTAACCAATGGAGGCCTGGATTTGGAGTCACACACAAAAATAAAGTGGAAAAACACACTACAGGCTGATCCAACTTTGATGTAATGTCCTTAAAACAAGTCAAAATGAGGCGCAGTATTGTGTGTGGCCTCCACGTGCCTGTATGACCTCCCTGCAATGCCTGGGCATGCTCCTGATGAGACGGCGGATGGTCTCCTGAGGGATCTCCTCCCAGACCTGGACTAAAGCATTCGCCAACTCCTGGACAGTCTGTGGTGCAACGTGACGTTGGTGGATGGAGCGAGACATGATGTCCCAGATGTGCTCAATCGGATTCAGGTCTGGGGAACGGACGGGCCAGTCCATAGCTTCAATGTCTTCATCTTGCAGGAACTGCTGACATACTCCGGCCACATGAGGTCTAGCATTGTCCTGCATTTGGAGGAACCCAGGGCCAACCGCACCAGCATATGGTCTCACAAGGGGTCTGAGGATCTCATCTCGGCCATGCGGCCCTCCAAAGAAATGCCACCCCACACTATTACTGACCCACTGCCAAACCGGTCATGCTGAAGGATGTTGCAGGCAGTAGATCGCTCTCCATGGTGTCTCCAGACTCTGTCACGTCTGTCACATGTGCTCAGTGTTAACCTGCTTTCATCTGTGAAGAGCTCAGGGCGCCAGTGGCAAATTTGCCAATCCTGGTCCTGCACGGTGTTGGGCTGTAAGCACAACCCCCATTTGTGGACGTCGGGCCCTCATACCGTCCTCATGGAGTCGGTTTCTAACCGTTTGTGCAGACACATGCACATTTGTGGCCTGCTGGAGGTCATTTTGCAGGGCTCTGGCAGTGCTCCTCCTGTTCCTCCTTGCACAAAGGCGGAGGTAGCGGACCTGCTGCTGGGTTGTTGCCCTCCTACGGCCTCCTCCACGTCTCCTGGTGTACTGGCCTGTCTCCTGGTAGCGCCTCCAGGCTCTGGACACTACGCTGACAGACACAACAAACCTTCTTGCCACAGCTCACATTGATGTGCCATCCTGGATGAGCGGCACTACCTGAGCCACTTGTGTGGGTTGGAGAGTCCGTCTCATGCTACCACGAGTGTGAAAGCACCACCAACATTCAAAAGTGACCCAAACATCAGCCAGAAAGCATAGGTACTGAGAAGTGGTCTGTGGTCCCCACCTGCAGAACCACTCTTTTATTGAGTGTGTCTTGCTAATCGACAAAGATTTCCCCCTGTCGTCTATTCCACTTGCAGAAAAGCATGTGAAATTGAGGGTCAATCAGTGTTGCTTCCTAAGTGGACAGTTTGATTTCACAGAAGTTTGATTTACTTGGAGTTATATTGAGTTGTTTAAGTGTTCCCTTTATTTTTTTGAGCAGTGTATATAAATTTAAACAAAAACAAAATTACATAGAGGTCAAATAGGGTTTATGACATCAAATAGTAAATTATCTTACCAGAATTAGGTTTGTGTGCACAAACAATGAATTAGACTTTGGTTTCTCAGATTGTATATCAACATCAATCCAAACAATTACAATGTGTAAAAGCACTTAAATATGGACAAGGAGCACTATGTACAAGTGTGTGTGTGTGTGTGTGTGTGTGTGTAGCCCATCAACTGTACACACACATTATGTTGCATAACGTGCCATTATAAATTAAGTTTCTCATTTGCATTAGGAATAACTTATGTCAAGTGAATTTTGAATGTAAGGTAAAACGGCATAAAGTTATTAATTCAGTAAAAAATTTTAAATTTCTGCATGAATAAAACATTTTACTTTCACGCTTCATAAATCATAAAGAGCGAATTTAACAAGTTTTTGTTGGTGACCTGAAGTCGAGGCTTTTAGCTGCAGCTTTGGAGATTTCTTTACCACCCTTACCATCGTTTTCACTATGCAATATAAATTTGGATACATGTCTTGCCTTATTCGTCACAGTTCTAGTTCTTTTAAATTTCTTAGTTATTGCTCTAGGCATCTATTCGACACAATTTATTATCTCCCGTTTTCTTCTGTACCACAAGCCGTGTTGTCTTTAGACACAGAGAAACCATTTGAATACTTTTATTTCATGAGTGAAAATTGTATGCACGTCCCTCTTGGCATCCATTAGAACAAATCACAACCACTCAACTCTACCGCTACACTCGGCAGAGCTGTCCTCCGAGCCCCCTTCTTTTTGCCTTGTTCACTCTCCCAAACTTTTTGAATGCGTCCACAATTTTTAACAAAACTTTTTTTCTGAAATCTCGACTGTAGCATATCTGAGTTTATTTGGATTAAAACACCTCTGCAGATGCGTAAGAAGATATTACAAATACCTAAAGCTCTAGGAGGTATGGCTCTCCCTAACTTCAGGTTTTACATGGCGGCTAATCTTAAGATGATAGTGTTGGCTTCACCCTGATTTATGCCCTTCAGTCCTAATTTGGCCAACAATGGAGGCAAAGACTTCTTGACCAGTGTCCCTGCCTGCCTCAGTCCATTCACCTATTAAGTCTGCTACTGACTTATACAAAAAAAAATATAATAGTTAAGACATGCTTAAAGATAAAGATTTGTACATGAATAATGTTGTTTCTTTTGACCAACTTTCCATCCGAAAGCAGCATTTTTTAGAGACTTGCAGATTAATAGCTTTGTTAGTAACAGATTACCTCAGTTTCCTGCTGAATCTCCAGTATCTTCTTTAGACCAATTTGTTAAAGCAGCCCCAGGTTTAAAGGGTATGATCCCATACATCTATATCCAGATTCATTCTATAAACCCGCCTCCTCTGACTTATCTCAGAATACAGCGGGAAGAAGATTTGGGTGAACAGATCAGGGATATTTAGAGAAAGGTGCTTACAGAAATGCATGATTCATCTTTTTGTGCTAAACATGCATTCACTCAGTGTAAAGTACTGCATTGTGCTCTCCAAACAAATGTTAGGCTGTCTACGGATGCGGACCCTGTCTGTGACCAATGTGGTATCGGCCCTGCAACTCATGCTCACATGATGGTCTTGTCCTATCTTAAGCTCTTCCAAAGAAGAGATCTTTGACTCGTTATCTGAGACGGCCGAGAAACAAATTATAGCCGCTGCTAGTCATTGCTTTATATGATGTATCGCCTCTCTATATGCACCTGTCTGATGTCTAATTCTGTCGAAATGGAAATCTTCATGACCACCATCACATACACCTCAGGTCAGAAAAGTGCTTTTTTGGTTAAATTGGAGAGAATAAGATTCATGCTGAAGGGCAGAGAGAGTAAAATGAGCATATTGTGGGACTCCTAAGATCATGTAGGGAAGCTGGACTTCCTTAATGTTCCTGACTGACACATTTTACTCTGTTCTTTTCATATAATGTCAGCCTGATTGACAAGTCGCTTGTCTTTCTGTTTGCTATTATTATTATTCTTTATTATTACATTTTTTTTACAGTGTTTTTGACTTTTTTTCTGAGTTTATTTTATTTGTTTAGTTTCATTAGCTAACTTGACCTATGTCTTGGACCATGTCTGTATCATTGTGACATTATGTTTTATTTTTGAATACAAAGAATTAAAGTTGTTATTGTTCTGATTGAAAATATGAGCAAGTTTAAGTGTGTAGCTACGTGTTTGTATCCATTCCCTGACTTAAGAAGATCAACACACATTGGTCCAACTTGAGTTGCATGTGCTTTGTTCTCGCCTTTCCCATGTTGAGGAGAGGGTGAGAGAAATGTGCCTTTGTCATATCAGAACATTAAAAAAAAAATTTTAAGTCTTTTACTCATCTGTATCAGAGGTGTCGATAACAGTTTGAGTGGAATATATATTTTTTTATTATTTTGTTTTATTGAAACAGCATATTTCAGATTTTTATTTCACTAAATAATAAATACAGCATACAGTATGAACCTACGCAATTAGAAATTAATTTCAAAATAAAGGTGAGAAGACAAGTCTAAGTCAATGGTAAGTTATAATTTCTTATCAACTGCATACAAATTTATCAACTGCATACAAATTAGTGAAAGAAAGACCTCCTCTAACCTCATTTTAATCTCAAACCAACAATTATCCCCACAAAACAAGCCAAGTTCATTTTTGAACTGCTATTGGCGTCTCTCAAATAAGTTAATGTGAATGTTAATGAGTTTTCTCCAATAAAAACACTCAACAACAGAACGGAGACAGTATACACACAGCAGATGTAGCATGATGTGGGGCTTACCCCCGCTGTTATATAACATAATTATGAATTTGAATGTTTTGAGTCCTATTTATAAAAATATTCTATGGGTAGCAAAGTTTATAAAAGCTACGTGGAAAAACAATTATTCACCATTTTGTAAGAGTTAATATTCAAACTGTAAATGCAGAGTCGTGGTGAAAAGGCCATAAATAAAAAGTAATTTAGAGACGTGGTTAATTTTGTTACCATGCACACACATTATATTGCTAATAGTGCTATAATTCTACTTTTCAGTAGAAAAAAATAAATCTACTGACATGCTGATTGCTGTTTTCACATAGAAGCATTGATTTGATTTTGAATGACAGGATTGATTCCCTTGCCCACTCTGGACATTACAACATTAGCATGAATCTGTAGGTCAGAGAAACACTTTCAGATGAACCAGAGAGGAAATTGTACAGAGATAAATATGGAGGATAATGTATCACACAATAGCCTTTGTACTAAGATGTCACAGTAACTAAGAATGTTCTGTCTTTCTAAGTTACATTATATAAGAAGGTTTTGTAAATCACCCTAGAACTCCCTCTGGTGGTCGTTTATGATATTGTTTTGGGTATTCTGGGAAAAAGAAAATAAGGTTGCAGACAGAACCAAGATGGCGGAATGTAATGTCGGAGAGTCGGCAAAGAAATCTGATATCAACCTTAATATGTTGTTGTTTTGGACGAGATTTGTCCGTAAGTATTGGTTAATGTGGAACATAGTAATTGTCATTGTTTGTGTAACAGTGGTGTGATGATTTGTACATTTATTTGTGAAAATGTTTATTTTAGCTTCCAATAAGCATGTAACCGGCTAATTCGCAATGTTAGTTAGTTAATGTCATGTTTTGTATATTTCAGTTTTACAATGGTCAAAGAGAAGGCAATGGTCAGAGGCCATTCTTCAATAAAACAGCAAAAAGAAAGAGAAGTCTGTTTATTGGAGCGTCGTTATCTTGCTGTCTAGCTGGTGAAAATTAGAGAACTCGGGGAGAGGACAGCACAAAGAACGTACTGTGTTGCAAAACTGGCAGCAGAAAGCAGTGCTTTGGTGTTCAAAATGGCCAGGTCTACTTTCCTTTCACGGTCTTATTGATACTGTCGACATATCAGACACAACTTTCCTATGAACCTAAGGTAAATTGAAAAAAACATATAAATGGTATTAACACCAAATATTTACATTTGACAGTAATGTATTGTTGTCTTAAGACATAGACATACATAGAGACAGTGAGAGAACACAGGTTAGTGTCACCTCCTTCATATAATCATGATAATCATTTACCAATCAGTTTTTTTTAGTTACAGATATTTCGGAAAATGAGAAATAAAATTCTACTTTAGTCCTACTCATTGAGATGAATTTATGGTCAGTGCCGGCTAAAACTGTTAAACTTTACTATTGTAAACGCTCTTACTCAACATGTTTCAATACTGCCACCAGTTGTTGTTATGTATGTTACTCCTGGTGTGCGCATGTGCGACGTCATTATGTCATGATTTTTACGTTTTACTTTTTGCTGAAGAGGATGGCGCTGTAAGTGAAAGGGCTTACATGTAACTTTGTTAAAGTTCTTCAATAAATATGCCTGATAGAGGCTGAAGAAACTCACAGACTCACTTATTTTCATCTCTCTGCAATGTAAGTACCCCTGCGCACCACTCATCGCAACAGGTTATGGGCCCAAGAAGCAGAACAACGATCGTGACCAGAGAATTGTTTTTGAGGAAGAAAGCCGCACGGATTGAGCAGGACTTCTACAAGCTATGCTAAATTCATTAGCATTGAGATAAGTGACTGCTTATACTGAGTTGAACACGACGTATTACGCGGGAACTACTGAAGCGATAAGGTTCGCAAGATGGCAGAGCTGCTGGTTTAATGGCGTCACCTCAACGTTCTTTGACGGGTCGGAAGATAAGTATGACTTGTGGGAAACAAGATTTCTTGGCCATTTGCACATTCTAAAGCTAAAAGAGACTATCTTGAAAGAGCCTTCGAGTGATGAACAGCGAGCACAAGATAATCAGAAAAATGCAGACTGCTATGCTGAGCTAATAAGGCTAATAGATGATAAAAGCCTGTCTTTGATAAGACACGATGCTGCAGACAATGGCTCTGAAGCTCTGAAGACACTTAAAGAACACTATTCAGGCAAGAGCAAGCCAAGAATAATAAACTTGTACACATCTTTGACAAACCTAAGAATGTCCGACAATGAGACTGTAACTGACTACTTGATAAGGGCAGGGAATATCATGACAGCATTAAAAGATGCAAGAGAGAACCTAAGTGATGGACTAATTATAGCCATGATACTAAACGGCCTGCCAGAGTCATTCAAACCACTGGCTGTACATGTGACTCAAAATGAGGACGAAGTTACATTCACAGACTTTGAAAGAAGATTAAGAGTTTATGAAGAAGCTGAAAAAATGAAGAAAACAGATGGTGAAGATAATGTGATGAAGACAGATGTGAAGCTGAACAAAAGTATCAGCAAAATCATTACTGCCAACAGAAAAGATGATTATTCTAACCTGAAGTGTTACAAATGTGGGTTAAAAGGACACAAGGCGAGAATGTGTTCCAGGAAAGTATGGGCGCAGTTACTGCAGACGAAATACACACCATGAATCTGTGTGCAAGAAAAAGGTGAGATTGGAACGCACTAGAAAAGTCTCCGAACAACAAATAGAAGAAGAAGACAGACTCTTCAAGGTCAACCACGCAAAAGAACACAAGCCAACGTAAAGAAGAAAGGCATTATGGTAGATGCAGGAGCAACATCTCACATCATCAACGACATCACAAAGTTTATAAGTTTTGACAGCGCATTCCACCCGGAGAGCCACTCTGTGGAGCTAGCAGATGGAACCAGGTGCACCAGGATGGCACAACAAAGAGGGACTGCGGTGATCCACCTTCTAGACAACGAGGGACGACAGCAGAGAGCAAAGCTGCGAGAAGCACTCTACATGCCATCGTATCCACAAGAAATTTTCTCAGTCGCAAGGGCAGCAAATGGAGGAGCAACTATCACCTTCCAGCAGGGGAGTGTCATGTGATGGACAAAGATGGACTCAGGTTTGACATATATGAAAGTGGTAACCTGTACTATTTACCCACAATTGAGGTTGTGACAGATGAATGTAAAGTATGCCATGATTTGCAGACCTGGCATGAGATTTTGGGCCATTGCAATTATGAGGATGTAGAAAAGCTTCAAAAGATAGTTAAAGGTATGGAGATAAAAGGAAGCAAAACTAAACCAGGGCAGTTATGTGAGGTGTGTACAAAAGGGAAATTTACCCAGACTAGAAACAGAGAGCCAGACAAAAAGGCTGACAGACCTTTACAACTAGTTCACACTGATCTAACAGGCGCCATGTCAACACCAGCATAGAAGGTTACAGATATGCACAGTCATTTACAGATGATTATTCTGGCATTATCATGGTCTATTTTTTGAAGTCCAAGACTGAAACTCTTCAAGCGCTGAAAAATATTTGGCAGACATGGCACCTTATGGGGAAGTGAAATGTATCCGCTCAGATAATGGTACCGAGTTTACAAACAAAGAGTACAGAGCTATGTTAACCAAGAATAAGATCAGGCATGAGACTTCGGCACCTTATTCACCACACCAGAATGGAACAGCAGAGAGAGCTTGGAGAACCCTCAATGACATGTCCAGATGTCTGTTACTTGAAAGTAAGTTACCAGATAAGTTTTGGAACTATGCTATGCAAGCTGCAGCATATGTGAGGAACAGATGCTACAACAGACGAACAGATAAGACACCTTATGAAATGTTCTCAGGAAAACAACCAAATGTGTCCAAGTTGCAGAAATTTGGGTCACAGTGTTATGCTTACAAGCAGGAGAAGAGAAAGTTTGACTCAAGAAGTGAGCCAGGTATCTTTATCGTTTATGACAAAAACAGCCCAGCGTATCTAGTGTATTATCCTAACACTGAAAAGATACTGAAACATAGACTGGTAAGATTCACAACCAAAACAACAAGAGAAGAAGAGTCACAAACTGAGCTTACCATAGAATATGTTCAAGATGATCTGTACACAAGAACTCTCGAAAAAGATGATGGAAAGTGTTGAAAATGAACCTGATAAAAGAGGATATTTCTGAGGTTCCCCAGAACAGACTGTAACTAGAAGGGAAAACCCACCAAGAAACAGAAAGAAACCAGAGCACCTACAGGATTCTGAGACTGAGGATACAGTAAAAAACTACAAAATGAGTGTAGACTCTTGTTACAGAGCAGTTTTGGCAATATTCCTCAAACTTATATGGAAGCTATTGCATCGCCTAATTTAAAGGCAATGGAAATAAGCTATAGAGGAAATACAGTCTCTGAAAAAAAAATGAGACTTTCCCACTCACCCAGCTACCACACGGAAAAAAACAGGGGGGGGAAAATGGGTTTTTGCACTAAAAAATGGTTGATGGAACTGATTGATTTAAGGCAAGGTATGTGGCGAAGGTTAAAATAAAAAACAAGGCATTTACTATGAAGAAACATTTCACCAACAGCTGACATGACAAGTGTAAGAGGGGTTTGAAAAAAGCAGCACAAGAACATCTAATATTACATCAGACGGATGTTAAATCCGCATATTTTCTGCACCTATCGACCACGAAATTACATAGACCAACCAGAAGGGGTTTGAGAAAAAGTCAAAAACAGGAGGAAATTTGTTTGCAAGCTAAAAAAGTCTCTCTTGGGTCTAAAAAAATCAGGCAGAAATTGGAATTTTTTACTAAAAAAACTTTACTTGAGTGAAAAATGGTTACAAACAAAACCCTAGTGACCAAGTTTTATAGTAGAGGTGGGTTGGGTGGATGACCTTATCATTGCAGCCAACAGTGAGGAAGTTTTTTAAGGAAGCTAAGAAGATGCTAAATGAAAAGTTCAAAATGAAAGACCTAGGAAGACTGAAAATTTTCTAGGAATAGATTTTGATCAAAAAAAGAACAAGTTAAAATGTCACAGAAGAAATATGTAAACAAAATATTAAAAAGATTTGGAATGGAGGATTGCAAACCCCAAGGGGGAAACTCCATGTGAACCAAAGCTAGAGTATTCAGACAATGCAGACAGAATGGAATATCCAAGAAAGTACAGAGAAGCAGTGGGGAGTTTAATATATCTGTCCACATGTACACAACCAGACATAAGTTTTGGTCAGTAAACTGTTGCAACACCTCACTGAACCAACAGTAGAGCACTGGAATACAGTGAAAGCGTTCTCCGATATCTAAAAGGTACAGCAGAAAAAGAGTTAAGTTTTAAAACAATTAACTCACAAAATCTCGGACTAAAAATCTTCTGCGATGCTGATTGGGCTTCAGATACAACTGATAGGAGGAGCATAACTGGGTATTGTGCTAGGTTAAATGATGCAAGTTCTTTGATCTCTTGGAAGACGAAGAACCAACCAACAGTGGCACTGTCTACCTGCGAGGCAGAGTACATATCATTAGCATCTGCAATACAAGAATGTCTTTTTCTGGAACAACTTCTGAAGGGCATAGATAGTTACCAGTTTTCACAAACAAAAGTGTATGAAGACAACCAAGGCACTATTGCACTGGCTAAGAACCCAGTGAACCGACAGAGATGTAAACATATAGATATTAAGTACCATTTTATTAGGGAAGTAGTAAACACTGGACAGGTAGTGCTGCAATATTGTCCTACTGATCAAATGCTTGCAGATTTAATGACAAAACCTGCTACTAAATTAAAACTGAAAAAGTTTTCTCAGGAGATATTTGGCACATAAATGTGCAGTGATATGTTTTCAAGATAACTCAGTGAGTTTCAAGCGAGTGGGGGTGTTGAACTTTACTATTGTTAACGCTCTTACTCAACATGTTTCAATACTGCCACCTGTTGTTGTTATGTATGTTACTCCTGGTGTGCGCATGTGCGACGTCATTCTGTCATGTGTTGGAACCCTAAGCCATGGATTTCAACATTAAACTCCGGTACGGACTCTTCTGGAATTTTCAAAACAAATTGCTTTAACCTACTTCCGGCAGAACTTAGGAAAAGGGGGTATCAGCGGATTTCCCATGATGCCACTGGCTGTATAAAAGCACCCCCTTTCCAATGCCCCGATCTCTCCAAGCAGGTTGACCATCGGACCAGGACCAGACACAGCGCACTGAAGTCTTTTTGCTGGCAAAAAAGACATAAACTCTTCAAACTGGATCCAAGAGTGTCATACGATCACTGATCATATGCAAAGTTAAGTATGGAATGAATTGCTGTTTGTGTATCCGGTATTCATTCACGAACAGGGGGTGATTAAGTATGAGCATTGGTGATTAAGTATGAGCATTGCTTGGTGTTCGAGAGAAGCCCTGCAAAGACGCGGTCTACCAGTCTGGAAGGAAGACAGCAGAGACCGCATCACTGTGATTCCGGTAATGAACAGCTGGTTGACGGACAGAACGAGCCGTCTTGCACGCCACAGCGCCCGAAGCTACCGAGGTTAGCCGAAAGCTAACCGCTTGTTGACTGTGGACACCTCTTCAAACTTCGCCGCCCTGGACATCTTTCCCTCAGCATGGTCAGAGGTTAGGTTTTGGGCAGAGAGAATAATAGAAAGAGTTAGGATGAAATGATCTGAACGTTTTCATTTTTTTATGAAGTTTGGTTTTATTGTGTGAAACTGCTACCTTAGTGCTAGTAGGCTGCACACATGATCAGCTTTGTGTTCTGTGTTTATGTGTTTTTAAAGTTAAGACAAACTTTAGTTAAAGGGTGATTTTAAACACAGGTTGACCATAACGCGCCGTCCCCGCTTATGCATTTTAACCCTTTTATTGACCCTGGTATTTTAAAGGTATGTGTTTGATGCTGGTGCTAAGCTAAGCTATCAGCCTCCTTTGTTAGCTTAACTGCTAACAGCTTAAGAACACGTGCTTGCCACTAAAGAGTATTTAACAGGAAGGTTGTTAGTTTTCAAGCTAGTGAATAATAGTCCCTAAACATCATTTTACTATATTTGAAAACTAAGTAAACACCATTTAGCCCATTTCTCCAGAAAGATTTGGCTCTTTTCCAAATACTTCTTTAATAATATTTCTTTAAATATTATTTTAATAAATAAAGGCAACTACCGTTGAAAATTGGTCATCCAGAAGGTTGGTTTTATTCAGCAGATCTTTCTTTAAAACAATAATTTATTAAAATAATATTTTATCTGATCTTGCATTGTGAATGGTTGTCTAAGTTGGTTCCAAGACTAACTTAACTTCACTTCCAGATTCTTCAAGATAATCCTTGGTTCTCAAACATAAATAACATTGCATGGTAATGTTGCATCACTCTTTTGGTCATGATTCTCAATCATCTTTAATCAACTTGTTTATATTGTACATAGCCCATTTTAAGACATTGTGTGAATTCATTCCATATATGTGCAGAGTTTTGCTGTTCAATAATGTCAGAGCTTGGCTCACACCTTTCAATTTTGTCCTAATACCATCGCCTTACAGGGCTGGTATTCACAGGACAACCCTTAACAGACCGAAATATTATTTGATAAAATATTAAAATATTAATATTAAATAATATTGTCAGATTAATAATCACAACACATGATTTTTATGTTTTTTTGCTGAAGAGGATGGCGCTGTAAGTGAAAGGGCTTACATGTAACTTTGTTGAAGTTCTTCAATAAATATGCCTGATAGAGGCTGAAGAAACTCACACTCACTTATTTTCATCTCTCTGCAACATAAATACCCATGTGCACCACTCATCGCAACAAAAACAATAAGTAGTTTATCTTTCTTTTTTAATTCATGCACACAGCATTGGAAGACTGAAGCAAAATATAAACACTAACAGAATTTAGTATAACTAAAGCAAATTTGTTCATTACACAGAATATTATCCCTTGTTGTTATAGTCATACACTAAAACAGTGTCTAATAAGATGATATTAACTGGGGTAATTGGACGATTTTTGGTTCTGCTGTTTCTAGTCTCCTAGCATGCTAAATTGTACTTTAAAAGTATTACCTTGATAACAGTTAACGGGGTGGTTCTCCTTTAGTTTCCATGGAATAACTTTCCAAACATCTGGCTGTCTTTCTTGTAAACAGAAGAACTGTGTAAGAGTGACAGTGTGTGTGTAAAAGAAAGAGATCAGGTAAGAGGGAGTCACTTTATTCATGCAACTGCAGAAAACGGTGGCCTGTCTATAACTTTCTCCTGGACCTCATTAGAGGGACTTCAAACCGTAAGAACGATATGGTGGAAATTTCAGTGGTAGAAATTTGTATTTTTTTAAATTTTATTATACCTTGAAACTGGTAACCAGCATCTTCTCTTTGTACATATTTGTGTGTGTGAAGAGGGGGAAACTCTGCTGTCCTCCATGGATGAGAACTGTAAGAGAAATACAGAAAAGACAGTGTGGTATAAATAAAATGTATTTTTACTAAAGAGCATGACCCTGCACTTTAGAAAACATAACTTTTAAAATTTGTTTTGAACCATACAGAAAAGGAAATTAACTTAAGTGATACTACTGACTGGAAATTCGTAACAAAAGTCAGTCATAGAAAGTATCTGAAAGTGATTTATTTAAAAACGGGGGAAAAAACTCCATCAAAGACCTAATCAACGACTTAAGAGATAATCATCTACTGTATACCAAGTTTTCAGCCAATCTGACCAATTAAGCTGCACTAATTTTAAATTTGCAACGTAAATATTAAATATGGTGCAGTAAATCCAAAAACTAAATCTGGTAGAGTATAGAATTTCAAACTTACACTTAAACTCTTGTAGAATTAAAGTCGCTTCACATTTTTTTCAACTGATAACGGAACAAACCTGAAAGCAAAATACAAATAAAAACTAATACTATAAGCACTGTAAGAATCCGACGACACGCTGCCCTGCCACTTAGGGCCAACTGCAACATTTCTACACACCACTGACAGAAGTTGGATAGGTCGCATAATGCGTCTAATTGGAGTGTTTGTATAAACTAATGACATGTTTACTTTATTTACTTTCGCGCATGCGCACTGTTCTGGTGGGCAGAAACCAACAACCATTCTGAAATTATCGCCTCGGGAAATAAATATTGATTGTAATTTTTTTTAGTATAATAATATAACGTCCATTTTCAGCCCACATTAAAACCTGACGAATGCTGGGAACGTGGACATTTCATTACTTTATCCACCACATTCACTTAAACACAAAAGAAGAGGACCTTTAGTCGTCGCACATTTCTCTGCGCATATGCAGGGGGTGTTATATTTTCAGGAATCATAGCTTGCTATTTTTCCTGGCAAAGATCTCGGATTGTAGCCAATCAGCCTCATGAGCCATGGATGTGCCTTGCTACCATGCATGGATTTGACATTAGTTTGCTGCAGAAGCGCGGTAAATTGCTCTGCAGAGTTATTTAGAGCAAACTTCGTGAGTTATTAAAGCCCAGTTTAGTTCAGGGGTGAACTGATCTGGGCTTTAATAACTGCCGCCACCCACAGATATGTGAAGCCATTTCTTAACTTAACCACTCACTTGTCCTCGGCTGAATTGTGCTGCTGGAATATTGACGTCGCTGCAGAAGTTCAATTAACGCAAAGGGCACACCTGCCGGAGACTAAAGTAACAAGAAATTGAACTTTGTATGACCTAATTGACGTAAAAGAAAAAGATTCAATCAGATCATTATTTAATACTTTTACTTTAAATTGGCATTTGCCAATAAGCTGAAGCGCGTAAACGGTTAAATCTTCTCATTCTTATTCTTCTTTTGTTTTTTATAGGCGGATGGCAACCAACTTCAGGTGCATTTACCGCCACCTACCAGGCTGGAGTGTGGTCATCAATAATCTCAGAGGGAATATAATAATACAAACACGAATGTGCAAATTCACATCCATACACACTCACATATATATATATGTATGTGTGTATACGCAAATACATACACACACAAACATACATACATACTTTAAATACGATTAAATAACCCTGTGTTTTTTTTTAATCTAATTAATTTATTTCTAACATAATTTGATTTAGTTCCTAAAAGGTTTATCATAGAAAATCCTATTTTCTCTCTATTTAGTATCGATTTTAGTTGCTGACGTTCCTCTGAATACTTATTACATTCTAATAATACATGCTCTACTGTTTCCATCTGATTACAATAATTACAAGTCCCTGTTTCATGCTTCCCCATTCTGAAAAGAGAACTATTAAGTCCAGTATGACCAATTCTAAGTCGAGATATAACTACCTCTTCTTTCCGCCTACCATTCATACAACTATTACCCCCCACATACTTTTGAATTTTATATAAATCTCCAATGTCATGATTATCCCATTGTTCCTGCCAAACCTTACGGATTTTATTTTGAATGATAGATAGATTTACCCTCACTTTAGCTTAAAGGAATACTTAAGTTAATACTATCTAAATTTCAGGGCCTGTTAGGCTAATATATCTACGTCTTCATTTCCCTCTATTGCTACATGAGCAGGAATCCAGACCAATCGAACAAAACATTTCTTATTATAGAGCTGAACTAATAAGTGATATATACCTAATAATAAATCTAATCTACAAGATTTGCCAGATTTTATACTTAATAATGCAGCTTGACTATCTGATGCAATTATATATTTACTTTCTTCCCAAATATTATCACGCAACCATTCTAAAGCTAACATAATGGCAGATAATTCAACTGTAAAAACTGCTAGATCTGCTGTTCTCCTTTTAATCATGACTTTATGCTGTGGGATATTCACAGCTGCTCCTGTTCTGCCACTATTTGGATCTTTAGATCCATCAGATTCCACTCACCCAATGACACACCCTCTTTAACCGTTTTCAAGACTATTTTAAACTCTGTCATCACAACCGTTTCTCCTTCAGCCTCAGAAACAGACGATTCTGTTTGTTGTCTTGATTTTTTGCGTTTGTTTTTAGCTTTTTGAGTATACCATATCTCTTCATTTTCCCCGCCATCACAACCCTCGTCCATTTCCACGAGATCCCTCCCTGACACGTCACTTCCCTCTGACATCTTTCCAACCATTCACAGCTGGGCCGTGCCTTACCGCCGCCTCACCACCCTCTTTGGTCCTCATCAACCCTCCCTTCAGAAGTGCTTCCACGGTTAAATCTTCCCACCTGTTTCGTCTTTTGAGAGGATCAGGATCCACATTTTGCTGGGTAAAAAGCGCATGCGCACAATTTAACGTCACCAGACACCGTATTCATAATTACCACGTTGTCTCCAGCAGGCTGTCTCTGAGCGTGGATGTAAAACCGAAAAATAAAAACACAAATTCTAAAAAGAAATGAATTTTAAAAAATAATATATAGGGTAATATATATGTGCTATATATCAAATAAAAGCC
Organism: Crenichthys baileyi; assembly: GCA_036173005.1. Classification (NCBI taxonomy): domain Eukaryota; kingdom Metazoa; phylum Chordata; class Actinopteri; order Cyprinodontiformes; family Goodeidae; genus Crenichthys; species Crenichthys baileyi. The sequence goes on along the minus strand of JAHHUM010002889.1, from coordinate 703,893 downwards.
TGTAGAAAAGACTAACTGAGACTTGATTTAGATTTTAGTAGAAGGTTTTATAAATCTTAAATAAATAAATTTTAAAAACTTGTTTTAATACTTTGAACTATTTCATTTTGATTTACATTTTTTTTCACACAAGCACTTCCTCAGTGTACCTGCATATTCTTTGTGTACCCTGTATCGGCTGGTGACTGCTCACTGCACGCTCGACTTATTTTATGCATAACTGTACTGTGAGATTTTCAAAGCTTTGTTTATTGCATATAACCAATCCCTGATTTAATCTTCTCCACAACTTTATTCCTGACCTGTGTTCAGGAGCGTCAGAATGAAGGGACTGAATGATGGTAAATGCACCATACTCCTTTTACTAATTTATTTTTTTAATTTTGGAAACATTTTACACTGTCCTACTCCAGAATTGTTTGTGTATGTGGCTATAACATATTTGGGAGACCGTAGGTATGATAGAATAGAATAAGGGTGGCTTGTCTTCTTCAGGTTGGAGGGGAGTTCCTGCCTCAAGTGGAGGAGTTCAAGTATCTCTGGGTCTTGTTCACGAGTGAGGGAAGAATGGAGCGGGAGATCGACAGACGGATCGGTGCGGCTGCCGCAGTAATGGGGGCACTGTGCCGGTCGGTTGTGGTGAAGAGAGAGCTGAGCCGAAAAGCGAAGCTCTCGATTTACCAGTCGGTCTATGTTCCTACCCTCACCTATGGCCATGAACTTTGGGTCATGACCGAAAGAACGAGATCCCGGATACAAGCGGCTCCGTAGGGTGACCGGGCACTCCCTTAGAGATAGGGTGAGGAGCTCGGCCATTCGGGAGGGGCTCGGAGTAGAGCCGCTGCTACTCCACATCGAGAGGAGCCAGTTGAGGTGGCTCGGGCATCTATACCGGATGCCTCCTGGACGCCTTCCTCGGGAGGTGTTCCAGGCACGTCCCACCGGGAGGAAGCCCAGGGGACGGCCCAGGACACGCTGGAGGGACTATGGCTCTCGGCTGGCCTGGGAATGCCTTTGGCTCCTCCCGGAGGAGCTGGAGGAGGTGTCTGGGGAGAGGGACGTCTGGGTGTCTCTGCTGAGTCTGCTACCCCCGCGACCCGGTTCCGGATAAGCGGAAGACGACGAGTACGAGAATAGAATAGAATAGAGATATCCTTTATTGTCCCACAGCGGGGGAAATTCAGGTGTATCAGCAGCAAAGTAAAAGGTAAATGGAAGCATGTAGATACTCACAAAGGAGGAAACAAATCTGTACACTTATTAATAATGGCATACTCAGATTAAATGAAATGTGCAGCTGAGTTGGGTGATTTTGAAAATGTACAAAATGGATAACTGTGCTTAAAAAAACAGCACACTATTTACAAAAAAATGGAAAAACTGCAAATAACAGCAGGGATGTAAACAATTTTTGAGCTTGTTGGGAGGAGTAATGGTTATAAAGTCTAACAGCTGTCCCCTCTGAGCTTCTTTTAGACCTCGGCACCTCCAGGAGCAGCTGATCACCTGACCTGTAGGCATCGAGCAGGAGAAAATGGGTGAAGCAGCTTAGAGAGGTAAGACGGGGCAAGACCATGTAAACATGTTAAAAACATACGAGATAATTTTAAAATGAACTCTAAAATGCACATGCAGCCAGTGGGGGAAAGCCAGAGTGGGGGTGATGTGCTCCTTCTTACCAACGCCAGTTACGGTAAATGTCCTGCAATTGTATAGCACTTTATCAAGTCCCCAGAAACCCCAAAGCGCTTTACACTACAATCAGTCATCCACCCAAACTGTCAGTGTGTGACAGCTTCCCTAGGGCAGACTGACAGAAGCAGGGCTGCCATACAATCGGCGCCACCAAGCCCTCTGACCACCAACAGCAGGTAAAGCGGGCGAAATGTCTCCACCAAGGACACAACAGCTGAGACGGATAGAGTGGGGTGTTCGAACCAGCAACCCACCAGTTACAGGACGAACCCATACCACTTGAGCCACAGTCGCCCCAGAGCCTAGCAGCTGCATTCTGGACCAACTAGAGACGTTTCAGGGAGGCCTGGCTGAGTCCATGGTGGAGAGCATTACCTTAGTCAAGCCAGAATGTAATGAAAGCATGAATTGCTGTTTTAAGTTTGATTATGAGAGAAAGGGCTGCTGGGAGGAAGGATCTGTGATAATGCTCATTTTTGCATGTAGGGTGCAGCAGTCTTTCATTGAAGGAACTCTCTGTTCTACAACAGCTCCATGGATGGGGTTGGAGACATTGTCCAACAGTGATGTTAGTTTTGCTAGAGTCCTTCTGTCTCCCACCACCTGCATTGTGTCCAAGGGGCACTCCTGAGTGGGTGAACAAACCTGTTCAGATCATTCACCCACCCATAAATCTCCTACACCCTGGGAGTTTGGTTTGTGACCTGAAATTGCTGTCAGGCACTATTAAACCCCACTGATGTTCTGCTGCAGCTGGTCCTCCATCGTTTTCCTGTAGATATTTTTTCCATCCCTGAACTTTCTTCTCAGTTCCTTCTGCACAGCTCTCAGATCCTCCTTGTTTCCTGATCTAAAGGCTCTCTTCTTCTCCTTGAGGATAGCCTTTTTTCAGGGTTGATCCAGGGCTTGTTATTGTAGAAATATTGTACCTTCATGAGGAGCACAGAAGTTATTGTAGTCCGTGACACAGTCAGCATGGCTGTCAATCTCCTCCCTGTGAGGAGCACAGCGCTCTTCCCACACAGTGCAGCTGAAACAGTCCCTCAGAGCTTCTTTGGTCTCCTGAGACCATCTCTTCACATGATACTGCCATCAACATTGTGCTCTCTTTTTGTTGTTTTGTTTACTTTAGAAAGTACTTGCCGTGCAGTGCTTCTGCTTAAAATCTGTTTCTAATTAAAGGTAAGGTTTCTTTTTTAATCCACTCCTGTCTATGTTTAAGATTGAGCATTAAATCAAAGTTAATATCTGATGTAATCTGCATCCATCCTTTGTATTTTTATGTAATTGAACTAATTCAAATATCATGTATTATTATTTCACTAAACTTTTGTGTAGCATGCTGACCCATGCTACACAAAAGTTTGCTGACCCATGACTACTGAGAGCTAAGGGAATGGAGGGCTCAACAGAGCTATGAGTCTGTGTAAGTTTAGCAACTGTACTAAAGAGAAACCTAGGATTATTCTTGTTCTCTTCTATTAATGATGAGAAATAATCTGTTCTGGCTTGGCGAAGTGTCTTTTTATACAACAGTAGGCTATTTTTCCAGATTAAGTAGGAATCCTCTAGGTGTGTAGAGCGCCATTTTCACTCCAATTTTCTAACATTGTGCTTTAAAGTACACAGCTCTGAATTGAACCAGGGAGTCTGCCTCCCATGAATAATTACCTTCTTTTTCAAGGGGACTGCATTGTCTAATGCACCACGCAATGATGAAGTAACACCTTGAATAAGAGAACCAATTTGTGAAGAGGAAGAAACAAAATTATTGCCCTCCACTGTGTTTTTCTGTGATAATGAGGAAATCAAAAGTGGAACAGATTCTTTAAAGGTTGTTACAGCATCGTCTGATAATTATCTACTATAATGAAATTTTCTTTCAGGTGTGGAGTACTCGGTTAAATTAAACTCAAAGGTTATTAAGAAATTATCAGACAGGACAGGGTTATGAGAAAATATTGTCTTTACACTCAATGCCATATGTCAGCACAAGGTCCAGAGAATGATGACAAACGTGGGTAGGTTTGTTAATGTTTTGAGCAAAGCCAAATGGGTCTAAGATAGCATTAAAGGCTATATTTAGGCTATCACTTTCAGTGTCAACATGAATGTTAAAATCCCCCACTATAATAACTTTATCTGTATTTAACACTAAATCAGATAAAAGGTCTGAAAACTGATCTAAAATTGAGAGTAAGGGCCTGGTGGACGGTACAAAACAACAAACAGAAGTGGTTTTAGTGCTTTGCAATTTGGATGAGGAAAACTAAGGATTAAATATTCAAAAGAGTTGTAGCTATTGATTGGTCTGGGACTAATCAATAAATCGGACTGAAAGATGGTTGCTACTCCTCCTCCTCGCCCAGTATTTCGAGGAATGTGAAAATTTAAATAATTAGTAGGAGTTGACTCATTTATAGTAACATAATCCTCTTGCTGCAGCCAGGTTTCTGTGAGGCAAACTAAATCAATCTGATTGTCACAAATCAGGTCACTTACTAACAATGTCTTTGAAGAGAGAGATCTTATGTTCAGTAGGCCACATTTAATTGTTTTATTTTTCTTTTTAGTCTGAGCTGTTTATTTTTATGAGATTTTCCGGATTTCCTTGTTTTAGATTATTTTTTAATCTATTCAATTTTGGCCGTGGGCAAGACACTGTCTTAATAGGGTAATGGGTGGGTAGCAGTACAGAAGCTGCAGAGAGGAGTGTTAAACTACAACCCTGCTTCCTGGTCTGAACCCTGGGTTGTCAGAGTTTTGGAGAACTAATAAATTCGGCCAGATTCCTAGAAAGAAGAGCTGCTCCATCCAAAGTGGGATGGATGCCGTCTCTCCGGATCAGACCAGGTTTTCCCCAAAATGTTCGCCAATTATCAATGTAGCCCACATCGTTTTCTGGACACCACCTAGACAGCCAGCGGTTGAATGACAGCTTGTGGCTAAACATGTCGTCACTGGTCAGATCGGGGACGGGACCAGAGAAAATGATGGAGTCCGACATTGTTTTGGCAAACTTACACACCGAAGCAACACTAACTTTAGTGACCTCCGATTGACGTAACCGGGTGTGATTACCGCCAGTGTGAATAACAATCTTACTGTATTTATGCTTATCCTTAGCCAGCAGTTTCAGGTAGGATTTGATGTTGCCTGTTCTGGCCCATATGGTCACTGGTGTCTCTAGTGCCACGTTTCTGACTATGGAGCTGCCAATTACCAGAGTTGGCTTCTCAGCTGGTGTATCGCTGAGTGGGGAAAATCTGTTAGAAACGCCGACAGGTGGCCCGGCGCTGATGGTGTAGGGGTTAAGCGCGCGACCATATGCAAAGGAAACAGTCCTCGAAGCGGCTGTCCCGGCTTCGAGTCCTGGACCCGGCGACATTTGCCGAATGTGTCCCCTCTCTCTACCCCTCTTTCCTGTCTCCCTACTGTCAAAAAAAATAAATAAAGGCCACTAGTGCCGAAAAAATATCTTTAGAAAGGCAGACGGGTTGGTGGTGACCTGTGGGCTGGGATCTAGGACTATGCTTTCTACGTACTGTCACCCAGCCGCCCTGAGGCCCCTGCTGCACGAGCTCTGCTGGAGGACTGCTACGGGGAGCTACCCTCGGTGGCTCCGCTGGTTTATCAACAGCGCGGAGCTGGGCCTCCAATTCCGACACCCTCGCCTCCGAAGCTACAAAAATGCTACATTTATTACACATACCATTATCACTAAAGGAGGCAGAGGAGTAACTGAACATCTGACAGAGAGAGTGGGAGAGAGGAGGAGACTCAAAGAGAGAAACAGCAGAACAGGTAGCCATGGTAGAGCTAAAGCTAACGCTAAGCTAGCTACCCCTTACCACTACTAAAAAAACCGTGTTAGACACGGAGAGTCCCCAAACGTTAAATACAGCAACAGAAAGTATGTGTTTTAACGTGCTTATGTATTAGAACAAGTAAGAGATATCACAGTAGAGAGAAATCAGATCAAACGAGAGAGCCTTCACACACCAAACAATCCACCGAGAGCAACAGTGAAAACAGGAAGTGACGAAGACGCCTTACCACGCCTGTCCAGCCAACAACAAGAAGAGTTGATCATAAGAGATCTTATCTCGTAATCATAATAATTGACTGTGTCAACATGTTCGGCATTGACCCATTATCATGTATACTACATTTCAAGTGGATCCGATGATGTATTAGGGAGATGGAGTACTTAAAGTGTCCTAGGGGGCGCCACTGAAGCAAATTCCAATGTAATCTGATATAGCTGTTTGGGGGTTGACATAGATTAACCATATTCAGTTTGGAGTAAATCGGACCATGCATGTGTAATTTAGAGGCAAACGTATGGCCATGGCGTGACATCAGAATTCGCCATGCCACCACGGCCACAACCTCTAGCCAAACCTGTCAGTACTGGAGACCAACTTAGACCATCATGTTATCTGTCACTGCGGACAGTTTCATGTTGATTACGTGAAGGGGATCAAATATGGACCACACTTAAGTGAAACATTACACTTCCTGTTCTCAGGGGGCGGGGCTTAGATGATGTCAGGATTTGACCATTGAATATTGTTCAGGGCCAGATGTGGATCAGTACCAGAAGGTTTTGTGTCTCTTTGACTTTCCTTGTAAGAGTTATAAAAGCCATTTTATTGCGAATTTCGCGAAACCCTTAAAATACATAATTTTTCCCCAGGCCTGATTTGTGTGCAAAATTTCGTGAGTTTTTGAATATGTTAAAGTCTCCAAAAAGGCAATTCATTTCGGTGATGAATAATAATAATAAACATAGCGATTACAATAGGCCATCGCAGCGATTAGGTGCTCGGGCCTAATAAAGAAATGAATGATGTTTGTCACACCAATACTTAAGTTTTGAAAGTGGTCTGAAAAGGATCTTAACTTGTCTTTATGATACAGTGGCTGGTTGGAAAGGGAAAGAGAACACAAATGTGCTTGTGTTACTTGTAACTGTGTAAGGACATTTTATTCATTATTTAAAAATAACTATAGGAGCCATTTGTAGTTTTTGTTTTTTGGTGTTTGGTCATAGTTTGGGTCTGTCTTATTTAGTTTTGATAATTCTGCATGGTTTGGTGGCAGTGTTTGGTTTAAATGTGAATTGACACTCTGACCTATATTTTACTCTACCGCTGGTGGCGGTGTGGGGGAAATCTATATAGGTGTCACGGTTAGAGGGCATCAGGTGTTAGGGTGTGTGGAGGTCATACGGTTTTTTACCGCTCTCTGTACTGGTTTAGCTTCATCATATCCACATATTGATCATAATTGCCACCTTTTTGCATGCTGCCATAAACCGCCACCCTGGATTTTGGATTTCATTCAATACTCAGCATGTATTTAATAAATGGGATAATTCCCAAACTTATCTCCCAGTCTGGACACTACCTTATGAGCGCGTTAGGACCTGGATTCCCCGCACCCAGAAGCGACTAAGAATTGATGGAAGTTGATACTTGCTAAAATAACTTTTCCACTGTTCTCGGCTTCAGGCGGTTTCTCTTTTTGAGATTATTTCGCCTCCTTTACAAAATACCCTTTCAAATGGCACAGATGAAGTGGAGGTAAACAGAAAAGCAACTGCATGGTTTACACAAGTTGGGAATCAGTGGCATTTTGCTGCCCCTTATGGTACATGGCCTGTACTTGTATAGCACTTTATCTAGCATAATCAATCATTTACCCATTCATTCACACTGATAGTGGTAGGCTACATTGTAGCCACAGGTGCCCTGGGGCAGACTGACAGAAGCGAGGCTGCCATACAATTGGTGCCACTGGGTCCTCTGACCTCCACCATCAGCAGGAAAGGTGGGTGAAGTGTTTTGCACAAGGACACAATGACTGAGACAGACAGAGCAGGGGGATCAAACCGGCAACCCACCGGTTACAGGACGGAGCCACAATCGCCCTCTATTTTGAATCACTCCGCAAACCAGCAACCTAGTTCTTGAATCAGTCACGTGGTACGGTCAGCTCTTGAGGCTTCGAATGTCATCAACGCAAGCCTCGATTGACTCAAATCTTCCTGGATTACTTGATAGACAATTCGAAGCCTCAACACAGGGAAACACCACTAAGGATGTCCCCTCAACTCAGAGCAGATGGTGGGAGACAGACGAATACCAAAAAGACATCACTGTTGGACAATGTCGTCCACTCCATGCATGAAGCTGTTGCGGAACTGGCATCCTGGGTGAACAAAGGAGCGTTGTCACAGATCCTTCCTCCCTGCAGCTGTTAGAATTTATAACCATTTGTGCAACCGATCAACTTAAACTCAATAAGTTGTTTACATCCCAGCTACTATTTGAAAAGATTTCAATTTCTTGTAATTAGTCTGTTTTTTTATGCACAAATACATGGACTTTGCTGCTGGTACACCTGAATTTTCCCACTGAGGGATAAAGTATATTTCTTTTTCTAGATTAACCACAAACGTCTGTCGAACAGACTTACCGTTTGAAACACGTATTTGTTAGTAACTGCAGGGAAAAAGAGTCCTGAAAGAAAATCTCATTTGTTTTTGTTCTCTGATTTCTCATTTAATTTGGAGCTAAAACGTATTACCTAATTGTGAATAGAGAATTTTAATCATTTTCATGGCTGGTATAAAAATACATTTCAAATAAAATCCAAGGAAATACAGTTCTTTTCATATAGTGATCCGGTCTGGAGACTCTCTGATGCACACCATTATATTTCTTCTCCGCAAATAAGCCATAACTGTCAAACCAGTTTGCTCGCTGACATAAATCCCATCAATGCCGTATTTGGACCAGACAAACACCCATGAATTGTCTCCTGCGGTTTGCAGAGTGGATGAAGGATGCGGCGCCGTTTGTTTCTGCGCCTCATCTAAGAGGAGGGGAATGCGCCCTGATTGACGTCAGCTTGTTTCGTGCAGACGGAGGATGAGCAGCTGTGTGTACAAATTTACAGTATAAAACCGGGCCCGAGATCCTGCTGCTCTTGCCGTCTATTTAACAATGGAAGAGATGTGAAGCTGATGTTTCTGCATGCTGTCATTTAGCTCAGGTAAGTTAGGATTAGCTTGTGACTTCATCCTGATCGCTGTTCGTTTTGATGTGATGCTCATGGATAATTCAGAGGTGGAGAAGCGCCACTGGGCTTCCGCACAATGAGTCAGTATCTCCGCTTTATACGGAAACATTCCCAGTTCAGACCTTTAAGTATTTTTAACAGATATATGTAGTCTTTTATGTAATTCTGCTCGGTATTGAGGCTTAATAAAAAGGACAGTTTTGGGAAATATAACCCATCTCATTACCGCGAGTCGCGGCTGACGCTTCTCAGCGGGGGAAGCCCTCCTGCAGAACAGGACGCGCCATTTTTAAAATATCTAAACATTCAATGTTCTGGTTATAATTAACTCAGTAAGCAACAGGGGACTGATAGAGTTCAACAAATGCTTTATTTTATAGTGAGCAAGGGGCGGAGCTGGAACCGGAGGCCAAACTGCAAGGTAAGTAGACACGGTAAGAATGTATGAATCAAAATGGTGATTACTAAATAAATCTGCTTTACTAGGAAGTGGAGGTTGATCCGCCAGTAGGGGTGAGACAACAACGGAGCTGCACACTGAGATGAACGGAGCAGGCAAGTACTTGACTCACTTTGAGGTAACTCTGAGGTTCTGTTGGAGATGTTATTGTGTGGGAGGGTGAACAGGGTTCGCTTGAAGTGGTCCGTAGTAGTTCCAGGAAGAGCATCGTCGAAGTAGCCGCCAGCCTGTAGTTCCGGAAAGCAGAGGGTAGGCAAACCAGGTTTAATCCACGTAGTTTGGAGATCTTTCTCCAATGTCAAAATCCAAAATAGCGAAGATGCTTGGAGACAAAGTCAGGTCCAGGTATCCGGAATGCGAAGGAGCACATACAAAATTACTTGGATGATAAAGCTAGACTAACTGTGGCTTGAGCCTATACCACTGAGGGCAACACCATAGCGCTGAATTGCTGACGGCCTCCATCTTAAATACCCTCCAAGGATGATTAAGGAATATGGAGCACCTGTCGCCACTCCTCACGAACCCAGAGCCACCCAGAGGCCAAGCACAGTGCACAACAACAAAACACAACACAGAGATCCTGACAATATCAACCTTTTAGTTCAAAGTATTTTCAAATATGGAGCTCAGCAGGTGCCAGGTGTAGAAACAGAAATCCGAATTCAAATCTTGGTGTGTGATATGGATTATGATTGGCTTAAAATCAGGCTGTAGGCTAGTATGTTCATAACAGGATGAAGTGGAAAAGATAGATTGGCAGATTTGGGCCTTTCTGCTGCTGTAATACAGTTGTTGCTCTGGTCTAGCGTAAAAGTGAAGCTCTCTTTATTTACTGGTCCGGCAAAGTTTTACCCCCTATTATGTTGAGATATTGATCCTGACTGAAAGAACGTGATCCCAGATATTATAGGTACAAGCAAATGAAAACAGCTTTCTCCTTAGGGTGGCCAGACTCATCCTTAGACATAAGATGAGTAGCTCCCTCATCCATGGAAGCTGGAAGTAGAGCCGTTGCTCCTCCATATTGAAAGAAGTCAGCTAAGGTGGGTGCCTCCCTTTGGAGGTTTTCTCAGCATGTCTCAATGGGAGGAGATCCCAGGGCATGCAGAATCCCAGGCACAATTCACTGGAGGTACTCTGTATCTCTTCTAGCATGGAAACGCCTTAGGATTACCAGAAATAAGATGAAGATTTTGATGAGTTACCCCCTGCAATCTAGGATAAGCAGAAGAAAGAAGGGATGGATGGATGGATGGATGGATGGATGGACGCACAGACGGACGGATTGATGGACGGATGAACATTATGTTACATAGAAGCAAGCAGTTCATTGTCTGCGTTCAGTAACCTTGGAAAGTTGGACAATGTCTTACTTCCACAATAAAATCTAAAACAAAGTCTTTTTACCTTTCAGATACATTTCCAAGCTATTTAGGTGGAAGGCAACATCGCCTTTTCTGACAAATGTTTGCTTCAGGGTCATGAACATAACACCAAGTTAACTGAACTCCTTTTCTTTAGGTAGAGACTCACCCCTGACCAGAAGGGACCATTCAACCTTTTACTAGTTGAGAACCATGTCCTCAGAGTTAGAGAAGCTGACTTACTCTTACCTCCTGACCCTTTTAATGCATGCTGAAGATCATGGCTTAAAAAACCTGACTTGCAAAATGTTAAGACTAGACTTTGACAGGTAGCCAGACAAACCAGGATTGATCGAACCTGCACTGAAAAATATGTTAGCATTATGCTGAGAATGCAGAAAAAACTTGTTTTAGACACACAGGAACAGGAGAAACTGAAAAAACAATCCAATTTGCATTAAACATCTAGAAACAATCCTGTTACATACTGAATTTGACTGATTGTCCAGTCAAGACAATCAGAATCTTTAAACTTATAAAAGTCTAATTAGGAAAACATTTTCAAAGAATTGAACAGCCACTTTGCTTTCTTCACAGGTCATTGTGGAAAATGGAAGGGAAAGATTTGTGAGTATACCTCTGCATTGAAAATATTTAATGGGTTCTTTGCAAGATTGTCTATCTACCACCTCATCCTCTCTCCATAGTGGCTACTCCGGAGACTACCTTGACCGCTTCATCCAAAGCCGAGACTCACCAGTGGTGAACAAGTTCCAGAAGAAGTACTGGAAAACCAAGCAGACGTTGATCAAAGTCACTGGGAAGAAAGAGGATGAGCATGTAGTGGCGTCAGACGCAGACCTGGATGCCAAGCTGGAGGTGAGTAAAGAGTTTTCAGAGCTTGTTTCAAGAGTTTTATTCATAAATGTTTACAAAGCTTTACATGTGAATATTTAAATGTTTGTGTCACTGGCAGGTCTTCCACTCCATCCAGAGAACATGCATGGAGCTGCTAAAGGTCATCGAGTTGTACCAGAGGAGGATCTGTTGTAAGTTCAGAAAGCCCTGAAAGGACATCTCAGTTTGATCAAACGTAGACCATCAGGTGGGGTTTGTTGCTGTGATCTTCATCAACTAAAAATGCACCATTTGTCCAGAATATGGCTGCAATACTTCCACAGTAACTGGACAATGACCGCTTTTAAACATTTAGTTTGTCATAAAACATAATTTTTCCTCATTTTGTCCAAAACTGGCTCTGTAATGTTGAGACCAAGAGAACATCTGAATTACCTTTGTTCTTCTTGTAGCTTAAGATTGCCCTTCAAGACTGTTTATGTTTGGTCTAAGCAGAGTTTTATGCCTCTTTTCCATTCACGGTTCCAGCCTTTCATGGCCCCACTCTGCTCGGCTTTCGCTCTACTCAGCCTGAAACCTGCTGTTTCCACTGACTCACTGGCACCCTTAAGCCCCACCTCCAGTCCCCAGTGTTGTGTGCTCTGCTTCATAATTGTGCTACCAAAATGCAAGTTGTCATTCTTCCGAGACACCGTCGAGCTGCTGCTGAATATTTCAGTCTCCTATGATGCACAAAGAAGCTTGCACCACATCCAAGGATTAGACTTGCTGGTTGGTTGTGAGTATTCCATGGATTGCCTGTAGTGTAACGAGTTTGGAAAATCGCAGCTGTTCTTGTTCACGGACTCATACGTCTGAACATGCACAATGGGCGATCAGTGAACAGCAGTCTGTTCATGTAACGTTTCTGCCCTGTTCAGCCCCGATGGGACCCGATGCCGAGGAAGTACCAAAAAAAAACAGCAAATGGCCGGAAAAGAGAGTAATGGAAATGGTTGTAAAATGGGCTGAGTGGAGTATAGCCGGCCAAGGCAGAGCCCATGGAAAAGGGACATTAGTGGGGTATTTATGATCAACTCACAGAGAAGCAAAAATAGGCAGATGGCAAGATATTTTTTGCAGCATAAAACTGCAAATCAGACGTTACTAACTTTGTTTTCCTAAAGACAACATTCTTCATGTTTACGGCTCAGACCTTTCTCAGGAGGAAAATGAGCTGGGTCGTTTCCTGCGCTCCCAGGGGTCACAGGATAAAAGCAGGGCTGGCAAGATCATGCAGGCGACAGGGAAAGCTCTCTGCTTCTCCTCCCAGCAGAGGTAGGCATCACACATTAATCTTTAAATGACATCCAGATAAAGCTCTTCCAGGAGTGACTGAAATATTAGATTTATTTGAAGAATAATTTGAGTTTGGACTTGAGTTGCACTAATAATTTAAGAGCTTTAAATACTGCAGTTGTTTCAGACATCATTAATCTGAGTCCAAAATAAAAGGTTCTGCTCAACTGTTGTGATGGACGGATAGATGGATAGATGGCTGCATTAGCTCACCACGAGCAAGGATGTATTACTAATTTTGTTGTTTCTATTTATTTAGTTGAACCATTCTTCTTCCAATGAGGAATATGTGCACCATAAAAACTTAATTGATTTCTAAAAATAAGACTTGTGTGCTCACTTTTAAATTGATTTGATTTTCTCTAACCCACACAGGGTCAAATATATAAATAAACCCCACCCCAGCTAACATTCGGTTAAATCTTTCCAACCTGGTTGTACCTAGACCACATGCTTTTGAAGCCATCAGCAAGCTTCTGTCATAATTCTGGCGTAAAGTATGACCAATTACCATGGATGAATTGGAAAAGTTGATTTAAACCGATTGCTTTTCTGACACAAAGCCAGCTTTCAAGCCTAGTTTTCAATTTGTTAGTAGGGTTGAAGTCACGACTTTAAAAAGTCCATTCTAATGTTGGACTACTTTTTTCATTCTAAAAACAGTTTTGATGTATATTTGGGTTTGTTTTCTACATCCAGCTGTGTTCAAGTTTGAATCTACCTAAGGAATGTTGAGGAATTCAGAAGTTTTATTCTTTGTTGTTCAATCAACTTTGTTCAATTCAGTTTTATTTACTTAGCGCCGGTTCACAACACGTGGTCTCAAGGCACTGTACAAAGTCAATTAAATCGAGTCATACAGATTTCAAGTCAGGTTGTTGTGACTATGAATCTGAAAATATTATTTAATATTAATAATTTGATATTTTATCAAATAATATTTTGGTCTGTTAAGGGTTGTCCTGTGAATACCAGCCCAGTAAGGCGATGGTATTAGGCCAAATTTAAAAGGGTGAGCCAAGCTCTGACATTATTGAACAGCAACACTCTGCACATACATGGAATGAATTCACACAATTTCTTAAAATACAAGAATTTATTAACAAAAATAAGTCAACTCAAAGTCAAACATATTTCAATCAACAAACTCTTTGCTATGCTAAAACAATCCAACTAAACTACCAAGCAGAATTAAAGAATAGGGAAGACTAATGGGCTATGTACAATATAAACAAGTTGATTAAAGATGATGAAATCATGAAAAAGGTGACAACTTTACCATGCATTTTTTATGTTTGAGAACCAAATTATCTTGAAAAATTTGGGGAAATGAAGTTAAGTTTTTTAAACCCAACTTAGACAACACTCACAATGCAAATCAGATAAAATATTATTTAATAAAAAAATGTTTTCAAGAATGTCTGCTGAATAAAGAAACCCTTCTGGATGAAAAATTTCTCAACGGTTTTTCCCCCCTTTAGCTGCCTTTATTTATTGAAATAATATTTAAAGAATATTTTTAAAGGAAATGGTAAAATATTTTAAGGAAATATTTTGGAAAAAAACCCAAAATCTTTCTGGAGAAATGGGGCTTAAGTATGCAAACTGTGTTTTTACTTTAGCAGTTAAAGCTAACAAAAAAAATGATAGCTTTGACCCGAATCAAACACACCCTTTAAAAAACCCTCAATAAAAGGGTTAAAATGCCCCGCGTGGGCGGTGCGTTATGCAATCTTTTGTGTTTAAAATCACCCTTAAATAAAATTTGTTTAACTTTAAAAAAAACACAAACACAGAACAAAAACTGAGCACGTGGCTGCGATAGCCTGCTAGCATAAGTAGCTGATTTCACACAAAAAAAACTTTAAAATGAAAAACGTTTAGATCTTCATCCTAAATCTCTCTGCCCAAACCCCCAAACCCCTGAACCATGCTGAGAAAAGTGTCCAGGGCGGGGAAAGTTTGAAAAAACTTCCACAGTCAACAAAAGGGTTTGCTACACTAACCCCTTAGCGTGGGGAGTGGCTCGTTCGTTTTTTTTTTGGGGGCCCCAAACTGCACGTTACGTAACCACGTGAGCCCCCCCCTGTTGTCCTTTTTTCAGACCGGGAAAACCGCTCACTCGGCGTCATAGAGAAAATTAAGCAATTTATTTGAAAGTTCCGAAAAGTTTTACCGCATCTTTCATGTTGTACCTGGCTGTGGGGCCCAACATCCCCCCCTTTAGTTCGGAAAAGAGATGAAGTTCACGTCTTTGGGGCTAAACCCTCAGTCCTCAGCCATGTGAAAAGAGTCACTGGGTCCGTAGGTAGGCGAGTTCAACAGTTTTATTTTTGGGTTTAGAGGTTATGTTTGGACAGGGGGTGGGGGCCGGTTTGGGGAGAGA
This sequence comes from Crenichthys baileyi, assembly GCA_036173005.1. Classification (NCBI taxonomy): domain Eukaryota; kingdom Metazoa; phylum Chordata; class Actinopteri; order Cyprinodontiformes; family Goodeidae; genus Crenichthys; species Crenichthys baileyi. Next base: position 688,700 of record JAHHUM010002889.1, on the reverse strand, counting down.
CTAACACTAAAAAAGTTTTAAAAAAAAAACAAAAACAAAAAAAAATCATGTATTTTTCCCCACCCTAATAAATCTGCTTTTTAAAAACCCTTTAATAAAATTTTCTAAGTTCAGAACCCTAAAAAGAAAAAGATTAAAAAAAAATATAGGGGGTTGGAAATTTTTACCATCTTCAAACCTGTTTGATAGTTTTACAGGGTTGATTCTGGACTGAAGGTTGCCAGTCTTTTAGGAACGCTGTTACCTCAGTTATAACAACCTGCAGTTTATCTAAAAACTCCTCCTTTGTGATGACATTTTGGAGTGGTTTCCACTCTTTAACCCCAACCTTACAGTTCAATGTTGCACGTGAAAAGGTGTTTGTTTTTTAAACGGGTTGGTTTGGGGTTTTTGGGCTGGCACCTTTCCCAAAACCCCCTGGTTCTGCTCCCATAAATTGGGGATGATTTTGCGTCTTCTTGGGCCCTTTTCTCAGTTTAAAGGGAAAACACTCTAACTTTGCCTTTCCCTGCTTGTCTGAACGGACACTTTTTTCCCAAACAAGGGCGGGCCCATATTCCCAAGTTAACTGCATGGAGAGTTTCCCAAATTATGAAATGATGGTCAATCAAAATGCACGCTAACGTGGGGGTTGTGAAGAAAAAAAAGACTTAAAAGTGTGGTCTTTTTCGAGATTTGGGACCCATAACACCCCTGAAAAAAAAGCCGTTTTTAAAACGGTGGAAATTTTCTCGGGGGAGGTTCATTACTGTTTTGAAAAAAACTGTCAAAGCATTAATAGGTGGCAGCAGCTTCATCTCTGTAAAACATGGTACCTGCTCAAAAGACCCGGGCAGAGAGCTGGATAACTGTCACTAATTTCGGGAGGAGTTTTTGAAACCATAAAACACTTAGCTGTTTTTTTTCCCCAAAAAAGGGCCTAAGCTTCTCCGATCGGAAAGGGAAAAACGCAAGTCAAGAAGAAAAATGTTAAAACCTCAAGCAGGTAAGTCAATATTTGACTCCTGGTCCCTGGTTTAAAAAAACTTCTATGTCCTTAGCAAGGGATTCAAGCTGCTTAAAACGGACCCCAGCCCCCCAAGGGGGCCCCCGTCCATCTGAGAAGTCATGTGGTTAGGTTCATGAAAGGTGGAAGATATGATCAAACCCCTCGGGGAAAAAGGAAACAATTTTTCTAAATGTTTTTAAAATAAAAAGTTTTCTAATGAAGGACTGGGGGGGTTTGGGGGGGCGGGTTTGGATTGAGTACCTAAGAACCATGGCGCTCTCCGGCCCCTGGGGGTGGGACACAGAGCCCAGAAAGGAGAAGGGCAGATCATTTGGAAAGGGTGCTCCTTCCACCTAATTGGCCAAACTTTGCACGTGAGCCAGCCCCTTGGCATCTTGGTGGTTGTTCAACTGCAAGGGATTTGGCAGGACAACACGGGGCCCCACTAAATTTCCCAAAACATTTCTGTTAAGGTCTGTGGAAGTAAGTTGAACAATTTGATACTTTTAGGAAGGGGAGACTCTCCCGTCCTGCTGTGCTGTGCTGTGAGAAAAAATTTGAAAATTTCGGGGTACCTGAGAGGGGGTGTCTGTTCCTGTTTTTGAGATGAAGCTTTTTTTTTTTGACCCTCATTGCCTTCAGGTCCACAACTTGCTTCAGCCTCTCTGTCCTCTCCTCAGCTTTTGAGAGCTAAAAGTTTTTCCCCAGCATTCCTCTTTAAAGGGCCATCGGGTGGTCGGGTCTGAAACTGGGGAATATTTTTAAGCTTCCAGTTGGATTTCGGCTGATACAAGGTAAGCTTACCAACAACATTTAAAAATCAGAATCTCTCTCTAGTTGGATTTTAAATTTAGGTCAATTAATTCTTTATTTTTTTTATCACATGCAGCAAGGTCAAACTGATTTAAAGCATCCCGCTCATTGCAGCCCAAACGGATGAAAATCAGGGGCCCAAAAACCCCTTCTGCACTCCACATCTCCCCTGAATTCATAATGGAGGGGTGTTTCCACATTCTGGCGGGACATACAAAACAACGACAAAGTTATCAGAATATTGCAAAAAAGAAAACCAACAAATATAGTCCACCCTAATATTTATTTTCTATATACAATATGGAAACATCTGTATGTTTGGGTAAAACGGGCACAGAAGTTGTTTCATTAAAACTGGATTTGGGACAACACTATGCTCTAAGTGTTACAATGTACTCCTTTCTCAAAGGGAAATTTTTTGTGTTTTTAGTGTTTAATTTTTACCTTTCTTGGGAGAATAGTGTTTTAGAACTCCCAAAACCCTTTAAGGGGAATTTGTTTAAAAAAGGAAAAGGGAAAAAAAAAATTGCTAACCTCCAAAAATGTAATAATTGAAAATTTGGTTTTGGATACCCCCCCCTTTATTCGGGGATTAGATTAAATTTGGGATTTAATCGGGCCCAATAAATCCTTTTTCAAAAAAAAAAACAAACTATAAAATTATGAAAAAGGATACATGCATCAAATTAGGGGCAAAATCTAAAAATTTAAATGCAAAAATTAAATTTAGCTTCCAATTGTAGCCTTACACAAAAAAAACAGCCCCGGGATTTCAGATGTGTTCAACGTCTGGACAGAGAGGGGGTTTAAAGGGAAATTAAAAAGTCTCAAGGGTTTTTGCTTACACAGGAAAAAAACCAGACTGAGTCAGAACAAAATTAAAAAATTTTTCTAAGTAGGGAGTTGATTTTTATTTGCACGGAGATATTGGGAAATTTTTAATTTTTACAAAAATCTAAAATGTTTAACTCCTGTAAAGTCACGAGTTAAATGTTCTCTTAAATATAAAACAGTGGGCATCTGATGTTAGAACTCTGATTTTTGAGTCCCATTTTGGCCCCGTGACCCGTGGGTTTTTAAACTTCCCCTTTTCTTGGGTACATCAATAATGGGGCAGTTGGGGGTTTATTTTAAAAACCCTTTTTGGTACAGTGCAAGCTGTTCATAATAATGTCCACCCGGGAGGGGGACCATAATAAAGTTGGGGCTATGAATCTGAAAAATTTTATTAATAAATTAAAAATGTTTTGAAAATTTTATTTTTTTTTAAGGAATTTTTTATTTCGGGGCTGTTAAGCGTTGTCCTGTGAATACCAGGCCCAAATAAGGCGATGGTTTAGGGGCAAAGGGTTTAAAGGTGTGAGCCCAAACTTGACATTTTTGAACAGCATAAACTTCACATTTCATGGAATTTAAAATTTACACAATTTTTGAAAATACAAGGGAAATTTTTAAAAAAAAATAAGTAACCAAAAGTCAAACTATTTCAATCAAAAAAATCTTTGCTAAAGCCCAAAAAAAACCAACTAAACTTTCCCAAACAGAATTAAAAATAAAAAAGACTTTTGGGCCCATGTACAATATAAACAAAATTGATTTAAAAATGATTGAAAATCATGGGCCAAAAGAGTTTATACAACATTACCATGCAATGTTTTTGGTTTTAGGGGGAAAAAAAAATTATCTTGAAGAATCTGAAAAAGAAGGAAGTTAGCTTGGGAAACCCAAATTTGGCAAAAATCACCAAACCTTTAGACAACCATTCACAATGCAAGATCAGATAAAAATTATTTTTAAAAAAAATAATGTTTCCAAGAATGATCGGCCCGAATAAAACCCAAACCTTCTGGGGTGATAATTCTCAAAATGGTTTTCATTAGCTTCCCCTTTACTTATTAAAAAAAATATTTAAAAAAATATTATTAAGGAAATTGTAAAATATTTAAGAAAATATTTTGAAAAAAACCAAATCTTTCTGGAGAAATGGGGCTTAAGTATGCAAGCATGTGTTCTTAGCTGTTAGCAGTTAAAGCTAACAAAAGAAGCTGAAAGCTTAGGACCAGAATCAAACACACACCTTTAAAATACCGTCAATAAAAGGGTTAAAATGCATAAGTGCGCACGGCGCGTTATGATCAATCTTCTGTGTTTAAAATCAGCCTTCAAGTAAAGTTTGTCTTAACTTTAAAAACACACAAACAGAACACATAAACTGAGCACGTGTGCTGCAGATAGCCTGCTAGCACTAAGATACCACACAAACAAAACCAAACTTCATAAAATGAAAAAACGTTTAGATCATTTCATCCTAAATCTCTCTGCCCAGTCACCAGGCCACCAAACTGCACGTTACAGTAACCGCGGTGATGCGCCTCCTGTTGTCCTTCTTTCAGACCGGGAAAACGGCTTCACTCGGCTTCGTAGAGACAGCGTCTCTACAGGGAATTCTCTGGAACACAGTTTGCTTCTGCAGGCCTCAGAGAGAAAGTCAAGCCAGGCTTGTACCTTAATTATTATCCCATTATGAATGAATCTACCGGATACACATACAGTGATTCATTTGTACTTAACTTAGTGCATATGATCGATGATCGTATGACACTCTTGGATCCAGTTGAAGAGTTATGTCTGTTTGCCAGCAAAGAGACATTAGTGCGCTGTGCCTCTCTGTCCAGGCCCCTGTGTGACCCGCGTAGAAGAGATCGGACCATTGGAAAGGTGGGGTTTTATACGGCCAGTGGCATCATGGGAAGTCCGCTGTCACCCCCCCCTTTTCCAAATGTTGGAAGTAGGTTAAATGCAATTTATTTTGAAAGTTCCAGAAAAGTTCGTTCCGCATCTTTCATGTTTTATCCATGGCTGTGGGTCCCAACAAGGTGAAATGAACCAGTAACATGTACTGGGAATGAAACAACCCCATATCATGACGCTACCACCTCCATGTTGGACAGTTGGCACAGTCTTGTTAAACTTTCCAAACACTTCTTATCATTGTGGCCAAATAGCTCAATTTATGTCTGGTTTTTTGGAGAAAGAGGCTTTTTATGTATCTGACACCCTCTCAGTCTATGGCGATATTAAACTGGCTTCACTGTGGACAGTGACACTTGTGATCCACCAGTTTCCAGTTCTTGGCAGGGCTGAGTTAAGGGGGTTTCTGGGTCGTTCCAGAACAATTTTACCAATTTCCTTTTATCTTAGGGGGACACTTTGGGTCTTCTGTAAGTACAGCAGTGATACATCCGATTTACTTGAACTCACATAGAATCGCTTGAACAAATAATCTGTTTAGGAATGGATCTACAAGACTTTCTCAACTTGTGTAAATCTACAGTCCTCTTTCTTAGATCTTCACTGAGCTCCTTAGACTGTCTCTATGTTGGAGTGTTGATCCTTCTAATAAATGCTGTCAAACGCATTTTACGTTGGCAAAGAGAAAGTACCAGTTGCAACTAATCATGATCATCGACCAGAAATTTGTGCTTGTGGCTTTCCAGGTTAAAACATTTTTCAAATCTCTTAAAGATCTCGAGGGCTAAAGAGAAATGTCAGGGTGGGGTAAGATGAACATAGATCTTAGATGATGGACATGTGGAGCATTTATTTTGAGAACTACTCCTCTTCCTACAGACTGGCTCTGAGGAAACCCCTGTGCCGTCTGTACCAGGAGATCGAAACTTTCCGTTACCGGGCCATCTCAGACACGTGGCTGACAGTGAATCGAATGGAGCAGTCCCGGACCGAGTACCGGGGAGCCTTGCTTTGGATGAAGGACGTATCTCAGGAGCTCGATCCGGACACACATAAACAGATGGAGAAATTCCGCAAGGTTTGCCTCCACATAGTAAGATCTGCGGAAATATGCATGGCAGTTCACAGCTAAATACCAGCTACCAGGTTACTGTACTTTGCAAAAGCATCCTACATTTCTTTATTTAGATTTGGCTTCCAAAGAATTAGGCTTTTTCGTAGCCTTTTTAAATGGTTCTGACCAATAAATATTCAGGCTTTCTGTTAGTCTTTAGCTGGTTTTTCATCACTTTTCAGTCCAGTGGCTGACCATTTTAGAGGAATATGCTTAACTCTTGGCTTTGAATCATTCAGACTGAAAAACGCTCCCAAACTTAAAGGTGTGACAACCAGCCAGTGTGGTGTTGAGATAAGAATGACAGCTTACCAAAGAACCAGTTTTAAATAAGATATTTTACACAAAGATGCACATTTTTCTTATTTCTTTTGTTCGGTTTAAAAAAATACCAGAGCCAACAGTTTAACAGACAGAAAGCAGGATTTTAGCTCTAACGAGCTGATACCCAAAGTGCATTTGACTGAAAACTTAGCACACAGTAGATAAACTGAACAAAGATGCATCTCTCAGGTCCTGTATTAGCATTTTGTAACCTATCTTTTAAAGAAACAACTTTCAGATTCTGTTTATCTGCTGGCACGTCTTGTTTCGTCCTCCACTTGTCAGCATTAAGGAATTGGCCTGAAGTGAGGCAAATAGCAGCCAAGTCTGAAGAAAGTAGTTGAAAGACCTTCAGAAAGACTGAGAACTCAAAAACCAAGACAAACCATGACAAGGACTCTTTTCCTTAAAATGTATGACTATTATTTCCTTGAGTTTTGTTATATTCTAGAAAAAAGTAAAAAAAATCAATTATTTTTCAGCTATAATATTCCTAAACCCATTTTGGAGTCTTCATGGATGACTTTGCTTGGTCTTCAGACGAAGTTCAGAAGTCAGCATTAAGTCCTGACTATTTACTGAAGCCCTTATTTAATGAATGGTTACCAAGAACACAAAAAGCAAGAAAAAGAGAAAAGATAAAGCAGTTACAAGAAATATCCACTAGAGGGTAGATTTCACCCATAAAGCAATGTGTTCATTTTTGCATGTTTATTCGTCCTTTACTTTATATCACAGGTTCAGACCCAGGTTCGCATGACCAAAACCAGCTTTGACAAGTTAAAGAATGACGTCTGCCAGAAGGTCGACCTGCTGGGCGCCAGCCGCTGCAACCTCCTCTCACACGTTCTGACCATATACCAGGTTTATCACATCATATCCCAGCTGCTCACTTCAACTCCTTTCTACTCTTATATTGAGTTTTAATTTAAAAAATGGTGCAAGTAAAACAAGAAGTTTAATGGGCAATTCCATTTTCCATTATGAGAAAAAATAGAAATGATCTGTGTTTCAGACGACCCTTTTGCACTTCTGGGGGAAGACATCCCACACTATGGCAGCGATCCACGAGAGCTTTAAGGGTTGTCAGCATAATGAGCTTTCCACACTGAAGGTCAGAGAGCATCTCCAAGAGGAAAAATATAAACTCTGAAAGAGGGGGAAAAAATTAAAAGACCTGATGAGTTGGATTATTTTTTACAGGTCTCACAGGATTCCACGGAAAAGCTGGATAAAAAGATGGGAAACAAAACAACGGAAGCAGAAACAGAGGAGAAAATAAAAGATGAGAGAACTGATGACCAGTAGGCTTAACACACTCACTTTAGTCTTTACTCAGCCACCAAATATATGCCAACATGGAAAACAGTGTTTATATTAATACATTATAAGACCCTTCTATCCTATCTCAAATGTAAACATTTGGAAACCTGTCAAGCCAATTATTTTTTCTAAATGTCCTTTTAAATATACATACAGGGGTTGGACAAAACTGAAACACCTGGTTTTAGACCACAATAATTTATTAGTATGGTGTAGGGCCTCCTTTTGCGGCAAACACAGCGTCAATTCGTCTTGGGAATGACATATACAAGTCCTGCACAGTGGTCAGAGGGATTTTAAGCCATTCTTCTTGCAGGATAGTGGCCAGGTCACTACGTGATACTGGTGGAGGAAAACGTTTCCTGACTCGCTCTCTCAAAACACTCCAAAGTGGCTCAATAATATTTAGATCTGGTGACTGTGCAGGCCATGGGAGATGTTCAACTTCACTTTCATGTTCATCAAACCAATCTTTCACCAGTCTTGCTGTGTGTATTGGTGCATTGTCATCCTGATACACGGCACCACCTTCAGGATACAATGTTTGAACCATTGGATGCACATGGTCCTCAAGAATGGTTCGGTAGTCCTTGGCAGTGACCCGCCCATGTAGCACAAGTATTGGGCCCAAAGGGAATGCCATGATATGGCAGCCCAAACCATCACTGATCCACCCCCATGCTTCACTCTGGGCATGCAACAGTCTGGGTGGTACGCTTCTTTGGGGCTTTTCCACACCGTAACTCTCCCGGATGTGGGGAAAACACTAAAGGTGGACTCATCAGAGAAACAATACATGTTTCACATTGTCCACAGCCCAAGATTTGCGCTCCTTGCACCATTGAACCGGCTGTTGGACATTGGCATGAGTGACCTAAAAGGTTTGGCTATAGCAGCCCGGCCGTGTATATTGACCCTGTAGAGCTCCGACGGACAGTTCTGGTGGAAACAGGAGAGTTGAGTGTGGCACATTTAATTCTGCCGTGATTTGGGCAGCCGTGGTTTTATGTTTTTTGGATACAATCCGGGTTAGCACCCGAACATCCCTTTCAGACAGCTTCCTCTTGCGTCCACAGTAATCCTGTTGGATGTGGTTCGTCCTTCTTGGTGGTATGCTGACATTACCCTGGATACCATGGCTCTTGATACATCACACAGACTTGCTGTCTGGTCACAGATGCCGCCAGCAAGACATGCACCAACAATTTGTCCTCTTTTGAACTCTGGTATGTCACCCATAATGTTGTGTGCATTTCAATATTTTGAGCAAAACTGTGCTCTTACCCTGCTAATTGAACCTTCACACTCTGCTCTTACTGGTGCAATGTGCAATTAATGAAGACTGGCTACCAGGCTGGTCCAATTTAGCCATGAAACCTCCCACACTAAAATGACAGGTGTTTCAGTTTCATTGTCCAACCCCTGTATATACACAAGTGCACAATTTTTATGCTTCTGCAACAAACAAAAAAATATATTTTGTCCACGTCTGGATATGCACCAAGGCTGCAGCCTCATGTGTGCAACGAAATGCTCTTACGTTCTGCTTTTCGCTTTTTACAGACTTATCTCATTAGGACATGAAGACAAGAATGAAAAGATAAGAGAAGGTAAAAATAATTTATGAATTCTTTGAGTATTTAATACTTTGTGGTATTGCACCAAAAGACAACAACTTGCATTTGTATCAAAGATGGTTCAGAAAGCAGAATAAATTACATTTTGACAGCAAACGTTATGCTTGACAAAGAATGTAAATTATTAAACCTTGAGAATATTAATCTAGTTTAGAAAAAGAAAAAATGAAATGATCAATTACACTAGTAATTAGACGAATAACTCCAAAGTCTTATAATAAAAAGACTGTTTCTACTTTCCCAGAGTTGGATGGAGAGGACAGCTTGGCCCTGCTCAATGAGATCCTGGGCGGTTTGTTTGTGGAAGAGGGTGATTTTTCCCAGGAGTGGACAAAGGGGTTTGGAAAAACAGAGGCAACCTCAGCTGGATCAGCTGAAACCCAGCAGCAGCAGGAAAACCCGTTCTTTTTGCCGTCACAGTTGTTGGACAACAGCTTAAACAAGTTTTCTCTCTCAGGTCAGAGGACAATCGAACCTCCAACTGTGCAGCTGTCGACTTGCTTGCTTTCCTTGAAATTAGAAACTTGGGATTAAGTAGCAAACATTGAGCGCCTCAATATTAATGTATAAAGGTGAACATCAAAAGAGGAATTTACAGGTGTTTTACTGTCATTACTGGAGGAGTAAAGTTTTAAAAAGTGGTCCGAGTTTCTAGATTTAACTTCATAGAGAAAAAATGGTCAGGCTTGCAGGAGGAAGCTCTGTAGACGTTTTAGACAACGTTAACAGCACCTGACGGAGTTCATGGTTTGACTGGTTAGTGGGTTAGATGGGTTGCCCAGTCCTGGAACCATTGGATTTATGAAGGCACCAACACCTGTTGTTTCATCCCACACTGACACCAGCACCTGTGTCCAGATGGGATTTTCCAATGGCATGGGGTTCGGTAGTGTGTCCCCCCTTGTTCTGGTATTTCCTGGGTGACCTAAACTTTCATGAGCTGTGTGGGTACCCTTTAATCAGTGTTTACACTGCTACAAATTGTTAAAAAGGCTAAGCAAATGTATGTTATGCAAAATAGCTATATTTGTGACTAGTGTTAATTTAGCATTTAGGCACAAACTTTCCCCTGCTGATTAAACCAACCATCATAAGAGATGGAGGTACATCTGGATTAGTTGGCAAGCAAAAATTATGAAAAACGCAGTAAAACGTCTTTGTAAAGGAGCCGATTTGAAGGTAACATTTCAGTTTTATATAATTTCCTTTATTGTTATTAAATCACATTGACAGAAAAACAACTCAAAGGATGAAAATTTGACCCCCCGCCTTGTGTTTGTTTATGACTAAAATCAACGTTTTAAACTTTCTCACAGCTTTCTAGCTAGAAAGGAAAATTGTGTTATTAGCTACAAACAGATAATGAACTCAAATGAAATGATGCTGAAACCCAACCCTGGGAGGTCCAGTTTTCTTTGAAAAATCACTCAAGCTCAGTCTGATTGGATGGATAGCATGCTCAGAAATACATTGTAGCGCTGGCTTTACCATCGTTGTAGTCTAACAGGTTTTTCACTCTGTATCTGCTGAGGAAAAGCAGTCCCACAGCTTGATGTTGCCACCACCATGTTTCCTGGTAGGGGTAGTGTGTGCAGAGTGCTATGCAGTATTAGTTAACCTTCTCACATAGCTCTGTTTTAGTTTTACCTGTGCAGAACACATTCTTCCACTTGTTTGCTGTGTCTCCTACATTTCTTGTGACAAACTATTAAACTTCTTACGGTTTTCTTTACTCAGTGGTTTTCTTTTTGCCACACTACCAGAAGGGACAGATTTCTGCAGTGCACAATTAGTAGATGTCCTGTCAGCAGACGTCCCCACCTGAGCTGGGGATCTCCGCAGCTCCCCAGAAGCTACCATTGGCTGTTTTCTCTAATGTTCTCCTTGGCCACCGTCCACCCTTGGTTTGGGTGACAGTCATGTCCTGATAGGGTTTGCAGTTGAGCCATGCTCTAGTCTCTGTTGAGTAAGAGACTGAAACAGTGCTCTGTGGGATGTTTAAAGCTCACGCTGCAGGTGGACTCTATTACTCAGTAGGTGATATCTGAAGGGTTTTGGTTGCTCTGGATTTTATTAAGAGGCATCAGAGGAAACGGGCTAAATACAAGATTTTTATTTGTAAAAAAAAATTGAAAACCATGTGTCATTTTCCTTCCCTTCACAACCAGATGTGTGAGATTGGAATGATGTTTATTGGATTGTGTTTTTCCTACTCCATGTGATTGTTAATGTAAGTCTGGATCTGTGCCTCAGACTGGACCGGCAGAAGCCCACAGCCATTCACCTGTGCAGCAGAGTGCTCACCTGGAGCTGAACAGAACCCCCCAAAGCCAGCTGTAAAAGGTAGGACCGGGTTTTTACCCGTTCAAGACATTCAATCTAAAACCTGCTCTTAAAGAAAGAAAGCGAGGAGTTTAGGTTTTTACAGTTCGGCTTTACGATGCAAACATTTTGTTTTCCTGTAATGTAGAAACGGACGGAACATCTAAAGATCTTTCAGCGTGGTTCAACCTGTTCGCGGACTTGGACCCTCTCTCCAATCCAGATGCAATCGGAGAATCTAACGGAGAGCATGAGCTTCACACTGCATAGTTCCTCAGCATCGGGATCCATTTGAAAACCAGAACAATTTGATTGGCTACAGCTGCAAACTACTTGCAATATGATAATAAACACTCACCAGAGGCTGAAAGGCTGTATTTTCTAACTAACTTCCTCCAAACTAGAAAAGAAGCTAACATAATCAATTCAGAAGTTACTGTACAATACCTAAATCAATTGCAAACACTAGAATATAACAAAACTTAATGCAACTTAATCATATTTAAAAATGTTTTTAGGTTCTAAAAAGTTCTCATTTGCTTGAGGAATATTCTTCATAACAATTATGCATCCATTTCTGTTGTCACAGCTGTAACAATAATATTCTGTATCCTGCAATTAAAAACTTAAATTTCTTACAGTAATTTAATCCAAAATGTAACATTCATATTGTATAGATTCACTACACACAGAGTGGTGTTTAAATTTCAAGCATTTATTTCTGTTAATTCTAATGCTTTTGTCTTACAGCAAAAGAAAACCGAAAACTCAGTTTCTAATGTTCTGGTCATTTTATAGCCTACAGTCATGTAGAAAGCTGCTCACTCGACACTAGTCTAGCAGACAGTCCCAACCTCAATGCAGTAATATTAATGGAAAGTTGAGTGGAAGGAAGAAGTGTAATAGAAGAGCAACAGGGATCACTTCTGTCATGAGAGGATTGTGAAGCTAAATTCATTCAAGAGTTTGGGGGAGATTCACAAGTCACTTTAGCATTTATTTAGAAACCCAGTCCCAGAGTTATTGGAAAGATTGCAGAGAGTGAAGGTCAACTGGCAAGCTTTATGGAGATGTCAATTTCATTTCCCAGCAGGATTTGGCACCTGCCCAAACAGCCACAGGGAGCAGTAACTACTTTAATGACAATGGTATCACTGTACTTGATTGGCCTACAAATTCACATGACCTAAACCCCATTGAGAATCTGTGTTAAGAGGAAGATGAGAGACACCAGAGCCAGTAATGCAGATGAGCTGAAGGTCGCTATAACCAACCTGGGCTTCTTGAACACCTCATTAGAGCCACAGGCTGAATGCCTCCATGCTACGCTGCATCAATGCACTAATTCATACTAAAAGAGCCCAGACTAAGGAGTGAGTGTATATACTGTACACTACATGGACATTCAGTTACCTTACTAAACAGACATTTTGATTTTTTTTTAAGATTATTCCTCAAAGTTGATCTTTTCCAATGTTTGAGATTTTAAGCATGATCACCCAATCTAGGTTTAGACCCTGTGAAACATTTCTATAGGGTTTGATTTTTAAAATATTAATTCCCATAGTTTAAGCTTCACATGCAAACTTTATACATCAAAACATAGTGTGTCTCATATTGCTTTAAGGTTAACAATTTTACATCTAATCACCCAGAAACAGACATACCAGAACATTCATTCACACGGTTCAAACATTGAATCAACACAACTTAACGTTTTTGCACTGTGACAGTTTTTCATGAGACGTCCATGTTGCTGAAGCCGTTTGCTTTATTTGGGTTTTGCTTTAAAGATGTTCTATTTGTAATTACATACAGCTCACTCATTACAGCATGCTGCATGCAGTCGCTTTAAGTTGTACTGTGGATGTCGCTGCTTTATTTTAATTTCTAAAATCTTTAAACATGTATATGTATTTTTTAGTAACTGCTCCTTTTGGGCAACGTGTGTCTTTTTGGTTTAATTATTTGAGCCAATAAAAGGAAAAGATTTAATAATACAATACTATTTACCAACTTTGATGATAATACTGCATCATCACAATATATATCTGGATGAATGCCTTAAAATATTTACAGATCAGACTCTTTTTGAGTCTGAAGTATACAACAACCAACCTTTGTGTCATTTTCTAAACAGTAAAGCTGTTTGTTTATTTTCCATCATGATCGACCATATAAACAGCCTTAACTTTCCCTCTGCCACCACATACGTGAGATGTTAATGAATGCTAAAATGTTTGTCTGTGTGTATATCAATGCCCTTTAAAAAAAGATGACATATCAATTGAAAAAGAGGCTTTTCTGTTTTCTTTATTGAAAAAGAACACACAAGATCTACATAAAAACATGTAAAACACAGGAGAATCAATTCATTATTGCCATCAATGGCAACTACTTCTTTAATGTTCGGCACAATGTGCTTGTGAATGAAATCAGTATCAATATTGTGAAAACTCTTAAAGCTGCAGGCAAAACAAAGACTTCAGAGTTGTTGTCTTGGTTTTTGTTTGAAACAAAGCATTGAGATAAATCTCAATCAGGGCGACCTTGGCATAAACCTGCGGCGTTTGTGCTTTGTCATCTCTAAAATGTGATGAAAATTCAGCAATAATATTAGGTGTCTATATTCATTTATAGAGGCCAAACTGTAATTGTAATTTTTGCTAAACAAAAATCAATTGCACATTTTTTTGATTGTTTTAATGAACACACTTGGACACAGCACAGAACAGTAAATATATTTTCCTTTCCAAGTAAGTGCTTAAGCTTGGGTTTATATAAAAAAAGCCTGTGTGTTTCCAACATTTAGAAGCAGTATTCATATGTTGAGCACTGGTCGTTTCGCCCCTTCACTATTTCGTTCTGATGCAGTTTTCATATTTTCTTACGTCTATTTTTGTTTTTTGGGGGAATGAAAGGAACAGTCCGTTCATACCCACCGGGGAGCCCTTCGTACCCGCTTTGACAACCGGGGTTTAAAGTAATTTTATTAAAATTCTCTCATAGCCTAATGGTAAGGAAATGTGTTGACAAACTCTAATAAATTGCTTCCACTGGCAGAAGCTCACTCCCGTTTTGTTGGTTTAATCAGGGGTCAAATATGTCTATTTAAAAGGGGTCAGCTGGCCAGAACAGAAATCTCACTTACATTCAGTGGGAAGCAGGTGTAAATAACTACATTAAATTATATGTTAGATATGAAAATTTTTATTATTGTTTATCTCAAGAATTACTCAAAATACTTATCTAGCAATAGAAAAACTGATAGGCAATAAAGTGTTCAGTTTGACAGAAATAAATCAAAGTCTGTCTCTCAGATGGATTTCAAGGGAGATACGTAATTTTAAAATGCACCTTTCTGAAACAGAAGGACCCTTTTGAGTTAAGCCATGTGAAACAGGAAGGGACCTCCATGTTCGTTTGATGCTACGTTTGTAACAGGATCACCTTGAAGCCTGTCGATCTGGGCTGTAGATGGAAAAAAGATCCCCCACAAAGGATATTTGGAAGTAAATACAGGTAGGAAGCTGTCCTCAGAATAACCCTTTGACAGCTACATGACTATAGTGTAGCTACACCTTCACATTAGGTGGGGAAAAGTGAGACTAATAAAAATTATTCTGGTTGCAGCTATTTGAAGAAATGAGAGAGAGCAACAATGCAGGTCAGAATAGGAGCAGAAATTACGATGTCTAGCTAAACGCTGCCAGCGTCTTACTGCCCTGATTATGTGAAGAAAATCAAGTTTGTTTTCGGGGCATACGTATTCTGGAAGGGGCAAATTGACCCAGAGCCTCAAATGTCACTGAATCGCCTAGGAAAAAAATGAAAAACACTAACATTCTGGGACAAGCATTGCCCTGATATCCTGAATATGACAGTCACTGTGCTGTTTTGTAGTTAGCTTTGGTACATGTGGCATTTAATTGCTACATAATTATAAATTTCTCAATTAGGGTTTAAAGTAGTTTATGCAGCTAGTTCTGTTTGCGTTTAGAGCAAACCCTGGAATGTCTCGTAGGCATCTGAACCAAACGATTCAGTCTGAATGAACCTTTCTTTCCTGGGAATAAACAAAATGTACATTTGAAAAAAAGTCTGTGAGAGAACTCCCTATAAACAATGGGGAATGGTAACACATTCACTGTGGTACCATTCACTTTCTAAACGACCTGAGTTATTGCTTTAAGTAGGTTGGGCCAATGAAAAAAGGGAATAAGAAAGTCATGTGCTTTCTGGTTGATTACTTGGTCACTGATTAAACAGCTCCTATTTGCATTTTGTGCTTGGCTCATCCTGTTACTGTATATTGGTGGTCACACTAGGTCTACAGGCGTAGGCCTGGCCTTAACCTGCCGATGGACAACTACAATCAACAAGTACTGCTGCTTTCTCATTA
Source organism: Crenichthys baileyi (assembly GCA_036173005.1). Taxonomy (NCBI): domain Eukaryota; kingdom Metazoa; phylum Chordata; class Actinopteri; order Cyprinodontiformes; family Goodeidae; genus Crenichthys; species Crenichthys baileyi. Next base: position 673,026 of record JAHHUM010002889.1, on the reverse strand, counting down.
ACAATATGCAACAAGTACATTCAAACATATACGTCAGAAATAAAAAAATGGCCCTATAACCTTTACACCCAGAGTGGGGTAAAGTATAAGACATCCCATATGTGTTTTAACTTCAACACTGAACAGCTAATAAGCTGGCTGGATAACGTGAACACAATGCAGTCGCTGCTGATATTGTATGGTTACAATTTTGGATATTTCCTTTTTTATTTTTATCTTGATACAACTGCCAACACTCTATATAATTTAATCATTCAGTTCTACTTATTGCAGAATAAGCAAAGGATTTTCTGCTATATGTGACGATGGATAAGAGGAGGTGGTACAGAGGAGTAGGTTAGGTTAGTGATGGGAGGAGAGAGGCTGATGCCCAAGGTCAGCAAAAATGCCCAGACACCAAGTATTATTCCTTAAACATCAGACACCAATCCTGGAATTTGACAGGAATATTAATGAAACAGGATGCTGGTACTTATGTCCTCAAACATGTTTGTCATTTCAAGACCGAGGGCACCCACTGCTGGCTAACGTTAGAAGTATCAGAGTGCAATTTTTTTGTTGTCTTTTTTAATTCCTTTGTTTCTAACCAAACCAGCAGCCTAGCAACATTTTATTTGTAGGTGTTTTGGTCATGAATACCTGAGGACCAGCTGGTAAGGACTACATGTGCTGAGCCGTCTCCTGCATCAGCATTCTGGCTGCCTGTGCTGCCGTTTGCCTTCAGGCCACCGCTCAGGTCAACGCTTCTTTCTGTGGAGGCCGAAAACATAGCTGCTGGCACTGTGGGCTGAGTCGGGGTCACCTGAGTTGTGTGGCCGTTGTTGCCATGAAAACTGGGGCTGATGGGGGAGAACAGGGAGGAGCAGAGGAGTTTGACGGGACAGAAGGCAGAGCCTCTGGGAATGAAGTTCACCTTGTTTTTGTCGGGGCATGAGAACAGAGGGAAGCCTTTCGATTTGCCAGATCTGAAAAGAACAGAAGTTATACCTACATTTTTTATTTTTTCCACTGAAAACATGATCTATTATTTAGCTTAGACAGAAATTGTGTTCTAGGGCTGTTGTTTAATATAAGAAACATGAGATAATTCCAGTTTTCCTGCAATTAACACCATCTATTTGGGTCATCATAAACCAAGAAGTAACAAACAAACCCTGTCACACTTTGGGAGAGGTGGGGAAAAGTCAAATTCTAAATTCAACTGGAAAATGCATGAGAAATGTAATGTCCAGATTGTTTTATTTTACTTTGCTGCAGATCTTAGTTTGAAGTCTGGAGTCCGGGTCTTTTTAACTTTCCAGGTTGCTTAGAATTTCAACAACGGTCATTATTGGAGTTTTAGACTTTAACCCCCCATACGTAACATCAATAAAAGCAAAACAAAATAAAACATAAAGAAATAAATGTATTGTTTAAAATCAAAGGATGGAGTGGGAAATGGATCAGCAGGAAAAAGTATTTTCAACAACATTTAAAAACACTAAACATTTGTGGTTCATTCAGGCTGCGAGAGAAGAAGACTTTGAGCAGGTAAAAGGAAGGCTAAATAAAGGCTGCTCTGTGTTATCCTGTTGAGCTTTTCAATCGCTGTCATGGAAGAGGCAAGATTTGGAAATGTTGGAAGTCTTCTGAGATCTTAGAGACATGGTAAGGGTCTGCAGCCTCTAGGAATACATGCAGAGACTTCTGTTTTAGTAATGCTATCCACGCTAATAGCTAATATATGATGTTTAAAATGTTAATTCACTAATCACCCCGTCTTAGTTCCATTAGACATTTAAAGCAGTGTTTTATAGTAACTGATCAAAGCGCCGTGCTTCTAATATAAATAATTAGTAACCATTCACAGAAGGTTACAAAATATTCGAAATGCTATTCTTACTGTAGATCTGCTTATCGTTTATGAAGTGAACTCAGACTCAGCTAAAATTGACATCGACAGGTCAGAGCTTTGCAAAAACCAGAGATAAGCCACCAAGTTGTAATCAGTGCATCTCTAGGGGAGGTACCAGGGCAGACCCGGAGTTCTGGTCTGGGAATGCTGTGGGATTCCCCCTTTAGGATCCTCAGAGTGCTGCTTGTGAGCGGGATGTTTGAGTTTCCCTCTGAAACCCAATTCCTCCATGACCTGGCCTTGTTTAAGCAATTTGGGTGGATGGATATTTGAAAAATACATTAACAAAACTGCTACCAATCACCGATGGCTGAACTGCAGGTGGGAAACATGACAAAATTCAAGCTGTATTTTTACAGGTTTATCGGATTTGTGAGCATATTGTGATATAAAGGCTCTCTTCAGGAGTTAGGGGGGTTTGTTTGTTTACAACCATTGATGCACCCAAATGATGGACACACGTCCTGATGCTACTTACACCAGTTCATCAAAGACTTTGACCCTCTCACATCCCTCTGGAGGTTCCCGTTTAAACATGTAGCTGTTGTTTGGTTTGGGCGAAGTGGCAAACTTGGGGAGAGGAGAACTGCACCCACTGTCTGAAAACAGAAAAAACTAACAAGGTAAGGTGGCTTTTTAATTCTAAGAGTGGAAATATGCAGAAGAGATATTGTTAATACTAACAGTACATATCCTGCAATCAGTGCATCTGGATTTTTCTAAACAAAAAAATGAAGCACTCATCACAGCATGGACATTTTAAAAACACATTGATGAACTAAAGGAACAACTGCATCAAATATCTGCTTGTTACCAATGCGCTTTAATGAAAGTATATATTTTATGTTATATGTGATCAGGTTTGCAACATGATTTGTGAGGAAGTCTGGTTTTTCAGGCCGTATAGTGACAAAAAAAATTACATTCTGCAGAATTCAACTTATCGTACAATAAGGGTAATTGTGCATCAGCTGCTAGATCCTGAAATCTGACCTCTGCATAGAAATATGAGAGAACAAGGAGACTATTTTATACCAACAATAAACCAATGTCTACTTATGAAAGTTTTCCTTTTGGTGTTTGCGTGCATATTTGCAGAAACACTGTATGTCGAGTATGCGAGTGTGTATGTGTGTGTGTGCATGCACCCAAGAGTCACGCGAGACTAACTGTGGTTGGTTGGTCCAGAATTTGGGAACCGCTGGTTTAAACTATGTTTACATTTTCTCTAGGTTAAAATCTGGCTGAATTGTGAAATAAGTTTAAAAAGCCTTAAAATAAAATACTCATTTATGGCCACAGTATATTCTTACACAGATTTTTGTTGGGGCTATCCTGAAATTGAACCTTTAATTCAGTATTCAGTGGGAAAAAAGTTCTCATATTGTGACATAATTGTTTTTAACAAAATTACTGATACTTATTGACATGTTTAAAATTCCAATACAAATGGGAAAGACAAGAAAACATGTCATTCAAATAAACCAGATGTGCGGTAATAAATAAAAAAAAACAGCTGGAAATAAGGCAAACAAGGCTGGACGAGGACAAAATCTATCATGGTAAGGAGGTAAAAATATCCCTAAAGCTCACTCTTCTACAACTTTAGCTTAAAGTGGGATCTTGGACCAGAAGAGCTTCATAACACAATTTCCATGCTAACTTGTTGCTTGGGAGAATGCAGAAAAAAGCCTTTGAAAACTCTAAACTCTACTGGGACCTTAAGCCTGAACTGTTTTTAGCAACAAACACTCCAGGTGGGCCTGGTACAAAAAAAAGGATGTGGAAAAGCACCTTATGACCACCAATAGGTATGGTGGAGGATCCGTAATACTGTGGGCTTGTTTCTTTTCTAAAGGCCTTGAGAACCCTGTTAAACTGCATGGCATAATAAACTTTCTGAAAAACCAAACAACAAGAATAATCCTAGGTTTCTCTTTAGTACAGTTGCTAAACTTACACAGAGTCATAGGTCTGTTGAGCCATCCATTCCCTTAACTCTCAGCAGTCATGACTTTATGGGATTCTTCTTCAATAAAATTGATTCTATTAAAAATAAAATCTTTGTCATACTCCCGAAGATGATTACTTCTTCCTCAACAAGTGAAACAACATTGGAAGTAACTGTAGAACCTGATCTGTGTTTGGACTTTTTTGATCCTGTGGAGCTTCCTGAGTTATCAGAAATATTAGCTTCATCTAAACCTTCAACTTGTATGTTAGACCCAATCCCAACCAAATTATTTAAGGAAGTGTTCCCTCTGATTACCAGCCCCATTTTAGATATGATTAATTTATCTTTAGTAAATGGATATGTACCACAAGCTTTTAAGGTAGCTGTAATTAAACCTTTGCTTAAGAAACCTTCGCTTGATCAAGATGACTTAATAAATTACAGACCGATATCCAATCTTCCGTTCTTATCTAAAATTCTCGAGAAAATAGTTACTAATCAAATGTGTGAGCATTTACACAGCAATGACCTGTTTGAAGAGTTTCAGTCAGGTTTCAGAGCTCATCATAGCACTGAAACAGCTCTGCTGAAAGTCACTAATGATATTCTTATTGCCTCAGATAATGGACTTGTGTCTGTACTGGTTCTGTTAGATCTCAGTGCTGCATTTGATACAGTCGATCATAATATTCTCTTAAAAAGGCTGGAATATGCTGTAGGGATCAGGGGAACAGCGTTAGGCTGGTTTAAATCTTATCTGTCTGACATATTCCAGTTTATTCATGTAAATGATAAATCATCTTTAAACTCCAGGTTTAATTGTGGAGTACCACAGGGTTCAGTACTTGGGCCAATTCTCTTTACTATATATATATGCTTCCAATAGGTCAAATTATCAGGCAGCATAGGATAAATTTTCACTGTTACGCTGATGATACTCAGCTTTACTTATACATAAATCCTGATGAGCCCAACCAGTTAGACTACAAACATGTCTTGAAGACATAAAAACTGGGATGACTTTAAATTTTTTGCTTCTAAATTCAGACAAGACAGTATTTGTCATCTTTGGACCGGAGTCTTTAAAAAATAAACTACTAAGTCAATCACTTAACCTGGATGGCATTAAATTGACCTCCGGTACTAAAGTAAAAAACCTTGGTGTTCCTTTTGACCAGGACATGTCATTTAAATCCCATATTAAACAGGTTTCTAGGATTTCCTTCTTTCACCTCCGGAACATTGCCAAAATTAGAAATATCCTGTCCAGGAGTGACGCTGAAAAACTAGTCCATGCATTTGTTACTTCAAGGCTGGACTGTTGTAATTCTTTACTATCAGGATGTCCACAAAATGCAGTTAAAAGCCTTCAGCTGATTCAAAATGCTGCAGAAAGAGTTCTGATGAAAATTAAAAAGAGAGATCATATTTCTCCTACTTTAGCTTCCCTTCAATGGCTCCCTGTTAAATACAGAATAGAATTTAAAATTCTCCTCCTCACATATAAAGCCCTTAATGATCTAGCTCCATCATACATCAGAGATCTGATTGTTCCATATGTTCCTAACAGAGCACTTCGTTCTCAGACTGCAGGTTTACTGGTGGTTCCTAGAGTCTCTAGAAGTAGAATGGGAGGCAGATCCTTTAGTTATCAGGCTCCCCTCCTGTGGAACCAATCCCCCGGTTTTGGTCCGTGAGGCGGACACCCTGTGTACTTTTAAGGCTAGGCTTAAAACTTTCCTTTTTGATAAACCTTATAGTTAGAGTGGCTTAGTTTATCAGGGAGGGAGCCTTCCTCCCTCCCTGTTGGATGGAGTAAGGGGGAGTCAGGTTTAGCCTAAACCGGTTCAGTTATGGTTGAGGTGCAAACACACCCTCCATTTCTGCTACCTGTATGACCCCCTCTCTTTTCCAATGGTTATAATCAGTCTGAAAGAGAGAGGTATCCCAATCCTTGTGGTTTTTAGTACAACAATGACCATCAGTGGGACCCTTTGTGGGGTGCCTTGAGACGATATTGTTGTAAATAAGCACCATTTAACTAAATAATCTGAACTGAAACTTTCTGTGTAGTTATGCTGCTTTAGGCTTAGGCTGCTGGGGGACATAATGACCACTTTCACCCTCTTCGTTACATTCTCACACTACTCTCCAATTTTGCATTATTTGCTGTTATTTCAGCTTTTAACTTTGTTCTCTCTCTTTTCTCTTCCTAGAAGCTACACCTTGCCTGACTCTGTGTCTACCTGTAACACCTTTCTGGAGAGGGGCATCTTCCGAGCTTCTGCTGGCAACAACTTAATGCTCACCCTCTACCGATGATCCACATGGCCCTGTCTTTCAGTGTTTAACCCTTTCTCTCTCCTAGACATAGCTACTGACTGAGCTTCTACTGTGACTAACTCTATGTGCTCTCTTCAGACTCTAACCTTGAAAACTGGCTCAGAGTTTATCTGTTCTTTCTTTCTAGGTGAAACGACTAAAGGAGCTACATCCATTAACATTTACCTTTTCCTTCCCATAGAAATCACTCCTGGATCAGTGCTTCTTTGTTCTCTTTGTGTCTCTGCTCTGTTCTCTCAAACTCCCAGTCGGTCGTGGCAGATGGCCGCTCACACTGAGTTTGGTTCTGCTGGAGGTTTTTTCCTATTAAAAGAGAGTTTTTCCTCTCCACTGTCGCTACATGCATGCTCAGTATGAGGGATTGCTGCAAAGTCAACGCCAGTGACTGTCCACTGTCTCTACATGCTCATCCGGGAGGAGTGAATGCTGCAAGTCACTGACTCGATGCAATCTGCTGGGCTTCCTTAGATAGAAAAACTTTTTATCCAATTTGAATAAATAACTGAATCTGACTGCAATGTTCAATGGTTAGGACTAATTGGAATGTATGTACCTGACTTTTGTGAAGTGCCTTGAGACGACATGCGTTGTGAATTGGCGCTATATAAACAAAACTGAATTGAATTATAAAATCCAGTGCTTCTACTAAAAAAAAAAAAAAAAAAAAAGTTGTCATAGGGTGTTTTAGCTTAATGATTCAGAACATTTCAGCAGACATATAATCCACTTCCTTGGCCACTTCAGTCCAAACACCTAAATCCAATTAAACATCTGTAGGATGAGCTGAAGAGAAGAAAACATAAGAGAGGAGCCAGGAATCTGGATTCAGAGAGATTGTGCAGAAATGGTCAAAGATCGTTCTCTTTAAGCTTCAACTTCATGAAATGTAACAGGAGAAGACAAAGCGCTGCTGTAAAAAGGAGCCATAAAAACTATTAACAGCAGAGCTGATTTCATTTTGAAAACTACATTTAAATGTGTGAAATCTCCACACTCAATAGGTGTTACTGAAATTAAAGGTTGGATTTTTCTCGACGTTTCAGCCTGAGATAATCCTGGTGCAATAAAATAATTTTTTAAAAACAGCCTTTACCATTCGTGCCACTAGGTGTAAAATCGTATATAAACGGATTCAAAAACAGCTCTATATGTTCATTTAGGACATGAACTGAATTTGTTCTGTAAAAAAAATTAAATAAAATTTTTGTTCATACTGTAGGTCACTTGACCCAATTTATTGTTCACACAAATAAACGTTTAATTGATCATAACTTCGGTCTGGAGGCAGAGCATAGGCGACTGTGGCTCAGTAGGAAGAGTAATCGTCTTGCAATCAGAAGGTTGTGGGTTCGATTCCAGCTTCCTCCTGCCATATGTTGATGTTGATGCTGACTTAACCTCAAGTTGCCTACCGATCTGCTTATCGGTGTATGAATGTGTGAGTGTGAGTGCGATTGGGTAAAGCGCTTTGAGTGGTGTGTTTGACTGGAAAGGCGCTATATAAGTTCAGTCCATTTACCATGTACAGCTGTATAAGTTTAACTGTCATAGCATACCTTTATCGATTTCCTCAGCAGAACAGGGACTTTCATCGGGGGAGTGGAGGTGGTCGGAGCTGCAGGGTCGGGGGGACGGGCTCGATTCGCCACTTGATGGGGCCTGTGTGTCGGTGTCACGTGTGTCACCGCTACTGCTGCTGGAGCGGTGCGGCGGAAAGGGGGGGCGGCGGCCATCCACTGCCTCCATGGCCTGTAAGGTCAAAAAGGAGATGGCGAGAAGTCATGTGTTAAAGTCTGTGAATCCCAGCATTGCAGGGGGCTCCCACTTTTAGAGAAGACATGGTCAAGAATGAGGTTTCAGGTACTGATCCCAAAAGATGGGGGGATTTTCAGTAAAACAGCTCACTCTTTGAAAGACGTCACGGTAAATTCAAAGGACCATCTAAAATTTCCTAAATCTTAAAAAATCTCCAACTAAAAGCCCTCTCATGTGTTTGTCTAAAGGGCAACTAGAGAAGCAAACACCACACCAGATGGTACTTGAGAGCAGCGTGATGTAAATTGTGTTCAGTTTTGGCTCAGCCGATAGAAAAGAGAACAGAAAGAAGGCAGAGGGCACAGCAGGCTGTAAATCTGTAGGTGAGTGTGTGTTTGTGTGTGTTTAAGCCATGTGGGTGTGGAGCATCACAGCCCTGCCAAGGTTTACAACCTCATATCAGGCCTGATTTACAAGCCTCTAAGCATATGAACTTTATTTAAAAACAGTTTAGTTCTGTGCCTTTTCTTAGTAAAGCTGTTAGAAATATTCTTAAATGTTAAGTTTGTACCAGGATTATTTTTATAATGTGTAAAATGTAGACCACTACTTCAGAAATGAAGTGATATACACTTAGTGACAAAACCTCCTTATACTCACTTGCCCAGGACAAATGGTGGAGATGGGTATGTACATACTAGTTAAACGTACAAGGAGCTGGCACCACAGTGGGCACCAGGAGGACATTTATGGACATCTCTGTGTGTCATGAGCCAGGCAGCAGAAGTACAGGCTTTTTATGGAGCAGTTGACAGTTAAAATAGTAAGTAAAAGTTAAGCTGAAATGTTAGTGACACCTAGTTTAACTGCAGAGCTGAGTAACACAGACTGCTCTCTTAGACCCACTTGGTGTGACTTCGCCTCCGGTCCTAATATGGTTACTAAGTAAGCGATCACAGAAAGGCTTCTTAGGGCTCCGGTTTAGCAATATACAATATATAAATGAAATATTTACCAACACTTAACAGTAAATCAGATATTTTTCCTCTCAAATATTAGGTTGAACACCACTGATATTTATTTTGAAATAATCTTACAAAAAAACACATTAATATCTTGTGATATTTGACGCATTTTAATGTGTGCAAAAACCTAAAACTATGGTGAGTGAGCCATAATCTGTATTGTAATGGAGTAAAAGTGATTTGCTGGAAATCTTTGTGTATGGATTTTATCTTTACACGTACATTTGCTTCATAACAGAGGATTTTACTGTATCTGTAGATATTCAGTGATGTAGAGAGAGACAGCTCTGTAACCTTTGGCTATTTTGGAGATAAAATTGTTTATGTTAACTGTAAACATTTTCATTTTCCTTTTCTTATGGGAAGTAGCAAAAAACTATTTAATTACTCGTACTCGTACTCGTCTCGTACTCGTCGTCTTCCGCTTATCCGGAACCGGGTCACGGGGGCAGCAGACTCGGCAGAGACACCCAGACGTCCCTCTCCCCAGACACCTCCTCCAGCTCCTCCGGGGGGAACCCAAGGCGTTTCCGGGCCAGCCGAGAGACATAGTCCCTCCATCGGGTCCTGGGTCGTCCCCTGGGCCTCCTCCCGGTGGGACGTGCCTGGAACACCTCCCGAGGAAGGCGTCCAGGAGGCATACGGTATAGATGCCCGAGCCACCTCAACTGGCTCCTCTCGATGTGGAGTAGCAGCGGCTCTACTCCGAGCCCCTCCCGAATGGCCGAGCTCCTCACCCTATCTCTAAGGGAGTGCCCGGTCACCCTACGGAGGAAGCTCATTTCAGCCGCTTGTATCCAGGATCTCGTTCTTTCGGTCATGACCCAAAGTTCATGGCCATAGGTGAGGGTAGGAATGTAGACCGACCGGTAAATCGAGAGCTTCGCTTTTCGGCTCAGCTCTCTCTTCACCACAACGGACAGGCACAGCGCCCCCATTACTGTGGCAGCCGCACCGATCCGCCTGTCGATCTCCCGTTCCATTCTTCCCTCACTCGTGAACAAGACCCCGAGATACTTGAACTCCTCCACTTGAGGCAGGAAGTCCCCTCCAACCTGAAGAGGACAAGCCACCCTTTTCCGGTTGAGTACCATGGCCTCTGACTTGGAGGAGCTGATCTTCATCCCAGCCGCTTCACACTCGGCTGCGAACCGCCCCAGCGCATGCTGTAGGTCTTGGCAAGAGGGGGCCAGCAGGACCACGTCATCTGCAAAAAGGAGAGACGAAATCCACTGGTCCCTAAACCAGACCCCCTCTGGCCCTTGGCTGCGTCTAGAAATCCTGTCCATAAAAGTTATGAACAGGACCGGTGACAAAGGGCAGCCCTGCCGGAGTCCAACATGCACCGGGAACAGGTCCGACTTAGTGCCGGCAATGCGGACCAAACTCCTGCTCCGCTCGTACAGGGACCGGATGGCCCCTAATAAAGGGCCCCCGATTCCATACTCCTGGAGCACCCCCCACAAGGCATCACGAGGGACACAGTCGAATGCCTTCCCCAGGTCCACAAAACACATGTGAACCGGTTGGGCAAACTCCCATGAGACCTCGAGTACCCTGTAGAGGGTATAGAGCTGGTCCAGTGTTCCACGGCCGGAACGAAAACCACACTGCTCCTCCTGAAGCCGAGGTTCGACTATCGGCTGGACTCTCCTCTCCAATACCCTGGCGTAGGCCTTAACAGGGAGGCTGAGGAGTGTGATCCCCCTATAGTTGGAACACACCCTCCGGTCCCCCGTCTTATGAAGGGGGACCACCACCCCGGTCTGCCAGTCCAGAGGCACTGTCCCCGACCGCCATGCAATGTTGAAGAGGCGTGTCAGCCCCACAACATCCAGAGATTTGAGGTACTCAGGGCGGATCTCATCCACCCCCGAAGCCTTGCCACTGCGGAGCTTTTTAACCACCTCGGTGACTTCAGCCTGGGTAATGAAAGAGTCCAACCCCGAGTCCCCAGCCTCTGTTTCCACCAGGGAATGCGCGATGGCAGGATTGAGGAGATCCTTGAAGTACTCCTTCCACCGCCCGATAATGTCCCCAGTCGAGGTCAGCAGCCTCCCACCCCCACAGTGTTGGCGAGGCACTGCTTCCCCCTCCTGAGGCGCCGGACGGCTTGCCAGAATCGCTTCATGGCCGACCAGTAGTCCTTCTCCATGGCCTCACCGAACTCCTCCCAGGCCCGAGTTTTTGCCTCTGCCACAGCTCGGGCCGCAGCACGCTTGGCCTCACGGTATCCGTCAGCCGCCTCAGGAGTCCCACAAGCCAACCACAGCCAATAGGACTCCTTCTTCAGCTTGACAGCATCCCTTACTGCCGGTGTCCACCACCGGGTTCTGGGATTGCCGCCACGACAGGCACCGCAGACCTTACGGCCACAGCTACGGGCAGCAGCATCGACAATAGATGCGGAGAACATGGTCCACTCGGACTCCATGTCTCCAACATCCCCCGGAATCTGGTCAAAGCTCTCCCGGAGGTGGGAGTTGAATACATCCCTGGCCGAGGGCTCCGCCAGGCGTTCCCAGCAGACCCTCACTATGCGCTTGGGCCTGCCAAGTCTGTCCAGCTTTCTCCTCCTCCAGCGAATCCAACTCACCACCAGGTGGTGATCAGTGGACAGCTCAGCCCCCTCTCCTTCACCCCGAGTGTCCAAAAACATGCGGGCGAAGGTCTGATGATACGACAACAAAGTCGATCATTGACCTCCTGCCTAGGGTGTCCTGGTGCCAAGTGCACTGATGGAAAACCCTTATGCTTGAACATGGTGTTCATTATGGACAATCCGTGACTAGCAACAGAAGTCCAATACAAAAACACCACTCGGATTCAGATCGGGAAAAGCCATTTCCGACCCCCTTCCTCCCGATCAGCGCTCTCCAGGTGTCACACTGTCGTTTCCCACGTGGGCGTTGAAGTCCCCCAGCAGAATAATGGAGGTCCCCGGGAGGGGCATATACAGCACCCCGACAGGGACACCAAGAAAGGCCAGGTATTCCGCACTAACGCTTGGCCCGTAGGCCGAAACGACAGTCAGAGACCTATCCCGACCCGAAGGCGCAGGGATGGCGACCCTCTCATCCACCGGGGTAAACCCCAACACGAGACGCTGAGGTGGGGAGGCAACAAAGCAAAACCACCCCAGCCGCCGCCTCTCCCTGTGGGCCACTCCAGAGTAGAAGAGAGTTCAGCCCCTCTCAAGGAGATGGGTTCCAGAGCCCACGCTGTGCGTGGAGGCGAGCCCCGGACTATTTCTAGTCGAATCTTCTCGGACCTCCCGCTCAAGCTCAGGCTCCTTCCCCCCAGCGACGGTAACATTCCACGTCCCTAGAGCCAGCCTAAGCATCCAGGGAGCGGGCCGCTGAGGTCTCCACCTTCGTCCGCCACCCAATCCTCTTTGCACCGGTCCCTCACGGTTCCCCCTGCAGGTGGTGGGCCTACTGAGGGATGGCCTTGCGTCTCTCGTTCGGGCTTGGCCCGGCCGGGTCCCGCGAGGAGCACCCCGGCCACCAGGCGGTCTCCGGCGAGTCCCAACCCCAGGCCTGGCTCCAGGGTGGGACCCCGGCTCTGCCGTACCGGGCGACGTCACGTGCCTCGATTTAATGGTCCTCATGAAGGATTCTTGAACCGCTCTTTGTCTGACCCATCACCTAGAGACTGTTTGCCATGGGAGACCCTACCAGGGGCATTTAAGCCCCAGACAACATAGCCTCTAGGATCATTTGAACACTCAAACCCCTCCACCACGTTAAGGTGGCGGTTCAAGGAGGTATTTAGTTATTTAAAGATTTTTTTCAAAACATCTATATTGGCAGGTCACAACATGACTAAATTAATGACAACATCTCTGAGTAGGGTGGATTGCTGGTTCCAACCCTGGCTCCATCTGTCTCAGTCGTTGTGTCCTTGGGCAAGAACCCTTACAGGCCTTGCCTGCTGATGGTGGTCAAAGGGCCCGGTGGCGCTGATTCTATGGCAGGCCCACTTCTGTTAGTGTGCTCCAGGGCAGCTGTGGCTACAGTGTAGCCTACCACTGTCAGTGTGTGAATGTGTGCATGAATGGGTGGATTGTAGTGTAAAGCGCCTTGGAATCCTCTGACTTGATAACGCGCTACACAAATGTAGGCCATTTACCATTTTTATAGATGGTGGCTTTCCTTCACAAGTAGTAGCGTTGTGGGCGTGCATGAGGCAGAGTGATCATATTGTGCAATTACCCGGTTCCTGCTGTTTATTTTTAACATCAGGAGACTACGTTGTCTGTGCACTCTAAATGCTATTTAACGAATCCTCTTTGTCTGCTGAACTTCATTTACTTTTTCTTCCTGACTGTTGGAAGCTCTTGCAACTGCATGATAATCCTATCACTCCACTTGAGATGCCACCACTTATGCCCTTTGGTGCCCACTGCAGACATTCCAGTTCCTGGCAGACTAAATCATTTACATACTCATCGCTGGTCTAGTTGTGGACTAAATAAATTCCAAATTTTGGGTTCATAACAGTTTGTAACAAAAAGGGAAACTAAGTGCAGAAAAATAATTTAGGTTTTTTTGCAGGGTCAGGGGGCCCACTGTGAGCATTCTTATATAATGACTGTATGACATTCCATTAGTCAGATATTAAGCTTTATAGGTAAAACATTACAGGACTTCATATATAAAGTCTGCAGTATAACAAGCAATGTGCAGTCAATTATTACATATCACAGCCAAATCCATCTCTGGTGTGAGCACACATCTATACCTGTAAGCCATGCTCCCAGTCGTCTCTTATGAATACGTTTTCCAGCTCGCGGTTGATTCCCTCCACGCTGCTCGGCACTCTGCAAATGAGCGACTTAGGCATCGGGTTTGTTGTTAAAGTTGATGAAGTTCCCTTGTACTAGAAAGAAAGATACGTTTATATATATATATATATATATACACACATACATACATATGTGTGTGTGTATATACACACATACATACATACATATGTGTGTGTGTATATACACACATACATACATACATATGTGTGTGTGTATATACACACATACATACATACATATGTGTGTGTGTATATACACACATACATACATATATACATATATATATATATATATTATATATACAACCATATATATATCATACATACATACATACATACATACATACATACATACTATATATATATAGACTATATATATATATAATATATATATATATAATATTATATATATACTATACCTATATATAATAACTACTTATATGATCATATATATTATAATATATATATATATATATATATATATATTCTATATATATATATCAATATACGCATATCAGTATTAATGTCATGTGTGTGCAGCAGTTCAGAGTCTCTATTCCTGGGTATATGTTAAGGAATGAGCTGCAGAGGAGACCAGTGAAAGGCATGCCCAGACACATTCCCCCTCCTTTGCCCTCCTTTGATTTTAGTGACAACAAAGATAAACTTGACCTGTTTAGGTAAAGTCATTGAAACAAGTCCCATTAAAAAGCTGATATTTTATTTACTTACTATAAATACACACATCTAATTAAGTATACCACTTCTTCACCTAAACATCGATGTTGTTGGCTATATGAATTTAAAGGTATGTAACTTCATTGTATGTGCTGCTAACACTAGACTATGTAAACCAATCTAGCTAGCTACATTAAACGGTTTACACAGGTTTCTAATCTTCAGCAGCTGTGTTATAGTTTTATAACCGTCCGTTTCATTTGGATGTTTTCCTCCAAACGTTTAAGCTCCCTTATCATATCTGTTTAGCCTGGGTAAAATCTTGCACCACCCAAATTGACTTAATGATAACGTTTCCATCTCAACAGAGCATGACAGAGCAGCGTGACATGAGAAACTCACCTGTGATTGGCATGCAGCACTGTGCTGCGCCGGTTGTGGCAGCTGCAGTGAGCTCTGCTCCCTGTCTTTGGTCTGCCGGGTGACCTGTTTGCTGCGCTGCAGCTGCAGTCTCAGCTTAGCAATCTGCTGAAAGTGAAATATGAGAGTAGGTAAACCAGCAATCAACCACGCCATGAAATGCTATGTTAGAAGTCACAAGCCTATGTGGCAAGCCTATTTTCTCATTGTAAAAATTTTAATTACCTGATGTAGAATATTTAACATCATTTAAGGATTTAACAGCTTCATATTGCAACACTTCATGGATAAATTGCATAGTTGTTTTACAGTGTTGCAATGGAACACAAGATTAGTATACAGTGCTTTGCAAAAGTACTAAAACACCTTTCACTTTTTTACATTTTGTCACATTACAACTAAAACCTTTAATGTAATTTGTTTGTATTTTCTTTGATAGACAACACAAAGTAGTGCACAGTCCTGAAATAAAAAGGATAAGATTAGATGGTTTAAATTTTGTTTTGATAAATAAAACTCTGAAAATTGGGGTGTACTTTTGTATTCAGTCCCCTTTACTCCGGTACTCCTAATAAAATTTACCAACCAAGATAGAAGATGGATGGAGCCAAATACAAGGAAATCCTGGAAGAAAACCTCTTAGAAGCTGCCGTGGGACTGGGGGCAGAGCTTAACCTTGCACTAGGTCCTAAAACATGCAGCGAAAGCTACAATGGGATGGTTTAGATTAGGGGTCTCCAACCCCTATCCTCACCTTCTGAGGCCATGCAACTTTTAGATGTCTGCTTCAACACACCTGACTCATGTAAGTATGTTATCAGCATCACTTAGTAAAACGTATTTGCAGCTGAAGAAATAATTCAGGTTTGATTTGTGTGAATAGGACCAGAGACACATCGAAAAGTTGTAGGACACCGGCCTTTGGTGACTAGAGTTTGAAAGGTCCTGGGTTAGATCAAAGTTAATTTACGTGTTAGAATGTCCCAGTCAAAGTCTAGACATAAATTCAATGGCCCGATTTCAATGACTTGAAAATTGATGGTTATAAATGTTCTCCATCTAATCTGAAAGACACTGAACTATTTTGCAAAAAAGCATGGGCATAAATTTCCTCTAAAAGTGCAACGCTGGTAGAGACAGATCCCAAAAGAATAACTAAAACTAAATCCAAATGCATGTCAAACTTTCCAGAGTTTTATTTAGTGAAATGTTTGAAAACTATGGCAATTTTTTTGGCTTCACAATGATGCACTGCTTGGTGTTGGTCTATCACATAATAGCCAAATAAAACACGTTGAAGTTTGTGGTTGTGATGGACAAAATGACAAAATTTGATGAGTACTTTTGCAAAGCAGCGTGTGCATTCTTCTCAAAACATTTACTACTATCTAGGGCTGAAATAATTAATCAGATTAATCGGGATTAATCGTTGTTGCAATAATCGTAATCAAATAATTGTTAACTGGAGTATACAGACTCTAAAACATGCCATGTGCTGAAAGAACACCCCACACACAGAGCAGTAATTAGGCCAAAATTGTACAAACATATGTACATTTTGCTTTTAAGATGAAAAACCTTTTTTGTCTGTAAATGTGCTCCATCCTTAATTCCTCAAGTGGCATAGCTTTAGCTTCACCTGATTCAAGTTCAGTAAAACATTTCCTATCAAGCACCTTTAGATTTCAGATTAATCGAAAAAATAGTCAACAGATTAATCGATTTGCACAATAATCATTAGTTGCAGCCCTACTACTATCTGCATTTTTAAAAACAAACTTGACTTAAATGTGGCAAGACAGCATACTTTAGAATCAGTCTTGCAAGTCTGGTGATGAAATACGTTGGGTCAGTGGGCGTTGCTACATCTGGCTGAGTACCAGCAAAAAAACAGGATACCCTTTGAAAAACTAACAGACACAGTTATGCTGTGCAGACAATGGTGTGGTTCTTCAGTGCAGATCTTGTGCCGCAGGCAACTCAGTCAACAAAGAGACGTGTTCCTTTCAGAGATGTCCTCCCACTGGTTAAATTGCGGAGGTTAGAGAGCAAGAATCCTGCTCACTGCATTCACTTAGTGGAAGAGGTTGACAAGTCCAGGCAGCCCGAGTGTAATCTCAGTCTGTGGGGAAAAAGGAGATTTTCCTGGCTGTGCTGTGTTATTGATTGTTCAGACCAAGTCCAGGGGATTGTCTGCTGAACATTGAACACAAAAATTTCCAAGCAGGTCAAGTTATACTGTAAGGTTTCAGCTGTGCTTAAAGGTAATTTATGAAATACAGGGAAGTCATGGGGTAGAAACAGTTGCAGCTGTATTTCCTAAAAGATGCATCTGCATAATTTCTTTTATGTAATGACAGTTTTCATTTACAACATTCACAATTATAGCTAAACTGCAGCTACTCCTGACCTGATGGAACATAGGTGGAGTTTTCTAGAAGGAAAAAAAAAAATCAGCTAACATATAAAACTGAAAAAAGAAACTCTATACAGGCAACTATACACTGCATTCAGCCCTGTGTGGAGCTCCGGTACTGTCTCAAAAACAAAAGTCCATAATGAGATTCACACAGTGCAGTCGTCCAGGGAACAAAGGGGAAAAGGTGGTTAAATTTAGCCTGCGGTCTGGAGGGATGGAGTCCATGTGGTTGGCCAACAGATAGACAGGAGTGGAAACCAACTTTAAGGAGAGTAATATTTAGGCTAACCTCAGACTCTGACAAATAAAAACACACTTTAAGTAAATGAAGAACCTCAAGAATGACAGAAACATTTTCTTTACCCAGCTGTGTGAATATAATGACGTGTTTGTTGTGAGCATCAACAGTGACCTTAAAGACTGAAAGGTTAAAACAGGTCAAAGTACCTCTTTCAGATGATCTGCGCTCCCCCACGATGCTGACCGCTGGTGAGGACTTCCCAGGTCAGCTGCTTCATCAGCCCAAAAACCTGGAGTCTAAAAACACATAAGAGCATGTTTTACAAAGCTTGCTTTTTAAACAGAGTGGAAAGCTTGTTTGTGGAATGCAAAATGGGTTGAGTGCATGTTTTCGAGATCTGGATGAATGTAAACTAAAAGACAGGTTCACATTCAAATTTGACATGTTTTACCCAAATTGAATTTCTTGTACATGAAATGGAAAATGCAAAAAACCTTAATAAACTCAAAGAACGAACTCTTACAGCTACACTGTTGTATCAAATGTAGATCATATCTGATTGAAGATCCAAAAATGTATTAAAAGACGTTGTACCAAAAAATCTGGGCATCACCAAGCCTATTTAAGGTAGATAATGGGTTCATCCAAGTCTCCCTTTGAATAAAAGTTACTAAATGTTTGTGAACCATTTACCATGAAATTAAAATACAAGCAAAAATGTGGTCAATAAAAGATGAATACTTTGTTTTGTATCTAACAATTTTTATTTTAAGACTGTTTTATTCCATCTGTAATAACCTCCTACGTTAATGCTGCTGGGCCAAATGTGTAACATTTGGAAATGGTTGAGAGCTGCACAAATTATTCTGAGGGTTGCAAATGGCCCAGGGCCACACTTTGGTCTACCCTGATTTAAAGCTTAAAACAAAGATGATCATATTTAAAATGTTTAATTACTTTTTAAGATCTCTCAGAAACCTCAGATAGACAAAAACTAAATAAAAGAATTGGAAGAGTTCGGATAAAGCGCTAAGGAACCCAGCAGTTAACAACAGGTGTGTGTTCAACAGTGAAGCTGCATATCTGGAAACAATGAAAATAAGTGCAGCAGTCATGGAAAACCATCCCTGAGGAAAAACTATATTTAATTTTCCATTACGAGGCAGAGTTGCACCAAACTATGTGTTGCAAGACACTGAACTCATACTTGTCTTCTGACAAGACAAACACTCCCACCAAAATCCAAACACAATTCAAAATGAAAGGGTATTTTTCCTTACATGCCATGAAGACATCTTAGTCAGTTACAGATGACATTTACCAGCACAGTTTCTATCTTTATGTTTGCTTCTCTCACCTTTAGCGTTACAAATTCACAAATTATTGAATAATCCTCACAATATATGCCCAATGTGGTTACTTCAATCTGCTGTAAATGCACAGTGCAACTGCAGGTGGATCCAAGTTGAATGAGCCAACCAATAAACATTGAGCTGTTTGTAGACGAGTACAGAAAAACAGCTAAAATACACAAAAAATGTCTTCCTAGAGAGCATAAAGGGTACTTCTGTCTCACTGAACTCGCCATTTAGACCTCTGCAGAAAGAGAAGAGGCAACGGTTAAGTTATGTAAATTAATGCAAAAACAGAAACAGGGAGAGGATGCTTCATAGGCCTGGTTGAAACCACATACTTCCCCCTGATTATGTCCATCAGCGGTGGCCCTGCTCCTAAAACTCGAGCACAGCGCCGCAAATGTTTGTAAATGTCAACGCCTTCACCCTGCCTTCCGCCTGACCAAGCACAACAAAATCTTCTTTCTCTAAACAGCGTAAAAAGCCTTGCCCTGTGATATGGAATATCACCCTGCGAATAATGACGAACACCCGTGAACTTGTCTGAGCCGTCTCGTTGGCAATGGTTACCCCAGAAAAGGACACATTAAATGGAAGCTTGTGCTCCCGTAAAAAGGGACCTCTGTGCTTGGCTATGCAGGATGGCAGATGTGTAACTAGCCTTTAGCATTAACATTTCGTCCATGGCCTCTGGAATGACTTGTGCAGTTTGATGTTTCTGCCAAACATTCACTGCAGCAGTGGAATCTGTTCTCACAGAATGCAGATTGCTAAAAAGGACACGTTCGCCTCACAGAGTTTGCTGCTAAGGAAAAAATGTAAAGTTTCACAGATGAAATGAGTCCTCTTGCTATTTGCATCCCAGATACAGTTTCAGCGAGAGGAATAAATGTCCTGTTTCTTTCTCTTGGTGGAAAGATCAGATAAAAAACACTTCCACAGATAAAGATTTGGTGCATATGTCTGGATTTCTGTGGGTTTTCTGGTGTCAACGATATACACAATTCAATTCAATTCAGTTTATTTATATAGCGCCAATTCACAACAGATGTCGTCTCAAGGCACTTCACAAAAGTCAGGTACATACATTACAATTAATCCTAATCATTGAACAGTGCAGCCAGATTCAGTTATTTATTCAAATTGGATAAAAAGTTTTTCTATCTAAGGAAACCCAGCAGATTGCATCCAGTCAGTGACTTGCAGCATTCACTCCTCTCGGATGAACATGTAGAGACAGTGGACAGTCACTGGTGTTGACTTTGCAGCAATCCCTCATACTGAGCATGCATGTAGCGACAGTGGAGAGGAAAAACTCCCTTTTAACAGGAAGAAACCTCCAGCAGAACCAGGCTCAGTGTGAGCGGCCATCTGCAACGACCGACTGGGGGTTAGAGAGAACAGAGCAGAGACACAAAGAGAACAAAGAAGCACTGATCCAGGAGTACTTTCTATGGGAAGGAAAAGGTAAATGTTAATGGATGTAGCTCCTTTAGTCGTTTTACCTAGAAAGAAAGAAGAGATAAACTCCGAGCCAGTTTTCAATGTTAGAGTCTGAAGAGAGCACATAGAGTTAGTTACAGTAAAAGCTCAGTCAGTAGCTATGTCTAGGAGAGAGAAAGGGTTAAAC
Organism: Crenichthys baileyi; assembly: GCA_036173005.1. Classification (NCBI taxonomy): domain Eukaryota; kingdom Metazoa; phylum Chordata; class Actinopteri; order Cyprinodontiformes; family Goodeidae; genus Crenichthys; species Crenichthys baileyi. Next base: position 652,506 of record JAHHUM010002889.1, on the reverse strand, counting down.
ACTGAAAGACAGGGCCATGTGGATCATCGGTAGAGGATGAGCATTAAGTTGTTGCCAGCAGAAGCTTGGAGGATGCCCCTCTCCAGAAAGGTGTTACAGGTAGACACAGAGTCAGGCCAGGTGTAGCTTCTAGGAAGAGAAAGGAGAGAGAACAAACTTAAAAGCTGAAATAACAGCAAATAATGCAAAATTGAAGAGTAGTGTGAGAATGTAGCGAAGAGGGTGAAAGTCCTCCAGCAGCCTAAGCCTATAGCAGCATAACTACAGAGATAGTTCAGGATAACCTAAGTCACTCTAACTATAAGCTTTATCAAAAAGGAACGTTTTAAGCCTAGCCTTAAAAGTAGACAGTTTGTCCATCTAGAGCCCACTGATGGCCATTGTTATACTAAAAACCACAACGATTGGGATACCTCTCTCTGTCAGATTGATTATAACCATTGGAAAACACACACATGATCAAATACATGTTGAACAAGATATTTTCTTAAAATGTGTCAAAAAACTATCTTTTTCTCTCTGTTTGACACCAAATCAGACTGAACATTTCTTGTTTATAGTCAGCCAGTAAAACCAAAATAATTTCTATTTGCTAAATTCCATAATGACATGTTTTTTACTTTTCTTATTTAAAAGTTGCATACCTTTCTTCCCGTTTAGTGAAATGCACTCTAAAATTGATGACTTGGGTCAAATCTGTCCACCGTCGTCATAATAGTTTACTGTAATGGCCCATTTCTCCTGCCAGAACTGGCGTAATTGAAGCCCCATTCAGACCCACCAATATTACCACCTCAGGAGGTAGTCATAAACCCGTAACACTATGCATTGTGAGAGGGTAAATAGGATTTTGGAACTGGTGTGACGCAGTACAAAGCAAAGACAGCAGCTTCAGCAGCACAGTCTGCAGGTACACACAGAGCAGAAACATTGTATCATCCTCCAGCGTTTATCTGACTTGAGAAATATGTTGATCAGCAAAATGTGATACAGATAACATGCAAAGGTTGGCACACCTCAGCTTTGCTTGTATTTAAAACAGTTTGGATTGTCTGCCTGCCTGAGGACTGCCACACACAGCACATCGCCATGTGCGTGGTTTCGCCAACGGTTTCAATTCAAAACATTTCATGCACTGATATGATGTGAAAGGGCAAGGTGATCAACAATGGGGGGTTCGTGGTTGCATGTTTATTGTGGAACTATAATCTGAATAGGGCTCATGCTGCACCATGGTACCATCATTTATTCATTTATTCTCAAGCTTTTATTCAAAATCTATATGAACCACCTGTCTCAGATTATGGATCCTCCAACATCAAATGCAGTATGACATTTTATGTCAAATGACATAAAACCTCCTTATCTGAGTAACCAACTGACCATAGTCCACTACAGTCCAAAATGTCCATGTGTAGATAGGTCCGAATTTCATTCAGATCAATGCAGAAAAGACAGAAGTCATTGTTTTTAGTCCTGATGAAGCAAAATACAACAAACCATGCATTATGGACTCAGACCTCACTTTTAACAACCACATCACCTGTGTCAATAAATTACCCAATAAAACATCGTCTGAATAAAGGGCTTCGGATCAAAAAGGGTACGGAAAAACTTGCATGCTTTGATTTCTGGTAGGTTAGATAATGTAATGGTGTATAAAGTGGTCCCTGGGAAAATGAATCGGGTAGCTGCAGCTCATTCAAAACTCTGTCCTGAGTCCTGACCAACACCAGGAAAAAGTACCACATTTCACCAGTCCTTAATAACTGCACTGGTTCCCTGTTTGCAAATCTTGTTCACGGTCTGTATGGCACTGTACGTCAGAGTTACCAATCAGACATGACCCTTGTAGATTACCATAGGGCAATCTACATGGTTCTGTAAGGTCAATGCTCCAAAAACCAGATCTAAAGACAGGGGTGAAGTATTTAGTTTCTATGTCGTCAGCTCTGGAACCAACTGCCTGAAAACCAGAGATATGCAAAACCCTTTGGTTTGTTTAAACCAGGACTGAAAATGTCACTGTTTTCCCATGAAGAGAGGCTGCTTCATCAGTTGATGTGTAGCATGTCTTAGGTATATATTTGTTCTAAATTTGCATTTTAACATTTGATACAGTCGACCATAATATTCTCTTAGAAAGGCTGGAATATGCTGTAGGGATCAGGGGAACAGCGCTAGGCTGGTTTAAATCTTGTCTGACAGATTCCAGTTTGTTCATGTAAATGATAAATCATCTTTAAACTCCAGGGTTAATTGTGGAGTACCACAGGGTTCAGTACTTGGGCCAATTCTCTTTACTATATATATGCTTCCAATAGGTAAAATTATCAAGCAGCATAGAATAAATTTTCACTGTTACGCTGATGATACTCAGCTTTACTTATCCATAAATATTGATGAGCCCAACCAGTTAGATAGACTACAAAAATGTCCTGAAGACATAAAAACTTGGCTGACTTTAAATTTTCTGCTTCTAAATTCAGACAAGACAGAAGTGTCGTCTTTGGACCGGAGTCTTTGGGAAGGAAGCTGCTTGGTCAATCACTTGGCCTGGATGGCATTAAATTGACCTCCGATAATAAAGCAAAAAACCTTGGTGTTATTTTTGACCAGGACATGTCATTTAAATCCCATATTAATCAGGTTTCTAGGATTTCCTTCTTTCATCTCCGGAACATTGCCAAAATTAGAAATATCCTGTCCAGGAGTGACGCTGAAAAACTAGTCCATGCATTTGTTACTTCAAGGCTGGACTATTGTAATTCTTTACTATCAGGATGTCCACAAAATGCAGTTAAAAGCCTTCAGCTGATTCAAAATGCTGCAGCAAGAGTTCTGATGAAAATTAAAGAGAGATCATATTTCCCCTACTTTAGCTTCCCTTCATTGGCTCCCTGTTAAATCCAGAATAGAATTTAAAATTCTCCTCCTCACATATAAAGCCCTTAATGATCTAGCTCCATCATACATCAGAGATCTGATTGTTCCATACGTTCCTAACAGAGCACTTTGTTCTCAGACTGCAGGTTTACTAGTGGTTCCTAGAGTCTCTAGAAGTAGAATGGGAGGCAGATCCTTTAGTTATCAGGCTCCTCTCCTGTGGAACCAGCTCCCAGTTTTAGTCCGTGAGGCGGACACCCTGTCTACTTTTAAGGCTAGGCTTAAAACTTTCCTTTTTGATAAAGCTTATAGTTAGAGTGGCTTAGGTTATCCTGAGCTATCTCTGTAGTTATGCTGCTATAGGCTTAGGCTGCTGGAGGACATAATGACCACTTTCACCCTCTTCGCTACTTTCTCACACTACTCTTCAATTTTGCATTATTTGCTGTTACTTCAGCTTTTAACTTTGTTCTCTCTCTTTTCTCTTCCTAGAAGCTACACCTGGCCTGACTCTGTGTCTACCTGTAACACCTTTCTGGAGAAGGGGCATCGTCTAAGCTTCTGCTGGCAACAACTTAATGCTCACCCTCTACCGATGATCCACATGGCCCTGTCTTTTAGTGTTTAACCCTTTCTCTCTCCTAGACATGGCGATTGACTGAGCTTTTACTGTGACTAACTCTATGTGCTCTCTTTCAGACTCTAACCTTGAAAACTGGCTCAGAGTTTATCTGTTCCTTCTTTCTAGGTGAAACGACTAAAGGACCTACATCCATTAACATTTACCTTTTCCTTCCCATAGAAATCACTCCTGGATCAGTGCTTCTTTGTTCTCTTTGTGTCTCTGTTCTGTTCTCTCTAACCCTCAGTCGGTCGTGGCAGATGGCCGCTCACACTGAGCCTGGTGCTGCTGGAGGTTTCTTCCTGTTAAAAGGGAGTTTTTCCTCTCCACTGTCGCTACATGCATGCTCAGTATGAGGGATTGCTGCAAAGTCAACACCAGTGACTGTCCACTGTCTCTACATGTTCATCCGAGAGGAGTGAATGCTGCAAGACACTGACTGGATGCAATCTGCTGGGTTTCCTTAGATAGAAAAACTTTTTATCCAATTTGAATAAATAACTAACTCTGACTGCACTGTTCAATGATTAAGATTAATTGGAATGTATGTACCTGACTTTTGTGAAGTGCCTTGAGACAACATGTGTTGTGAATTGGCGCTATATAAATAAAACTGAATTGAATTATAAAATTTTTTTTACAACAAACTCCAGACAAGAAGAGAAGTTTCAACATTAAACAAGATGCCAGTGAAGTGTGAATTTAGCCCCCGGCTTTTGGCTTCTGGCAAGACAGTAAAAATGCTGTTTATTATCATTTTCTATTGCCTACATTCCCACTCCCAACAAAACATTAACACAAACCCCCACCTTTATTTACCTGAGAGAGGAGGCCCTTTTTACAGTGTGCTCTCTTGAACCTGCAGCCTTAGCTGTGTGCTTTGTGAACAGGCTAGCATGCCAGGTGTTGTGCCTGATAATGTCCTGCTGTAGAGATAAAACCCATAGCCTGCAGCTTGCTTCCTATTGTGAATCCCACCCAAAGGGCTACATGCTGACAACATCCTGAAGAATCCAGCTCAGCTCCAAAGAATGAAATAATGACTGGGCGTTAATAGAATCACAGTGGTATTTGGGCTGTTTTGTTTAGGTTACACGCCGAGACATGCGTGTAGATTACTGCTGCTATCATCTACTGGGATTTTTTTAAGGGATGAGGGAAGTGTGACATCTTGATTTGGCCGGTAACTTGTTTGTCTGTATATCTTGTGCATGTCTTAAATTCACTCTACATTCCAGGAATAGGATAAATATCTGTAGCTTAGCATTTTTGTGCATTGATCTAAAAGACGCATCAGTTTTTATTAAGGTAAAATGCAGAGCCATTAACACACATACAAAACCAGGATATTTTATACCATTATACATATTCAGAAAATAGATTTAAAATATTATTGAAATTATGTACATAGATTATTCGGGATTATTAAGCACATTCCACAGAAACCAATTACTTACAGCGTTGAATCAAATCTGATCCTAAATGCAGAGAGCTTTGAAAAGCTAATCACCTTTAAATCGAATATTTGGTGGTTCCAACAACTGCCATCAAACATTTGAGATAACTGGCAATGAGTCCTTTAATGTGAGGAGAAGATATGCTCCACGTTTCTTTAAAGAATTGTTTAAATTCAACCACAATAGAGTGTTTATCAGTATGAACGCGTGTTTAAGGTGATGGTCAATCAGATTTTAGTTGGGACGTTCATTTTGTTGCGTTTTGTTTTTGAGTCATTCAGGTTTAGACCTGCTGGTGCGCTTTGGATCATTGTACTGTTGAATTACCTGAGTGCACATAGAGTTTAACCTGATGACCGAACACTAACCTTTAGGATTTGTGGTAGAGAGCTAACTTTCCACCAATTTTGACATGTCAATCAAGGCAGCCCTAAACCATCACACCACCACCATGTTTGACTGTCAGTATGATAATTTTCTGAAAGGCTGTGTTACTTTTACTCCAGATGTAACGGATCTAGGGCTGCAACTAACAATTAATTTTGCTTTAATGATTAAATTGTCAACTATTATATCGATTAATAATCGGATATCCAAAGGTGTTTAATAGGAGATTTATTTTACAGAATTTGAACCAGGTGAAGCTAAAGCTACGCCACTGGAGGAGTTCTAGATAGAGCATATTTACAGACAAAGATTTTTCATTTTAAATGCAAAAAGTGTATCGTTTTGTAGAATTTTAGCCTAATTACTGTTCTGAGTGGGTTGTTTTTTCAGCAAATTGCATGTTTTAGAGTCCATATACTGCAGTTAACAATTATTCAATCACCAAATTAGTTGATGATTGTTTCAATAATCAATTAATCGAATTAACTGTGTCACCCATAAACAGATGCATAGCTTCAAAAATGTGTCGTGTTTCAAAACCCGTATTATTAAATGACATGTCCTGGTAACATTATTTGGTGAAAATTAAGATCAAAACCTGAAACCATCCCAAGCATGCAGTTTCCTATGTATTGTGGCTGTTAACACTAAATTCAAGTTTTAACAAAGGAGTGGGACCTAAATAATGAGCTACAACGACATTTAATTTCCCTTTGGGATTAATAAAGTATTTTTGAGTTGAATTTCAATTGAATTGATTACTTTACACACAGGGTCAAGTTAATCTGGATAGTTACCCTTAATAACTGAAATCATTATTTGAAAATTGCATTTTGCATCAGATGATCTATATCAGATGTAAAAATCTGTTTGATCATCTGAAACACTTAGGTAAGACCGAAATAATAATGAAACGGAACATATCTGTAGGGTAGAAGAAGCTGTTGCTGCTTCTTTCTGAAAACAATCATACAAGCTCTTGTCAGGTTGGCGAAGTTTCATCAGAACAAACTACAGGACTTGAGGAAGAATGTCTTTTGTACAGATCGGACCACGGTGAACATGTTTGGTCAAAATGCACAAGAGCAACGATTGAATAGAAATCAAAAACCACATATCAGCACATACACCTCCAACCAAATGTCAAGCACAGTGGTGGAGGGTTAATGATTTGGACCTATTTTGTAGCTACAAGACTTGGGAACCCAGCGGTCATAAAAGGCCTCTTCACAACCCCTCTTGACGTTTTACAAGTCATTCCCTTGAGCAGTTCACAGTCCACCTCATAGTCCACTTACATACATTGATATGGCTTCACAGAACCAGTGAGGAACAGCAGCAGTGTTGGTTATATTTCAAACCTACTCACTAAATGGACTTAGTGATGACCTCCAATGTGAACTCAGAAAGATAATTGTGGCGGTTTGACTTTAATCTTGATGCCGCCTCAGTTCTGATCTTTAAACTGACAATAAACGTCACTGTATAAAAAGTATTCTAGAGTCAAATATGAAGTCATCTGTACAACAAGCGTCAACATGGAAACGATCCCAAACACAGCAGCAAATGTACTGCTGAGTGGCTAAAAAAAAAGACATGAATCAAGGTGTTGCAATGGCCCAGTTAAAGTCCAGCCCTAAACTTGATTAAAATATTACTCTAGGACCTTAAGAGAGTCATGCAGGAAGCAACTAAAGGAGGCTGCACTTATTTCAACATGGAAACGTACATTGGTAAGCACTAACAATCTGTGCAATGTTCTTACGTGTAACTAATAATTTAGAATGTGAGGCAAAACAAACTGTTTGATCAGCTTGTCTTTTTAGTGTGTGAACTGGTGTGCCAGAGCTTTAATCTTCATACAGAGTCTCTGTGCTCTGTAACCACAGGGTCTAGGGCTTGCAGACATATCCTGGAAGAGTCATTAGCATATGTATGGACCCTCTGCTCCTCAACTCCCACACAAAAGGCAGGCAGCCATGAGGGCCAGGTGGTAAGCAGTGGGAATTCTCCTCGCCTCGCCTGGGGGACAGGTGCAAACAACTTCACCTCCATGCCGAGCTGCATTACAGCTCAAAGGAGAGGCTGTCTTGAACTTGCGCAATGCAAAACAAAAGAAAGCAGGGACCTTTTGTCTGCTGCTTTCGTCTTATAAAAAGAGCAGGGCTCAGGCAGAACTTGCAAACAGGAAGTGGTCTATGACTATCCTTAAGGGGCTTCAAGCACTGAATCGCTCAGGGAGTGTGTGTCGCATTTTTCACATTATGATTTTTACAACCCTAACAAATGTTTTCCATCATGTATTTTACAGTTCTGTTGCACACATTGCTTTCAGTCAGATTTTATTAGCTTTGACTGGTAAATAACACAACATCATTATGTGCCAAAAACATGACGTCTATGAGATAGCAGCATACATGTGCCCAGATGTTTCACTGCATTTTTATCCTCTGTTTCATAATTGTCAAACTGATTTTCCATACTTTCCAGATCCAGACAGGAACCCTGTAATTAGGTGTGTTTACTTTGCACATAGCCACTTCGAGACATCTCACAAGCTCCCCCCTACCACATCCTCAGAGTACAAACAAAGAAATGCAAGGCAAATGAGGGGTAAAGGGACGAAGCCCATGTAAATTAGGCTTGGCGGTCTTCATTCAGTCACATGAAAGGCCTCTGTTAGCAATAGGGAGAGCTGCCCTCTTCCAAATCATGCATATTCAATATTCTTTCATAACACAAGCTCTCACCCTTCAAAAATTAAGCTCTTTCACTGAAACTGGATAATCATGAGTGGCCTGCCAGCCAACAACACAGTCTGATCAGGCTAAAGGTAAAACCCACGCATGGATATGGAGGGTCACAATAGGGAATTTTAATCATACAGTTGTGCACTGGCAACAAACACCACAAAACAGAGAGAAATCATTTCTGGCAGTCCCACCTGGGATCATTTTTATGAAATCAGTAAATATTTAAATATTATTAGCAACAGACCAGTAACTTACAACAAATTACAGTATTTAAATGCAAGAAGGATTTTTGTACTTCACAAAATACATACATAGGATCATGAAGAAAAAACATGATGTGGATATATTGAAGCAATGTGTCAAGATATTAGCCAGGAAGTTAAACCTTGGGTACAAATTGGTCTTTCAAATGGACAGTGACCCTAAGCATACTGCTAAATTAATTACAAAGTGACATAAGGGCAAAATAATAAATCGATAGTTTGGAGAAGGCCTTTCAAAGCTGTGATCTCAATTCTATAGGAGACTTGTAGGCAGAGCTGAAAAGGTGTGTGAGCAAGGCAGCCAACAAACCTGACTCAGTTACAGCAGTTCTGTCAAGGGGGGGAATTGGCCAAATTTCCAGAAAACTATTGGAAGAAGCTTGTGGTAGGACGCCCAGAAATACTAAGGAATAGGATCTAATCTTCTGACTGTAGAACATCATAAAAAATCCTTTTCTCATTATTTTCTTAAGTCTTTATAATTTTAGAAATCTGAGATTAAAGGTTTACCCTGACTTAATGTCAGACAGACGGGGAAATTAAAATGATTACTTTCAGCTGTAATCTATTGTGGTTGTTCCAAAAACAATGGCTGAGCTGCATTTTGAATGGTATGTACCTGCGTGGCTTTGTCTTTCATACAGGAAGGGTAAGGTGTGTGGGAGTCCCGAGGCCACTGGCCAGTTAGGTAAGGTCCTGTGATGGCGTCCAAGGAAGATGCTCTTCGTATGGCACTAGAGCTCCTCACTTGAAGTTTGGATCTTTCTGCTGTGAATCGAGAAAGAAAACATTGGCTTCAACTTTTTTTTCTGCATTTTTATCTCACATTTCTAGATTTTCATTATCATATATATAGGTATAAGCAACCAAAAAGTGGGAGTTGTATTTATAACAGAACAACTTCATTAAAAAAGTTAAACAAAACAAGTTTTTCAGTTGGTCTTTGTGTGGGTGAAAATACCCCACATTTTTTATCACTAAAAGATAAGCAAAAACAGGCTCAGCTAATACTACTTCAATTAAGCAGGTTTTCAGAGAGAAGTCTGACCTTGATCCCTTTTTGTTTTCAAGCTACAGAGATGTTGCTGAACCACATGACTGAGAAAGAAAGAGTGAGCTTGAAAGCAGAGACAAATGCCAAAGGCTGAGCAGGAGTATCTAATGTTATGGGAGCAATCTGCTGTGACCTAGAGCAGTTAAGCATACACCACCCACATAAGAGCTCAGAAGCCACCCCACTGCAATGCGCATCAATGCTGCCTGCATCCACACAACATTCCTGCAGAGGCATGCAGTGTAAGAACAAACACAACAAAACAAAACACGGAAATCCAAAATAAATGCTAGAGCATTGAGTCTGCAGTGAAACGTGTTTATTAGCCGTAATGCAATCATTCAGGTGTGTAATTACTAAAATTAAACTGCCTCATTTTGACGTCAAATACTGAAGGACAATGAATCATAGGCAGGAGATATGCATATGTATTTTATGTCTTGCTGGTACAGCTAAGGCAAAGGCCTTTCACACATACAGTCTAAACCATCAACATGAGGCACCCTTTCCCTCGTAGAGCTGCACAGCCAGTCATTGTTGTTCTTTGTTCATAAAACACACAGGCCAACCCACCCAAACGTATTGCCTAAGTAAGCTTACTGGGCTACAGTAAAATTCTCTGAAGCATTGCAGACAAGGGAAGCAGGCTAAATTTCCATCAATATTGATATAAGCCAGGCCAGTGCTCCCTGAACTGGGTTTGTGGTTATTTTCCATTGCCCACCAACCCCCCCTCCCATTCACCAGCCTACTATAATCTCCTTATGAGAAAAAAAAGGAAGCAGTCAAAGAAGTTGAGATATCAAAGAAGTCCATCTGCTGATTTCAGTAGTAAGAACGTGGCACTCTGACACTGAAGGAATATTTTCAGGTTGAATTTTAACGTGAGACATTCAGCAGGCAGTAAAAACAATATATACATTTCCAGGCTTTTAGATGTTCGGTTTTATTGACTGCAAGGCAAATATAAAAACAAACATGTGGTCAGCAGTTTCCTGTGGGTTTTCACAAGGCTTCATCCTAACACCAGCTGAGAACAAAATTCCCAGAATGTAGCTCGAACTGAGGATCACAAAACAAAGATCACTGCACATTCAGCGTTTAGACTAAGCTACACCTGGGGTCAGTGACTAAACCCAAAGCATTCTACAAATTTTATTATGAAGAAAGAATTAATGCATTTTCTTTAATAAAGCGTTTTATATTTATAGAAAATACCTAAATAAATAAAGGCTTTACAAATCGATACTCCTTCAATTTTTGGGGTCATTCTGTTGTGGAAATGAAAACAAACATTGCTTGAAAAGATGTAGGACAACTGCAACTAAAAATAGCATTTTTCCATTACTTTTACATTTAAATAATGCTCTGTTCTTTATCATTTTTGCTCCAAATTATTAAGAACAACTGTTGAGGGCCGAAAGATCACTTGCAGCTCTAGAGCTGAGAGCTGACCCCTGCTTGAAGCACATGAGTACAAACTGGTTTTACAGGTAGGAAATGGAAGCACAGAGGTATGACAGAGGCAATGCAAACTTAAAGTTTTTCATACAAAAGTTACAGATAGTTGAGGTAGAAAACTGTTTATCTCTGCTTTTGATGGTTTTTAATTCATTAGTTCTTTCACTAACAGTCCTAGAAGTTTTTCCAAGTACCACCATACTAAAACCTTTAAAACAGCAATGCAACACTTCTATTTTTCCAGTTTATTGCATTATGTATAAAAACATGACAAAAGAGAAAAAAATCCATCGTCACTTGATGGTTTGAAGTATGAGATTCAATAATGCTTTTCATGTTTACTCAGAAGAAATTTTCCATTTGGAAAAATTTACTGATGGGCCACTAGTGCCGCAAAATAAAAACAAAAAAGGTCCTCCCTGACCTCTGAGGTCCGAGCTCCAACCCTGACCTCAAAATCCAATATGGCTGCCTTGCATACAAATATTTCCATTTTTAGTGATTTGTATTTAATCAAGCTGTTCACCAACAGTGCTACACAACCCTTTTAGTGAACATGTAGCTGCAGGGCTCGACAGGAAAAGAAAAATGCTGAGAAATACATACTTATTGGCTTGGTTTGCTAATAGTAAATTAACACAAAAATGAGCAAATGTCACTTGTTTTGGAAACTGCAACTAGAACACGGTTAAGTTGGGTTATATGTAATTTCCATATCCACGTTTCAACTTTAAATGTTAATAAAACACAGCATAGGTAGCCACCAACACTTGTTCACTGTCATCTGCCAAAAGTTGTACAACATGGTTGCAAAGGTGGCCCTAAAGCTGGCTAAATCTCCCAAGATATAAAAAACAATGTTTTACGAAACCCTAAGAAGTATTTATCGACTAAGGGGCAACTAATGACATCTGCACAATACTATAACATCCATTTTCTAAAAAAAGAAGTTATTTCCACAACAAAGCCTGCACGATACGAAGCAAGCGAGGGGACATGGGGGAATTTTTTTTCTTTTGCGTCCCCACGCAATACTTTTGCGTTTGCTCGCAAAAGTTGTTAATCAACTTGAGAAAGCTGTGCATCTTGGAACAGCAGCACATCTGACAAACTGCTCACAAAACAAACAGCACTGATATGGCATTGATATGGTTTATTTGTCATATGCAGGTTAACACGCAGTCATCAATGCAATTAAATGCTTAGGATAAGAAGAACCGTTCAAATCACTATAAAAACAAAAGTGGCGTGCAAAAAAAGTACAAATCATGCAGCAGTAATAAGCAAATAAAGTGTCACAGATGTGGTTTCGTGCAGTATTATTGTCCAGAGTTCAGCAGTTTGACCTCATGTGGATCATAACTGTCTTTAAGTCTGATTGAAGATCCTTTTATTTAAGGCCGATTTCAAAATAAAACTCAATAAATCTCAAATACGGGTCTCCCACAAAGTATTGCGAGATAACGCAAAGACTATTGCATGAGAACGCAAAAAGTATAGTGTGGGAACCCAAAAGTATTGCGTGGGGACGCCAAATGAAAAAAATTTCCCCATGTCCCCTTGCGGGCTCCGTAGAAATAGACCCCTTAAATCTGTGCTGATTTTCAATATCTGAGGCCGTTTGTGTGTATTTGAATTTTTGAGGTCACATACATGAAGGAAGTCCTAATCTCCTTCATTACAACTGACATGGAAGACCAGCTTTGGTTAGAGGTCATCTCTTTTGGAGCACTGAGGAATGTGCGGCATCCAGCTGGAGTAGGAAATCAACACCAGGAGCTAGCCAAACATGGATGATATTCATCCTGCTGGCAAATGTGACTTCAGAGTTGTTATTGAAGGGACTTTGCTTCCTGTCTTGCATGGTAGGCTGGTCATCAAGGCTGGAGGTCATCCCGTTCAAAGAACCAAGGAATGCAAGGCACTTCACAAGCTTAAATTCCAGTTACAACACTACAATGACCACCACACTGCACAGAGAAAAGGGGAGAGCCATTTCAGTTAAAGCCAAGAGTAGAGGCTATTTAATATGCCTAATGGAAGTGGGTCTTATGTGGCTGCTGATGCAGAATAACCCACTGATGTTAACAGGAGTGGACTGAGGTTTATTTACACATCTCCATATTGTCACGGACATGCTTGTGCATCATGCAGAAAAGAAGACTACATTCCAGGAAATAAAAGAGCTGTTTTTCCTGGAACGGTTCTACCAAATCAAAGGTATCAACATTAGTCAGAGAATGAAGAGTTGCATTAAACTGATTTAGGCTAATAGCGGGAATGATGATGGAGAGCCAACAGAACTCCCATATCCTTCTTCACTGTGTATCCATATCACTTGTAGGAGTCTGCTGAGAATTACGTGAAACAATGAGGGTCAGCTCTGCAGCTCATATGCATGCATCCTGGCGAGTGCATCATCTGTTGTGTTTGTGCTGAATACTTCATGCTGTGTGCACAGAGCGGGGTTTGATCTGGTAGTCATATTGTATGCAGAGACTCACACCTTAGGGAAATGTGGCCTGTTAGTGAAATATGCAAGTTTTTGCACTGGAGAAAGAAGCCGGAGAACCCAGAGAGAACCCATCCGGGCTCGGGCAGAACAGGCAGAACCGCACAGAAAGGCGCAGCCAGGATTTAACTCATGGCCCTTCTGCTGCAAGGCAACAGGGCTAACAGCTCTGCAGCCATGATGCCCTTAGATTGTAGTCTCAATAAAATTGCCCAAATTTCATTAGATTTAGGTTAAGGCTGTACGAATACAACATGGCAAATACAACAGCCACATCACTGTTTTCTTTATTATAAATCATATTCATGTTGTTCTGTGATCTTAAGCATCTTACTCTCTAAAGTCTTTATCAGGTTTGGATGTCAATGAACAACTGGCCAAATACAGTATTTGGTGAATAAAAGACGTCTGAAGCATAACAGTTGGCGAAATGAGAAATGCTAGAAGTCCCTTGAAATTCCCGAACTTGCCCACATTGATGCTGCAATAACAACTGGGTTAAATATATTGCGCAGCTCTAACTCTGATGTCCTGAATTGTATTGCATTGTAATTGTATTGACAAGGTTCAGGTGTCTTCACTTAAAAACCTCGACATTAAGAACCTTGCTTACACCACCACATCAAAACATGGTAATCTTACTGTATGGTTGATAACCTGACCAACGATTTCTTTGCTTTTCTTTCATTCAAACAAAGGTAATGGGGAAGTAAAAAATGAGAGTCCTGACTTCGGTTAGAGTTTTACATTGAGGAAGGTGTCAACAGTTCACTTATTTGTTAATAGCTTATTTTTAACATTCTAATTAATTTTGCGATGTAGATGTGTCAGACTGAATTGAAAATTTCATGGTTAGAATATTGGTGTGTGCAATATTAATAACAGAAAGAGCAGTTTAGAATGCAACATTTGTTTGGCTACTACATTCTCATGCATGTCAAAGGTGTTTGAAGCATGGTAATGTCAAATGAAAAGAAGGGGAGTGAGAAAAATGTCGATTTCTAGCAAGTAACACAGAGTTCTCAGACTTTAGCTGGTCCATTTTTAAAATGTACTTGACAAACTTCACAGTGTATTTGCGTTGAATTCACATATTTCTATTGAGGTAAAACTCTAAATACAAAACCTGCAAAAACCACAGACTGCAAGCAAGGAAAGAATGGCAGGCACGTGGGTGGATGGATGGATGGATGGATGGATGGGTGGATGGGTGGATGGGTGGATGGATGGATGGGTGGATGGATGGGTGGGTGGATGGAAATACAAATATCTTTGTATATTCCTGTCATCCATTTTTTCCAGACCTGGATAATCCTTGAATCATATTCTATACTGTTCCAGACTGTTGGAACACTGCTTATACACTCTTTGCAATAGTCAACAACAGTATTGCAAACACATGCTTTTCTAATACTCTAATCACATTTTGGGTCATGTTTTCTACAGATAGACATTCACAGATGTTATGCATCATCATTATTATTATTATTATTAGTATTATAAGGTTTTTATTATTTATTTTTTTAGAATGGACAAACATAAAACACTGAGAAATTAGGCCTTACATTTGCTACTGGTTTAGTTATGGGAGGTGTAGTTACATTACACTAGTTTGTGTCTTATTATTCTATAAACACTTTGATGCTGCTCTATGGCATCGAAAGGAGACAGATGAGGTGTGGGCATCTTATCAGGACTCCTGGATTCCCTCTCTTTGAGGGTTTCGCGGCGCAACCCACTAGGAGAAAACCCCAGGGCAGACCCAGAGCTCGCAAGATGGGGCTATATATTCCTTCTGGCCTGGGAACACCTTGGGATCCGTCTGGATTTCTTACCCGGAACTGTTATCCGATCTCAGAAAAGTGGAACACAATGGATGGATTATAAGTATTACAAAAATTCTACATAATTATTATTATCATCACTATTATTATTACTGTTACTTTTATTGTTTACATGCTGTTTTGTCACTGTCATTATAGATCCTTTAGTCCCAGCGCTCAACCCTTTTTGTTTTTCCCCATCTGTCCATGACTGTTTATAACTGTGGGAGGCTGTCCAATTTGATGCCACAACCAGATGTGGGATATAATTTAAGAAAATCAACTGCACAACAGAATGATATTCTTTTTCCCCCTCTTTAGTTGAACAAATTTGCCACAACACTGCAGGGCGACCAGTCCCACACACTGATGTGTACCTAACTATCAGTCTAGAGTAATCTGCATTCCTAAAAGAAATGTGTGTGAGTAGGCCTCCAAAACTGACTCTAGCCCAGGGTCCCACATGCTCCTAAATCCAGCCCTGTTTACTTACAGCTGACTAAATTTTAACACACATTCAGCACTTTCCACTCTTAATTACATAAGCGTAACTAAACACCAAGACAACGGATAGTACAATGGCAAGCTTTCAGTGGACCACACACGTGGTGAATTTCCATTTCTGTGTCTGTGCAAGCATTTAAAATATGTAATAATTTTACCTTTGGAAACTGAAGAGTCTGTTGGACAGGAAACGTCCTTATATTCGGGTGACACTCTTTGCTTTGCATTTGTACTTCCTGAACTGAGCGGAGGACTGGAGGGGGGACTTGAGACCCGGCTGGCCGTTGCTCCTCCGTGCAGGGTTTGTGGTCGTGTGGGACTGCTCGGACCCCCACACAGGAGCTGGTAGGGCACGGTGGCGCGGATGGGGTGCAGGCGGCTGCAGCTGCTGCTGCTGTGGCTGAAGGAGCCCGGGGAGCCCGCATTGCTGCGCCTCACCCTCGGCTGCTGAAGGGAGTTAGTGGGAGCTGACATCTTCCGAAACTGGCTGGTTACTCTTATCGCAGAGAAAACACGCACTGCCCACAGCTGTTGCTTCTCTAGAAAAGCAGAAGGTTGGAAGAGTGTTAAGATAAACACCACCCTGTTAGCGAAAAACGTTAGCTTCCCTTAAAATGTCTCAACGCCTGCTTTCAAGGGGAAAACACGTTCCATCCTGTTTTATTTTGAGGCAGACTTACCTGTAAGTTACTA
This sequence comes from Crenichthys baileyi, assembly GCA_036173005.1. Classification (NCBI taxonomy): domain Eukaryota; kingdom Metazoa; phylum Chordata; class Actinopteri; order Cyprinodontiformes; family Goodeidae; genus Crenichthys; species Crenichthys baileyi. Next base: position 636,091 of record JAHHUM010002889.1, on the reverse strand, counting down.
ACACGTGCAGTGGTAAACTCCAAACATGACGTTTATAACTTTTAAAGTTGTTTTTCCAACTTCTCCTTGCATTTGGCGTGTTTTTGCAGCGCTCAAACCTTCCCCATCCTGTTCACGTACTTGACAGTTTTTCGGCCAGACTACTGGCTGCCCTCTGTGGGCGGGATTTAGCTCCATGTGCCTGTGTTTGTGATTGGTCAATCACAGCGTACAGTAACATCACTAATTGGCTTTTACCAGCCTATAGATAGCACTTTCAACCAATCAGAACCGCAATATGTTAACATTTTTCATGGTTTTCATTTTGAGTAAATCAAAGAAAGACACACACACACACATTATTGGAAATATATATATATATATATATGCATTTGAAAAGTGTACCTACAAACTACCATATTGCACATGTGAATTGTTTAATGTATTAGAACATAAGATTTAAATGATCATCTTTTGGTTGACTTATTTTTATTAGACATAACTATATAAAATCAAGTCCCCACATTGTTACATTAAACCTGTTTATATTAAACCTGTTAAGCTTTCATGTGTATATTTTTTCTGCCTCTCTTAATGCATAGAAATGCTCTGAGGACTTCTAGGAACTTGAGTCAAATTCCTTTTATGTCTTAGCATGTTCAGCCAATGAATGTGGTTAGACAGTCGGGCAATGGCTGCTTTCCGACAGCAGGACAATTTTTCAACCTCAGCCTGTGAGCCAGCACACGACTGTTCCATAGCAACCTGCCAACACATTGACACAGAAAAACTGCACTACACTAATACTTAAGTCATCACTCAAACTCATATAGTTTGTAGATACAGTGCCTTGAAAATGTATTCACATCCAATGAACACTACAGCCACAAACCTGAGTGTATTTTCTTGAGATTTTTATGTTATGGACAACCACAATGTAGTGCAAATTTTTTTATTATATAAATCTGCATTTGGAGTCAATACTGGATAACCAATTCTCACTCCAATTACCACTGCAATTCTTTAGGGTTGTTTCCACTGTCTTCACATATTCTTTGCCAATTCTCTTTTGCAGGATAGCTCAAGCTCAGACTGAACTGAGCGCATCTGTGGACAACAATTCTTAAGCCTTGCTACTGATTCTCTGTTAGGCTTTGGTGTGAACTGACTGGGGCATTCTACCACAAATATGCTTTGATCTAAACCATTGCACTGTACCTCTAGCTTTATGCTTCGAATCATTGTTCTGCTGGAAAATGAACCTCTGCAAGTCTTTTGCAGCCCTCAGCACGTTTTATTTTAGAATTGACCTGTATTGAGCTCCATCCATCTTCCCATCAACTCTAACCATCCTCCTAGTTCCTGTTGAAGCAAAGCGTCTCCACAGCATGATGCTGCCACTATGTTTCACTATTGGGATGGTGTGTTTAGATTGATAAGCAGTGATAATTTTCTGCCAGTGTTTTGCATGTAGACCAAAATGTTCAACTTTGGGTCTCATCTGACCAGAACACCTGCTTCCCCATTCTTTCTGTGTGCCCTACATATCTTCTGCAAAATTACAAAATAAACGTCTAATGGTTTTCTCCTTGAGACTTCCAGAAGGCCAGATTTGTAGGGCATAAAGCTAATGTTGTGTCCCATCTCTCACCTGTATGTGGATCTCTGCAGCTCTTCCAGAATAACCATTGCCCTCTTGGCAGCTTTCCTAAGTAAGCCTCACCTTGCCCAGGCTGTTGGTTTAGGTGGATAGCCATGTCTTGGTAGATTTGCAGTTGTGCTAGATCATATATACAGCGGAAATAAATGGGAATTTTCAGATGTTTTATACAATATCCCTGCTTTTAAGTTCTCCATAGCTTTCTCCCTGACTTGTCTGTTGTGTTATTTGGTCTTCAGCTGTTTATTCATAAATGTTCTCTACCACGAACCTCTGAGGCCTTCACAGAAAAGATGGATTCACACTGAGGTTAGGTTACACACAGATGGACTCCATTTACTAATTAGGTCATTTCTAAAGGTGATTGGTTGAACTGAATTTTATTTAGGGCTGTCAAAGTAGAGGAAGTTGAACATAAATGTAAACCACACGTTTTAGATTGTATTATGTTTCTTAATTTAAAACAATTTATCATTTTCCTTCCATTTAACAATTATACTCTACATTGCACTGGGTGGCCACATAAAATCTCAATAAAATACATTAAAAGTGTTTTGTTGCAATGTGATAAAATGTGAAAAAGCTCTAGGGGTGTGAATACTTTTGCAAGGCACTGTAGGGTTTTTTAAGGCCTGATCTATTGATCACCAATTTAAAAGATTACAAGAAGTTTGGCAATCTGGAAAAAAAAAATGAAGAAACCAGGGGTGGTTTAAAACAAAGTTTGACAATTTGTGTCAGATTGTCCTGTCAGCTCTTGGTTGAAAAGTAAAAGGTAAAAACCTCATTATAAACATTTTGAGTTTATTTGCTTGTCTTTGAGTACCAATGTCCAAAATGTATTGAATTCCCCATTTATCTCCTAGAGTGCAGTGCAAATCTGGAATTCTATTGAAATTTCCATATAAGACTAGGACAAGATACAGCAAGCAGAGGGCAGAAAACAAACCCACACCATTTGTCTCCATAAAACATCATGTAAAAATAAATCATGATAGATTATAGAAAACACCCCCATTCAAGAGCACTTCAATTTGTCAGCAGAGATTTATTTAAAAGGGCAAAACACAAGAAACTGTGAAGAGGATGAAATTTCAGCTGCGCTGTTTTCCAGGACGCTACATGGCTCGCCAATTTGTCTGCCCCGATCCAAAATGATTCACTAAAGGGCAGGCAGGCCTTTAAAACTTTGAAGAATGCTGCCTACAGTAACTGCTCTGCCCGCTCCCAACTCCTCCTCAACACTATGACTAAGTGATTTAGCCAGCTATGTAGAAGGCCGCCCTATTTACAATAAGTCCCTGGATTAGAGACTGTGGAGGGACGGTGGCAAAGACAGACACAAATACCATTTGCAATGTGGTTTACAGAGGACGGCTACCCCACAGATGGCGCCCATCCTTGGATTCATGTGTGGTATGCATAGATTTCTGGTGCAATTTGGGCATCAGTGTGTACAGAAAGAAAGAGAAGGGCAGTGTGTTGATCTGGAGGTTGTTGGAGGGAGGGGAGTAACTGTACAGGGCTCAGGGTGTCTGTTCTCTGGTTTTGTCTTTGAGTCAATAGTGTTCCGGCAGCTGAGGTTCTTTATGAGGGGAACAATCTGGAGGGTCTTGTCAGGGTGCCGAGCAGCTGCCGTTTTCTGGGGAGCTTCTTTCATAGACCACAGGCCTAGAGTAGGCTGGTGAATGCAGACGCACCCTCCCACACTCCTCTTCCTCCGCCCTGTCCCTCCATAGCGTCTCTAATTCCTCACGCCAACCCCCCGCTCCCTGCCCACCCCAAAGCGAACCTTTCAGACTACATGCCCCTCCTGCACAAAGCTAGATGAGAAGAGTAGGAGGCTGTTATTATTGTCATCGCGCCCCAAACAAAACTTTCATGAGGTATGTGAAGATTTTTCCCATCAGACATGAGATACGGACTAAAACACGACAAAACTTACTTTAGAAATAATGGCACAAGTGATAACACCTTCTCAACCTGATATCTGACTGTAGATTTACAAAAAACAGCATCCTGATTCAAGTTAGACTTGAAGAGGCTGATAACAGCATGTCCTCTTAAACGTAACCTGAGAATTATTTTTATTAGCTGAGCAGTAAATTAGTATTTGCTCCCTTTCTGCCTTTAACATAGTTAGTCAAATTATTACCCCACACTTTGATTCCCTTCTTCATAGAGCTCTGATATTACATAACATTCCCTAGACTATTACTTAACAATATATCTTTCTATCCAAGCAGCCACTTCAGAGAGGGACGTCACCGATGCTTTTTTGTCCCCTGCCCTGTAGTTGGTGTGGTGGCGCAGCAGATAGCCTGCACCAGTTGGCTCCTTGCTCGTGTTTGTCTTTAGTTTCCAACACGCGTGTCCAGTTTAGCTGCTGTCTGCAGGCACCAGGTTCCCTGTGGTGTCCAGCTGCATGCATTTACACGCACAGGCTGACACCGGGCACTCTGTGTGGTCTCTGTAAAACATGTATATGCAGACCGTTTTAAACAGAGTTAAAGAAACAATGTAGTACTTAAACTAAAATAAAATAAACTGGCTACTAGATATCAAAACTTAACAGATTCCCCAGTTTAGAGCAATTATTGTGATGTGAAAAAGAAAGTTCACCCTTTTTTTGTAGAGCTTGAAGTATCAGGACATTATAATAATTTAAATCACATCAGATGCCCTCCTGTAATCATCTATTTAACCAAAACAACCCCTAAAGGAAAAAACAGTGCGTTTGAATGAAGTACACCATTGCTCCTAGCACAGAATTCATGAGTGAACGTAGCAGCCAGGTACTGCTAATTAAATGCACTTGATTAACTGATCATCAGCAAATGTAACCACCTCTATAATTGGAGGGTTTTTCGCAGTTTGCAGCTCTAAAGCATACAGGTGCTTGGTAACACAATTCCAAGATGGAAAGCCATCAGCAATGCCTTTAGCAAAGTAACTGTTGTAATCCTTCGCAGAAGGCTCTTTCCACTCTATTTGAAGTCCATCAAATTTTACAGTAAAAAAAATTTGAGCCAGAATGTAAAAATCTGTAAAACTAAAAAATAAAAACCTCCATAGGACTCAGTTAGTATGTTCATGACAGGACAAGCAGGCTTGTTTAGAAGAGTTGCCAGAAGAAACTCAATATACTTAACAAGAATCACTTAGGTATGAAAAGTTGCAAACAACTGAACCACAAGACTTCTGAAGCAATGTTCTTTGGACAGCTGAGACCAAAATAGAGATGTTTGGCCATAATGTGAAGCCCCACGTTTGGAGAAAACCTAAAAACATAACAGCACAAACACTAATGGCAACTGTCAAACATGGTAGTGGATGCATGATGATATGCGCCTGATTTGGAACCACATGACCAGAAGAAGGGAGTTGGAATAGCCTAGTAAAAGTCCAAACATTGACTTGAGTAAACCTGAAACCTGAACTGAGGCTGGACACTAAATGCATTTATTCAATAACCTGAGGCTCTTTAAATTTAGATTTCAGGAACAAATTAAGAAAGCTCTAAAACCCAGTACTATTTTGGATAAAAAGTAAACTTTTTTGTAAACTTTAAATGAAGTAGAAAAGCTCAGATCAGAATTTTAAGGCTGAGTTCTAAAGTCTGGTTTTCATAAAACTTTGACCACCAACACTGATTTTAGCCGATTCTGATTTATATCGACGAACTCTAAATAACAGAGTTTAAAATGTGTTTAGAAAAAAAGCCTCTCTGACTGTCTGAATGCACTGAACGGACATGTTTCGACATGACCTGGTGCAATCATCGCCTGGAAAAAGATTATATTTTTGAGTTTCCGAGCAGGTGGTCACTGAACAGGGAAGGTCAAGTTGAAAATCAACAGATTCCAGTAAACTGCCGAATTCACGGTGCAACTCTAATGTTAACTACAGCTTTGAGAGAAATCAGCATCTTACATAAACCCAATGTATCAATAAAACATGTGCATTTGTTCTTACATGAAAATGATCTAAAAAACGTCACCAACCTGAACCAGCTCAGCATGTGACCGGCGTGGCCACCATGTCGACAGTTGTGACACCAGGTGAACCAGTTGTTGAACTGGGCGAGTTTGTTGTCCCTTGTTAAGTCCATTTTCTCATCCGTCTTTCCAGTTCCTGCCAAAAAGATTCATCCTGAGGTCAATATCAGTTAAATTAGAGCTGTTAGGAGTGATGTCACAGCAATAAACATTGTAACAGGTTTTAGATGTTGATCAAAGTCCACTCATTCCTCTGGGAGTTCAGCATTACAGCAGCTGTAATTGCATGCTTTTAACTAATCCTTTGTACCTGAGCAACTGGAAACAGGTGTGCCCATATTCATGAGGCAGAGGGCACAGCGTGGCAGTGGTTTCCTGCAGCCAGGACAGCTAGTGACTTTTGATTTGGTGGGTGAGCCGCTGACCCCGTACTGGCTGAAGCCTCGACCCTGATGAGGCATTGCTGAGCAGCTGTAGGAGATGGACTTCCCACAGAAGTTACAGCTCACAAACACCTGCCAAGAATACACAGAGACCAGGGCTGATAAGGACCAGTCAGCAATGAAGGTAAAATAGACGACTGCATGCTCACCAGCTGTCTGGATATAAATTTTGACATGATTAGGGGCTGAGCAGCAGATCAAACAAGAGTAATTTCAACTACATATGATATACAAGCAATGCAATAAGCATCATTACCTGTGCTAGTGGTTTGGAGCTGGGGTCCAGCTTGCCCCTGAGGATGTCAAACTCGGCCCGTTTGTGCCAGAACCTCCATGCATCCAGCAGGTTGCGGTAGTTTTCGATCCAGCACTGGACTCGCGGGTCTTTCAACACGTCGCTAGGGGAGCCCTGATAGAAGTGATCATTTATAAAAAGGCCATTTTAACCTTTTCATTTCAGAGCAGTTGTTGCAGGGAAAGGCATTTTCATGCTGCCTAAACTCTACATTTTGCTCTTGAAAGCTGTGCCTGTCGTATATATATTTTTTCCCACTGTGGCAGGGATATGTTTCCATTCAATGGCTGCCCTCTGCCTTCTAAACAGACGTGGTGTAAGTGGGAATAAAGTGTATAGAATCATGAACTTTAGCACCTTGCAAAATAATTAACACCCCTTGTACGTTTTCACTATTTCTTATGTTACAACCATTAACTTCAGTGTATTTTTTGGTATTTTTTGGAACAGACCCTTAAAAAGCAGTCTGAAGTGGAAGGAAAATTATGGTTTTCAACATTTTTTAAAACACAAAAGTATGAAAACATGTGGCATGCATCTTTGTTCAACCCCTTTTACTCTGATCTCAGTGTAAATCCAGTTGTTCTGTGAAGACCTCTGAGGTTTGTTAGAAAACATTCGTGAACAAACAGCATCACGAAGACCAATCAGCATTAGAAAAGTAGAAGTATGGCACAGTTACACACCTACCAAGACATGGCTGTCCACCTAAACTGAAAGGCTGGACAAGGAGAGCATCAATCAGAGAAGCAGCTAAGAGGCCCATGGTAACTATGGAGGAGTTGTAGAGATTCTCAGCTAAGATGGGAAAACCATTTAACAGAGTGCCATGACATCCACAAATCTGGCCCTATTGGGGGAGTGGCAACATTGTTGAACTGCCAAGTCCGCACCGCAATTTAACTACATGCAAAACACCACGCGAGGTGGAAAAAAGACACCATGAACGTAAGCACACTGTGAAATGCTTTGGTGGCAGCATCATGCTGTGGGGACACTGTTTTTCAGTAGGAACAGGGAAGCTGATCAGAGTTAATGGGAAGTTGGAGTTAAATACAGGAAAATCCTGGAAAAAAAAAACTGTAAGAGGCTGCAAAACATTTGAGAACAGGGCTGAGGTTCACGTTCCTGCAAAACGATACCCAGAGCTACAATGGACTGGTTTACATTAGGGCTGCACAATGTATTAAATTACCATCACCATCGCAGTATTAATGTTTGCAATATCACGAGTCCAAAGGACTCCAAAATTGCTTAGATGAAACATTGGTTTCATTTTATATTTCAAGTGCCATGCATTCGGTCTCCATATGCCCATACAATATTTGGCCAACGGATGGTCTCCTTTATGCACACTATATGTGTATTTTTGGTGGCTGATATGTTAAAATTCACAGGAAATGGTGGGAAAATTGTAATGATGGAAAAGAAGGTTAGGAAATGTATCAAACCATAATTGATGATAATTGATTCACAATTACATGTTTTAGATTAATCCATATTAATGTGTTATAATAGCCCAGTCAAAGTACAGGCCTAAACACATTCATTTGTCTTCTGTTTATCAGAGATTAGGGGATGCGGGGGTAAAAGACCTAGAAGGGAACTGAGAATCTTTCACAAGACTTAAATATTGATATCCATAAAAGATCCCTGTCTACTCTTACTGAGCTTCATCTGTTAAAAAAAGGAGCAAAAAGTTTGTAGATTTGGAAAGCTGGTAGACACATACCCCTAAAAATCGCAGCTCCAATCGCAGTAAAAGATAATTCTACAAACTATTAACCATGGGGAGCAGAACACAATGCAGGCCGAACTTTTCAGGATTTAATTTTTAAGAAACGTGACAAACCATGTGTCATTTTTAGCACTTCAAACTATACACTACTTTGTGTTTGTACTAACCCAATAAAATACATTAAAGTTTGCGGTTGTACTGAGAAAAGGTTCAAGGGTATGAATACTTTTCCAAATAATTGTATTTAGTTCACCAGACTACCTTGAGCATGCAGAAGCTGGCAGTCTGGACATCCCCAGTTCGGTCCACATAGCTCTCAATAAGATCTACGCCATCTTTAGTAAGCCCGGTAAGCAGGATACCCTCCAGGTTCCCTGCCTCCTTCATTTTATTGGTCAGTTTGTCGATGTAACGCGGCAACTGCAGGAAAATAACCAAGAGAATACAACAGCAGATTCAGATGAAGCTGCTTTAAGAACATATATAATACTCTTGGCAGGGTAACTCTGTATGGCAATAAGCTGCATAATGTTTCACTTTTTAATTACCTGAACATCACTGAGAAACATGCAGGCAAAGGCGACTCGGTCCCGGACAGCAACGTTGCTCTCATACTGAACAGAAACGAAGAAAAAAAGCACAAGATAAGGCTTCTCTAACAAAACATTGGTTGTACCTTGATACCAGCACATTTCCCATTGTCAGCCTTTTCCAGATTCATATTTCTGTCTCTTGATCCTAAAAAAATCTAATTGTTAACAAATCCAAAGTAGCAAAAAAAATTTGGTGCAAAACTGAATCAGTAAAAATACATTTAAAAAAATGCAATGGCGATATCTGTTGCAATTAATCTACATTTTCCATCATCATAATGTCCCCATGATTCTCTGAGTGCTTTAGCATCTTGGTCACTAAAATCTACACAAAGTGTAGCTGTCAAGTGCAGTTAAAGATCATCCAATTGAATTGTATGCTGGCATGCAGAGAGTTAATGCATGCCTATGTCATACATAGGCATGCATTAACTCTCTTCATGCACGCATATGTCATACATAAGACTATCACATACGGCATCCAATACTGTCACTGCGATCCTGCATACACTGATATGTTGATGACTATTGCGATTTGAAATTTTGTGCAACTCAAATCAAGTTACTATTATATCTATTATAAAGAAAATAGAATACAACAAAGTGAGATAAGATCCTGAATTAAACTTCTAACAAAGGAGTAGAATAAATAATTAAACATAAAAAACACAAATATATTAAAAGACAGCAGAAGTTGAATGTTTATGCAAAGTCTATGTTCCTGCAGAGGATCTAAAACAGATGATCCCTGGCAGAGGGTATGGACACTCCAATTACCTACACATATATTCAGATATTTACTTTAAGTATAAAGTAGAGACAGTATTCAGGAAATTTAGGCACTGCAAAAGAAATATCCAAAGAAGAAAAAAAACAAACTTGTTTTTTTTGTTTCATTTTTTCAAAAAGGTGCTTATATTAATTCAGTTTCAATTCAATTCAATTCAGTTTTATTTATATAGCGCCAATTCACAACACATGTTGTCTCAAGGCACTTCACAAAAGTCAGGTTCATACATTCCAATTAATCTTAATCATTGAACAGTGCAGTCAGATTCAGTTATTTATTCAAATCTGATAAAAAGTTTTTCTATCTACTGATCCAGGAGTACTTTCTATGGGAAGGAAAAGTAAATGTTAGTGGATGTAGCTCCTTTAGTCGTTTCACCTAGAAAGAAGGAAAAGATAAACTCTGAGCCAGTTTTCATGGTTAGAGTCTGAAAGAGAGCACATATAATTAGTTACAGTAAAAGCTCAGTCAATCGCCATGTCTAGGAGAGAGAAAGGGTTAAACACTGTGGATCATCGGTGGAGGGTGAGCATTAAGTTGTTGCGTGCAGAAGCTTGGACGATGCCCCTCTCCAGAAAGGTGTCACAGGTAGACACAGAGTCAGGCCAGGTGTAGCTTCTAGGAAGAAAAAAGAGAGAGAACAAAGTTAAAAGCTGAAATAACAGCAAATAATGCAAAATTGGAGAGTAGTGTGAGAATGTAGCGAAGAGGGTGAAAGTGGTCATTATGTCCTCCAGCAGCCTAAGTCTATAGCAGCATAACTACACAGAAAGTTTCAGTTCAGATTATTTAGCTAAACGGCGCTTATTTACAACAATGTCGTCTCAAGGCACCCCACAAAGGGTCCCACTGATGGTCATTGTTGTACTAAAAACCACATATTAGTGGGTTATGAAGAAATCTTCAGGGAATTAAGCATTGTTAAAAAAATATATCTTTTTCCACATGAAAAAATGACTAGAAATGCCTCTGTATCAATGCCAGACCTATAAGTGGTGCTTTAATGCTGCAGCTATGTCACAGGAGAAGAAAACAGGAGTGGAGAATGGTCTGAAAGCTTGACTGAAGTGTCAGCAAATCCATGCATTTGTCTATTTTGTTACATGGAATAAATCTTAAAACCTCTCTACATGTTTGAGCAATTGTTTGGTAGAATTTCATAAAGTTCTCCTCTAGAAAAAAAATATAGGAACATAATTCCATGTGCTTTTTAAAACAGCATGAGAAGTATTGACTGTATTTCATGTGCTTTTTAAACATTTTACAAAAACTTTGAGCCTGCAAGGTGACATTGCAGGGACATTCTGATCTGGGACACATTTCTAAAGCAAGGCAAACATCTGCAGCACCTGATCAGCTCCAAAAACCAACATGGCTCCAAAATGACTCACTGGATCTTCTTATCTCGTTATTTGTTTTTACCAAGAAAAGGTCTGACAGAAAATTCAACTGATTCAACTAAAAGGGAAAACAAACATGGATTCTGGCCTGGGCCACATGTTTTCCTTTACACAGTTTTATGACTTATAAAGCTGATGGTGGAAAAGGAAAACATGTTCCTTCCTGTGCATCTGAGGTTTTTCCACATAAAACCACTGAAGTAATACCTTCTAATTTATTACCGTGTTAAGTATAAATAAATCTTTTTATGAAGTCAGAACAAAAGGGCCACTGTTATTATATTTTTATATTCACTAACTGGTTTAAAGGTCGGCGGGACTGAGATGTTTATTACCAGCACACCATCGTAGGCTCCGGGCTCACTGGTTAGAAAGGCGAACATGATGCAGAGGTAAGGATTCTTCAGCTGGAGCCTCAGAGAGCTGCACATCTCCCTCCACAGGGAGGACTTCTCATCAGTGTAGCCCGACAGAGCCATGGCAACAACATTCAGGTTCAGGTCACCTGTAAATATGAAAATATTCAGAGAAGATTCAATCACAGCCTGCTGTCTTTACTCTGGGTGCAGAATACGTCAGAAGCTACAGTCAGAAATTTATATCCACTTGTTGTTGGCAGAAATGTCATATTAATTTATAGCGAGTTATGACCTTTCCTTTCTTCCAGCTTGGAATAATTATACATCAATGATTTTAAAAGTAAGAATTGGCTGCCATACCTTGACCACGCTAGGGAATTTAAACTGATTGGTTTCCTGGCACCTTTAAGCATAGTCCTTACATGTTCAATAAGGTTAAAGTTGGTGCTCTGGGAAAACCATTTCAGAAACTTAACAGTAGACTGCTAAATCCATTCTAAGACCAATTTTGATACATATCAAGTTGAGCATTATAGCGTTAACGGCAACGCTCCACTTGTGAAAGTAAGTCTGTTGGGCTTTTTCTTGGCACTCAGGCAACAATTCTGAATGCTACTCTGCTTGACAGGACAAAGACAAAAAAAAAAGAAAAAATTGTCGTATTTGTCTGCAGAATTTAATTTAAAACTTAAGTTGTACAATTTAAAAAAACTGCAACCATCATTGTATCAAAGCTTAAATCTGCATTCTAAGGGCCTGATCTTCGAAGATCCCAAATAGCGAGTGCCCATTTGCATGTACTACAAATAATTGGACGTGCAATAAGTTGGCGTGTTGTGTGCAATCTTTAAAGATTGAGCGTGCAGTGGATATTAGGTGCAAAGCAGGTGCAGACCGCCCAATTTAAATGAGGAAACTGCATGTGCTACTGGCTGGAACAAGAGAAAAAGCAAAAAGATCCTCTGCTGTGCTGCTGGAAATATGCAGGGATTGATCCAGTTGCTGATTTTCTCCTTCTGTTCCGTTCAGCCCTTGCTTTTCTGGACTATTACACTTAGTTAATTTTTGTTGTCGTGACGAGATTATTTCTCCTATCTTGCTCAGCGTAACTTGCAACAAATTGCCAATCAATATTAACAATATACCAGACAAACATGTCTGTTAATTAATTTATTACAGGTTTGCCTCCCTTGATCTTTTAATTATTTTTAGAGACTCACCGGGTTCTTTTGTGTTTTTGAGAGTCTGTGTTTGTAGAATTCAGAGTTAAAGATAAACAGCCACAATAATTAAGCCTGAAGAAGCTTTGCTAATTTTAAAACATAACGTCATAACTGTCCTGCAAAGAATTTAAATCGAACATTTATGTACATAAAACTAAATTATTTTCTAATGATTTTAATGAATTCATTTTGTTTGTTTTGCCAATATTTCAACAATATGCAACGTGTTTGACTGTTTCAATTGTTTTTTGGTGACACAAAATATTTTTTTTACTGTACAAACAAAATCGTCCCCTGGCATATGTTCACATAAAAACAACGTAATTAAACTGATCCAGCTCCGATTGCTCTGCAATGACACAATGTTACTGTCAATAATGCAATGTGTTTAGTTCAGTGACAAGGTTAAAGCATACACTGTCTTTCTCACCACATGGAAACGCCGCCTTTAAATGATGATTTTTCAGCTGCTAAGAAGTGATTTTAGCATTTAGTTTCCAAATGAAGGATTTAATCTGCCCTATAACGTCTTTATTTCTTTCCAATCAATTATATTATCAACATCAAAGCACAGTGGGTCTTTTGCATGATGTGCGATTACAGTTAACAGGCTGTGCGTGCTTGATTATTAATGTTTGCATTTGCCGTGATCTTTGTGCGCGTTCAGCAGATGATCTCCCTGACAGCGATGTTATGCTGGAATGATCAACACGCAAGAAAAAAGGGTTTCAAGGAGTTTTTATATCATGGCTTTTGTTTGTGATTGGCTCCAAATCAGAGCTAAAATAATCCCACATAATAGAATCCTCTATTCTCATCTATTTTTATTTTTTCCAAACCAAATCTGTTGGCACATGTACAGAAGATTCTTTCTCCACATCATCTGTCATTTTAGCTATGCCTCCTTCTGGCCAAAGACAGCAGGCATTTTTGCGTACCAGTTAGCACCTGAATTTCAAACGTGCTAAATTCACACGCTAAAATTGCGCCCGCAATCCCTTTCAGGTTTGGCAAATCGCATTGTGGGTGGTAAGGGATGACATTTGCATAACCTCCTCCCATAAATTTGCGCGTTTGGGCCATTATCGTGTGTTCTGCATATTAATGAAGGCAGACACGCTAAAACATTTGCGCCCACCATTCTGCTGATTTTGCACACGCAATCCGATCATCACGTCGTTTGTAGATCAGCTTTGCTGATGCAAACAGGTTTGCGTGCAGTTTAGTACACGCAAACCTTTTGAAGATCAGGCCCTAAGTATGTTTTTTCAGTGTATGTTATGCCCATTCAAACTACATCAGGTTGGGGACAATGTCAAATTAAACATATTATTTCTTAAGGTACTGTTTAAATATGTGCAGAGGAATCAATACATTCAGTTGGAAATAAAGCTGCTGACATGGCTCTGTTGACACACCTTATCTAATGAATGACTCCATCAGTCATGCACATGAAGCACTCAGAGCACAGCAGAAAAATGCTTGACCTACATTAGTAAAATTTTTCCTCGTCTCACAGCTGTAAGCAGCAGCATTCTCTCCCTAGTTTTCTTTACCGTGTAAACACTGTGCTGTGGAAAACATTCTGTAAACTTCATTTTCCTTGATTTAAAGATACTGTTTGCTGTTTAACCTAATTTACAGCCTGTATTTATAACACATAAGAAAACATTGGCTGCTCTTTAACAGGGTTTAATGGATGCAGGCTATTTAAAAACGACCACCTACATCAAGATTAGTAAAGTAAACTTTTGGAAGAATAATTTTAATCCAAGTTACAAATCCAATGTAAAACCCATTCAATACAAAATATTACATAGAGTTCAATGCATAGAGCAAAAGATGTTGAAGACGGGTCTTAGACACTCTGAAATCAGCACAGTGTGTGCACCAAATGCTCCTGGCACAAACGTACATTCAACACTAACAGCAACAAATTACTGCATCAGATTTTTTTCTTTCTGGGCTGCCCCAAACCCACCATCACTGTCTGTGTTCCTGCTAAGGGATTAGGGTATTATTTTCCCCAGTTTACGTCAGTCCAAAAAACAGCGACTGGTGTTTTATTGCCTCAAGTGTCATTGTGTGGGGTACTATTTTTTTGTTTAGGCGGAGCAGTTTAAAATGCACTGGCTGATTTGCCAATTATCCCCACAAGTAAACAGAAATAGAAGCGCTGGTTCCTAAAATGAATATAAAGTCAGCTATATGGGATAACTTATGCAACAGACGTGGTAACCCATAGGAAGTAACTACTTGTAAAAGACATTATGCAGCTGCCCAGTTTGACCTATTCCAAAGTAAGCTGCAAACTGAGATGGGGGAATACTGGAAAAGCGCTGGTACAACAAATCTGGCAGTGCGTGTATGGATGAACAATGATGAGGGAGGGGAAGACAACAACTCCTAAAAGAAGCCTCATTCTTTGTACATTTACTTGAAAAGAGTTAACCCTCCAGCTAACCGCATGGAAGAGCGAGTGCAGGCTGAAATGGACTGGTACCTCAGAGAAGAGGTTATAGATGGGAAGATGACACACTAACATGGTGCAAAATGCATGAAAAACATTTTCCACTGTCAAACTTGGGACTATGGGTTAATATTCTTTATTCTATAAAGTCCCCTATTAGCTCAAAGTGCATATAAATGTGAAGTGATTGTTGTTGACATTTATGCAAGTGCATCAAAAAAGCTGGTATTATAATTGCATTTATCTTTTTGTTCCTTTCAATTTTTTCACCTTTGCTACTAAAGAAATTTCATGGTCTTTAATTTAAGTCTGTAATTTAAGTCATTGTTTTAAAGTCATGGAAAACTGAAACGGACATCCTCTTCTATTGATTTACTCTGTAGTTTGAATCCACTAACACCATTCATTTATAGGCAAAACACAGAGAAAAGGCAAAACTGCTCATCCAATCGTTGATGGTCAATTAATGTGTCCAATCGCACAACACTATAAGGGATATCTCGATGATCAATAAAGATATTTATATGTATATGACTGTATAGAGCTTCTAACATCATTAGCTGTTGACAAGAGAAGAAGACTCATTAACTGGAAGTCAAGAAGATCCATCACTTTATATAGGAAACACCAGCAGTCTGAAATATCCTTACCTTTCCTATTACTGTTGTTATCTTTAAACATTCTTAAAATTAACTCCTACAGCAGCATTATAGAATACACTATCGTCAAAAATTCAGGTGTTCCAATTTCTTGCATGAGAACAGGTATGCAGACTGCTTCTACAGGAATGGGTTGCTCTCAGAAGTTCAGTGAATTCCAACGTGTTACCATGAGAGGAGGCCACCTGTGACATTTCTTCCTGATTGGGGTGACGGTGGTTGGGGTTTGTCCTGCAACCGGCGGGTTGCCGTTTTTTAAACCCCACTCTGTCTGTCTAAGTCAATGTGTCCTTGGGCATGACACTTCACCCGCCTTGCCTGCTGATGGTGGTCTGAGGGCTTGGTGGCGCAGATTTTTGACTACTTTTTGCCAAATATAATGTTTGGTAGGGGAAGGATTGTGGGTTTTGGCTGTTTTTCAGGAGTTGATGCTGCAGCACACCAAGACATTTTAGACAATTTTATGCTCCTGACTATGTGTGAACAGTTTGGAGATGCAATATTCCTGCTCAAACATGACTGGGCACCAGTGCACAAACTAAGCTCCAAGTGGATGTGGGAGTTTAGTGAGGAGGAACTTGAATGATCTGCTCACAGCCCCGAACTCAACCTGACAGAGCACCTTTGGGATGAATTAGTGCAGAGACTGTGAGCCAAGCCTGGTCCATCATCAGTGCCTAACCATACAAATGCTCTCCTAGAAAAATGGTAAAACATTCCCATAAAAATACTCCTAAACCTTGTAGACAGCCTTCCAAGAAGAGTTAAAGCTATATCAGGTGAGCCAATGCCATAAAAACCTTTGTATTAAAAATGGGATATCATTAAAGATAACGTGTGTGTAAAAGCAAGTGACTCAACACGTTTGGCAACAGTGTATGTGAACTGCTAGCATTCGATTAACATGCTTGGAATGGATATTGTAAATAATTGTTTACCATAGTATCTGAAGTAGACCATACAAATCAAAATACCCATACTTATCAACATATGTCACAGTGAGCACAAATTAGTCATGTCCTTTTTATTTCCACTATTAATTATTATTATTCAATTTTAACTGCGACTTTTACGTCAATTTTCAGATTTCACTCAAAATGTTTTATGTTTTATACCTGCTTTCTTATTGTTTCATTTTATTTTTGTCCTGTTCTATCGTTCTCCATCTATAATTTTAAAATTAACAGAGATAGCAAAGGAAGATCAGGCGGATGGATGGATGGACATCGCTATGTAGTATTGCTTTGAGCACTTAAGATGTGCTTAAAAACCATAACATTTGGTGCCTTTTTGTATTTAACAGATAATCTGCATCTGACAGGTTTTAGTGTTAACCATGTTGAAAATGTCAGTTGAGACAGACTCTGTACCAGAATGCTTTGTTTTCAAATTTAAATTGACTTTACTGTCACCTAGTGGCATAAAATAGTAACACATTTGAGTATTGGAAATGAATAGTTTCCCAGTGCAAATGTGAGCCAGTGTGGGTGATCTCCATCTCCATGTTGGACAACGTAAATTTATTTGTGTAATGTGTTTAACAGAATATTTCAAAACAAAACTGCATCTCCTCATTATAGGAAATTTAAAACTTCATTTTGAACTACTGTTTCTCTGGAGGATGGAGACAGTTTATCCTGCAAAGCTGAAGTGTTTTAGGGTTAGCCTTGAGGATTTCAGCCATTCAGATTTGATTCACCACTCACCCTTTTCAGTGACGGCTCCCTTGTTGAGGATCTGAATGGCACGGCGGATATCCAGGTTGAAGAGAGCGATGGCAGCCGCTCGTTCCCACTCACGTTCCTGCTCGAGTGACCGCAAGAAGGTTTCTACATCGATGTCGGGTCCCCGGCTGATCCAGCCACAGAGCCTCAAGGCAAGGCAGCGCTCCTCACTGTGGAAGCGGGTTACGTCTGTCTGCCGATCTGAGCCGCTCCAGCACCTGCGGCTCTCTGTTGTGCCTTCAGGTATTAGGGAAACAGAAAATTCAAGAGGCATAACAATAACAACCCAGAATAATGTTGCATTTCTTTTCTTACCTGAGCTTGTCTTGACAATGTTCTTGATGCCAGAATAAACTACAGAGTGTTTGTTTCCTTGCAATTTCAGCTCCATGTCCTCTGCACACTGCTTCATATGTGATACTTACATAGGAATCATAACAAATTCTCCAGTTCCAAACAAACTGCATAAAGTGGAAACTCAAAATGACTGAACATATCTGAAGCTGATTAACTGTCAGAACCTCAACATTTTTTCTTTTGATGCACTAAAGGGGATAAACTTCAAACTCCTATTTAAAATATTTTTCTTTCTTATATTTCACAAGAATGCATTCCGATTTCCAATATAAACCATTTTCAGATTTCTTCTAAACACAGACAAAAAATATCACGTGAAAGATTAGAAATGCACAGAGAATTTTCAATCATACTTTAAACATTGTATTATGAGATGCTAGAGAAATTGTCAGGAGTGAGGTTTTGCAACTTCCTTCGGTGACTTTACCTACTTGATAGTTGACAAAAACAAAACCAAATGTCTTGCACAAAAAGGCACTTTTAGTATTTACCCTGCAGCTGAAAACAGTCACAGCCATGATCAACAGGTACTACAGACTTCATACTGAAAGGATATAGGACAGGTCGAACCATAAAGACCTGAGCTGGGGATCGTTCCCTCCGGCTAGCAGATGGTTTCTCCAAACTTGGACAGTATCATGTCCATACCTGGACTGAGCTCTTTCCCTCATCTTAGTGGCAATGTCTTTCTCGGCTGCACTGTCTTCCCCTTCAGCTAAGTCTTCGACACAGTTGTATAAGTGTCGGCCGCAGGCCCACATGAGTGAGGCAGTGGAGCTCCAGGCCAAAGAGATGCGTTCAAATACTGTGAAGTCGGTCATGACCCGGTTGGCTGCAGAGACCACCACCATGCGGTTTTGGGAGGAGGGGTGCCAGGCGAAGCTGCCTATCTGGCTTTCACTGGGCTGCACACTTCGTTCAATGATGGTGGGCTCAGTCTCATCGCCGATGGGAGTGGGAGTGTGCTGCATGTCGTAAAGGCGAATGATGTTGCTGTCACGTGTCAGCGTTGCCAGAAGGCCAGTACGAGTCGGACACCACGCCACCTGAGAATAAGAGAGGAAAACTGGGATCAACAGAATGGAATGTTATAAGGGGACCTCGAAAATAAACACATAACTAGGGATGCACAACAAATCTGCATTAACTTCGGTTCTGGCCAATGTTAGTCATTTTTTAGACATACTGGTATCGGCTCAATAAGTAAACTGGGCCGTTATTAATAACCAATGTTTATTTCCATCTTGTTAGCGCTTGTATATGTGTTTCGGGAGGAGTTTGGCAATGTGACAGAAAAAAGTGACACTGTGCAGGATTGTGAGGTGTTTAACTGGAGCAGAGAACCAATGTTGGCGGTTTGGGTTAGGGTTACCTGTATTAACTGCACCTGTTTGAACTTGTTTTCTGTATAAAAGACACCTGTCCACACACTCAGTCAAACAGGAACCTCCAAAAGGCTGGGATGAGCTACAGGAAAATAGCCAAGCAGCTTGGTGAGAAAGCAACAACAGTTGGCGCAATTCTAAGAAAATGGAAGAAGTTCAAGATGACGATTAATCTCCCTCAGTCTGGGGCTCCATGCAAGATCTCACCTCTTGGGGCATCAGTGATCATGTGGAAGGTGAGATCAGCTCAGAACTACACAGCATGACCTAGTTAATAACCTGAAGAGAGCTGGAACCACAGTCTCAAAGAAGACCATTAGCAACACACTACGCCACCATGGATTAAAACCCTGCAGCACATGCAAGGTCCCCCTGATCAATCCAGCGCATGTCCAGGCCCGTCTGAAGTTTGCCAAGGAGCATCTGGATGAACCAGAGGAGGAATGGGAGAAGGTCATGTGGTCTGATGAGACAAAAAAAGAGCTTTTTGGTCTAAACTCCACTTGCCGTGTTTGGAGGATGAAGAAGGATGAGTACAACCTCAACAACACCATCCCTATCGTGAAGCATGGAGGTGGAAACATCATTCTTTGAGGATGCTTTCTGTCAAATGGGAAACGATGACTGCACTGTATTTAGGGGTGGATGGATGGGGCTATGTATCTGGAGATCTTAGCCAACAACCTCCTTCCCCTCAGTAAGGGCATGAAGATGGGTCGTCGCTGGCTCTTCCAGCTTGACAACGACTCGAAGCACACAGCCAGGGGAACTAAGGAGTGGCTCCTTCAGAAACATTCCAAGGTCCTGGAGTGGCCTAGCTGGTCTCCAGACCTGAACCCGATAGAAATTCTTTGGAGGGACTTAAAAGTCACACAATGTGATTTTCTGGATTTTTGTTTTTGATTCCGTCACTCACAGTTAAAGAGTATCTATGATAAAAATTTAAGACTTCTACATGCTTTACAAGTGGGAAAACCTACAAACTCGGCAGTGTATCAAATACTTGTTCTGTCGACTGTATATTTTTATGTACAAAGCTATGCTCTAAAACATTCCTAAGAGCTTCAAACACCAGCCTTAACTTGCAATCCTTGAACTGGCTTCTCCTTATAAGGAGTGATTCCCAAATCATTTCAGCTTCTGAGCCACAAAATAACACTCAGTTAGTGACCTTGGCTATATGCTGAATGTACAAGCATTTACTACAGAGCGTTTAATGGCAAAACCAAGAACATCACCAGTCAATGTATTATTTTCTTCTATTTGTAAGTTCTGTAAAGCATAAATATGCATCTACCATTTCCATTTTTGTTATTTGGTCTCAAGGCTCCTCACTTGTTAACTTGCGACCACTAATTTCGGACCAGCAGCTTTAGAGTACCCCGAACTTTATTCTGAACTTGGCAGAACTGAGGTTTCTTACAGTGTAAAGCTCTTTTAAAGACTTCTGCAACTGATGAGTGCAACTACTATTCTTAAGGTGGACCTTGTACCTTCAATATGTTGACTCTGACTTGTTCTATTTTGTTTATGCACTTTGATGTTAATGTCAGACTTTTAGGTTGTAACTTTGTAACGGTGTACCTTCTTGGCAAGATCTCCTTCAAAAAAAGATGTTAATCTAGATGGACTTCATGGTTAAATGTAAAAATTAAATAGAGAAAAGAGAGGATGATACCTTAGTAAGAGGTTTTGGCTGCTCTGTGAGTGTGAGAACAGGCTTCTCAAACTTCCTCAGGTCCCAAATGGCCACCTGCCCTTCAAAGAAGGAGGCAACACGATCGGGAAAGTGTGGATCAACCGTCACCCCCTGGATGGCCTTGGTGTTCACAAACGTTTTCTGGCTCGTGTTCCTCAGGTCAAATATTGCAAGGTTTCTGTGCATGCCGGCCAACAGCAGCTTTGTGTCTCGAAGCAGCCAGCAGAGGGACAGGCAGGCATCGTTTTGGCCTAACTCGTACAGCGGCTTGGTCACTACTGTGCTCGAGTCCAAATCTACAGATGAGAGACGAATTTTCTCAGCTGCTACAATAGTTTCTGGGGCAAATTTACTGCTAATATCCCATATAAGAACAGAGAAGTCTGCACGGTGCTTGTCCAGCCCAGCAGCCAGTAGGTTGCTGTCCACAGGGTTCCAGGCTAGAGTGTTGCACTGCCGGGCATGTTTGGGCACAAACTCTTTCCCCACCAGCTCTTTACATGTGGAGTTGTGGTTCTGGCCCAAACTCGTGAGCACAACTCTGCCATTAGCTTGTCCCACAGCCAGTAAACACTCGGGCTCATGTTTTGGGTACCAGGCCACACATTTCATGTAAGGAGTGTCAGAGTTTATGGCTAGTAATGTAGCAGCAGTTTCCTTCGAGAGGGACAGAGTGCCAGGCTTTGTTTCTGTGCTGCCCACGGGTCCAATACTGTACAGGCCCAGCTCAGAGTCACAGATGACATAGCGGTCTGGGTGGTGAGGAGACCACAGAATGTCCGGCTTTGAGCCACTCATGATGGAGAATCAGCAAGGAGGACTTCAAGGGAGTCTGTCTTCTATAGCCTGAAAATATGATAAAAGTTCCACAAAGACAAATTACACATTTATCAACAACAAGAATCTTACATTTCTAACCATGTTTAGTTCACAAAGGACAAAATCCTGCCAATCATGAGTGCCCATTATATATTAAATAAATACAGTGTCTGACACATATGTTGTCATCCTCCTGACAAGGGCGCGTAAAATGCCTTGATGAGTTCCTCTGTTACAGTAGTAGCATAACCTTGCACTGAAAAATGTAGAAAAATGCAACCTGTAATTTGAGTAAATTTATAAAGTATGGAAAACATTCACCAGCCTCTAAAAAATAAATGTCTTTCACAAAATCAACAGTGTCGCAATTACTGGTGGCAACTCAAACGATTCCTATATAATAAATGTAACTCAATCGATTTTGTAGTTTAGGATTTCTACTATTGGTAACATGGCTTGCTGTTTCTTGGAGTAAATATCACATGACAAGAAGCCCTTCATTTTCTAAGCGACTCTGCGAGATGGGAAAAACAAGAGAACATGTCTTTCAAGCAAGGCAGAGTTTAAGCCACAAACTTCATGTCACATGGAACTGTCACAACAAAGACTGTGTGAGGAGCCAATTTATCTTTCACCACTCACAGTGCCAGGATGGCCAGGGAGATGAAAAAAATATATCAAACAGTCAAGAGAACTGAAGCAAACGGTGGCATCTTGGGGTCACCAAGTCCCCATAGCAATCATCAGATGCCATCTACATGTCAGCCAGTTGTTTGCAAGGCTTGCCAGAAAAAAAAGGGATTATTGTGGAGTTTAGCAAACTCCGCATGAGACTAAAACTGAGCTTTTCTACAACAAACACACCAGGTGGGTCTGTTGAAAAACAAATGATGAACCTTCATGCTCACTGTTGGGTATGGCGGAGGATTTGTGATGCCGTGGGCCTTCCAAAGGCCACCTGACAACTTGTAGTCCATGGCGTCATAAATACCATCAAAGGGTCTTTTAACTGGATATTGAAATCAGCTTAGAAATGGTTCACCAGACAAAAGAAATTAACTGTATTCATTCATCATCCCAGTCCCTAGACTTAAACCCAATAGAAACCCTGAAAGGCTGGATTTTACTATTCATTTAGTTTGAGATTATGCTACTATAATAAAGGATTATTAGTTATGTTGTATCTTCTCCATAACCATGGAGGGTGCTAATGAGCAAACTCTACAATTTCTGTGAGAAGAATTGTGTTCTGAATCACAACTTTACACAAGCTTTAATGTAAATTGAGTGACATAAATTACCCCAGAATTTTGGAAATAAAAATGCTGTAACTAGCATTTCTAACCAACATTAGTTTATCATTTGAAAGTTATTTTATTGCTCTGTCAGATTAAACTTTTTGTTTCCACATATAACTAAGGATTAATGGTGGTTTGCTTACATTTACATCTGAACACGTATAGCTATAAAGCTAAAGCATTGTATATTAAAATGTTTACAGTCTGATGTATATCTATACACGCTAAATTAACCACACTCGTACTCGATGTCTGTTGGACATGTGACACAAAGCTCTAGAAGCGCGCACTGTCCTGAACTATCACTGAAATTTAAACGGCTGATTTCAACCCGATAAATAAAGTTGGTACAAAGCACACAGTCAATGTGTGGCCCAATGGCATGGAGGTCCGCAAAAAGCCAAATGTTAAACTTCTTCGAAGAAGAGTTCAAAGTTTGTTGACAAGCTAGCTTCCCTAAGCTAATGCTAAAGAGTGGAGTGAGATAAACCGTCTAACCGGTTAATACAGCAGTGAAAAATATTGTTACTAGGTACGTTTAACAACAGTACTTACACAGCGAGAGTTTAAACAACAGAACGTTTTGCGTTTAGATGTACACATGTCCCTAGGAAAAAGGTTGCAGCGCCGCAAAGATGTTGTGGGTTACACCAAAACAAATCCGTGTTGTTAGACGTGTTCACCACATCAGGTTCCGCTGGGTGGAGCGGTTTACGCATGACGTGTATCACCAACCTATCAATAATCTCCCTCATAAAATCTTTGAAGCTGTTGGTGGGATAACATTCCTGATGAGACGTGACTTTGATAACTCTAAATTACCAATACAACTATCAGGTTTTATAAACAAGTTCTGCAATATTGGAAACCTGTTTTTAAATATAACTTTTCTCCACACGCTGTTTCAATTTGGAATGACAGATGCGTCCTGATAAAACAAAAATTGTTCTTTTACAAAGATTGATTGGAAAAAGGTATTCGGTCTGTCCTACACCTTACGGAGGAAGACTGAAAGTTTTTATCGTATATCGTTTTTATCAAAAAAATACACGCTAACATGTACTGAGTTCAATAACGTGATAAGGCAATTCCTCCTGCTAATTTATTAAGTGCATGATAACATATTCAGCAATTATTCCAATAGAACCATGTTTAATTGTAAATGGATGTGACTTTATAGACCGAAAATGTAATACGAAACACTGACTTCAATATTTGGTTCATCAACCCTGAGAAGAAAACACTTGGTTAAAAACTATGATGAGATCTGTTTAAAGAAAATCAGAATCAATATCTTTCTTGTCCACTCCCACCAAAAGAAAAATAAATTCATTTCAAAATTATGCATGAAGTTTACCCTTGTAACGACATTTTGCAAAAGAAATTTAACATTTATCCCAACTCCTGTGTGTTTTGTAATTCAGATATTGAGACAGCTTAACAGCTTTTTTTCTTTGCAATGTCGTAAATGTTTGGAAAGATTTTCAAAACTGGATCTTGAATAAGAAATCTTTTCCACTTTTAAATATTGATATGATCAAAGTTGGTTTTCTAACAGGGGACGGAGTAACAAACTATAACAATTTAATCCTTCTAGCAATTTTTTTAATTTATAAGCGCCATTTCTTTCTGTCTCTTGAGATTGACCACATTCACTTAATCCTCTAGGATATTTTCCTATTCTATACAGAGTGCTATTTAAACCAGTATGATCGAAACTAAGCCTTGATGAAAGGCCTTCTTCCCTCTTTCTCCTTGAAGTTTCCCGTCATCTTTTTCCCTCACCTTTTTTGCTCTTTATTCCAATATTTCTGCCATTCTTTTTTCACTTCTTCCTTCATTTTATTTCTGTTTTTCTCTCTTGTACTCTGGAGTAGCCCACAGGGAGAGGAGTTGCATAGTGCCCCTCCCGGGGACTCCATTATTCTGCTGGGGGACTTCAACGCCCATGTGGGAAACGACAGTGACGCCTGGAGAGGCATGATCGGGGGGAAGGGGCCCCCGTTGAAAACCGAGTGGTGTTTCTTATTGGACTTCTTGCTACTCAGGGTTCCCTAATGAAACCCCTGTTAAAACATAAAGGGGTTTCATCAGTGCCCTTGGCACCAGGACACCCTAGGGGGAGGTTTTATGATCAAACCCTTTTTGTCGTGTTCTTCAGACCTTCGCCGCATGTTTTGGCACCTTCGGGGAGAGAGGGGTGAGCTGTCCCTATACCCCCTGGGGTTTATTGGATCCGTGGAAAAAGGGAAAGCGGCACACTTGGCAGGCCCCGCGACAGTGAGGGTTTTGCGGTACATCTGGCGGAGGCCCCGGGGGGGATTCTTAAACCCCCCCTCCGGAGATTTTACCCCGATTCTGGGAGGAGGTTTGGGGAGATGAGTCCCCAGTGGACCAGTTTTTCCGCATCCCTTGTCATGCTCTGCCCGTACTGTAAGGTCTGCGGTGCCCCCTCGTGGCAGCAATACCCCAAACCCGGTGGGGGACACTGGCAGTAAAAAAGGGGTGCTGTCAAACTAAAAAAGGACCCATCAGCTTGGTTGGTTTGGGACCCTGAGGTGGCTGCGGGGGACCATGAGGCCAAACGTGCCGTGGCCTGGCTGGGCAGAGGCAAAAAACCGGGGCCCGGGAGGATTCATGAAGCCCTGGAGAAAAGGGCAAAATGGTTTTGGCCCCGAAGCGATTCTGGCCAACCCCCAGCACATCAGGAGGGGGAAGCAGTGCTTCCCCAACGTTTACAGGGGGGTAGGTGCTTGACCCGACTGGGGGCATTTCGAGCAGTGGAAGGGAACTTCAAGGTCTCCTCAATCCTGCCCCTAGCATTCCCCCGGGGAAACGAGGGTGGGATCGGGGTTGGGGCTCTTTCATCACCCCGGGTGAAGTCACCGAGGGGGTTAAAAAAACTCCACGGGGGGCAGGGTTTGGGGGTGGAGAGATTGCCCTGGTACCCAAGTCTCTGGATGTGTGGGCTGCTGGGTTTACCCCCTCTTCAAAATTGCATGAGGTGGGGGACGGCCTCTTTGACTGGCAGACCGGGGTGGTGGTCTCCCCTTTATAAGGGACCGGGAGTGTTTTTCCCAACATAGGGGGATCACACTCCTCAGCCCCCTGGTAAGCCTTTGCCAGGGGTTTTTGGAGAGGAGAGTCTGGCCAATATTAAAAAACCAGGGGGGTTTTTTTGCCCTTTCCAAATGGAAAAACGGAAACCAGTTTAAAAACACCCTCGGGCAGGGTTTCAGGGGTTTTTTTTGGCCCCAAACCGGCCCACAGTGTTTATTGGACCTGAAAAAAGGGTTTTGACTGTGGTCCCTCATAGTGCCCTGTGGGGGGTCTTCCAGGGAGTAGGAAATTTTGGGGGCCCCTTTTATTAGGGGCCTTCCGGTCCCTGTACGGCGGAGCGGGGATTTGGGGTCGGAAATTGCCTGCACAAAGGTGGGACCCTTTTCCCTATCCCTTTTTTGGGGTTTTTGGCGGGTTTGCACTTTGTCCCCGGGTCCCTGTTATAACTTTAATGGGACAGGTTTTTTGGTGTGCACCCAAAGGGACCGGAGGGGGTCGGGTTTTGGGACAAGTGGATTTCGTTCTTTTTTTTGGGGGGGCCCCCAAGATGACGGGGCCCCCTGCTGGCCCTCTCTACCCAAGACCAAACGGGCATGAATTTGGGCCGTTCCCCGCCAAGGGAAGCGGCGGGGATGAAGATCAGCCCTTAAAAGGCCCGAAGGCCAGGGTTTTTCTAAAACCCGGGAAAAAAGGGGGGCCTTGCCCCTTTCGGGTTGGTGGGGGGTTCCTGCCCAATTTGGAGGAGACAAGAAATTTTGGGGGTTTTGTTCACGCGGGGGGGAAAAAGGGGAAGCGGGAGATGGGGACAGAGGACCCGGGCACCTGCAGCAGTAATGGGGACGTTGGCGGGGGTCCTTTTTGGTAAAAGATAGAGCACCCAAAAAAGGTGATTTACCGGTCAGTCTACGTTCCTACCCTCACCAATGGCCATGAACATTGGGTCATGACCGAAAGAACGAGATCCTGGATACAAGCGGCTGAAATGAGCTTCCCCTGTAGGGTGGCCGGGCACTCCCTTAGAGATAGGGTAAGGAGCTTGGCCATCCGGGAGGAGCTCGGAGGAGAGCCACTCCTCCTCCACATCGAGAGGAGCCAGTTGAGGTGGCTTGAGCATCTATACTGAATGCCTCCTGGACGTCTCCAGGACCTCCTGGACCTCCTGGACTCCCTCCAAATTGTCCTGGGCTGTGCCCCTGGGAGGAGTCCCAGGGGCACAGCCCAGGACACTTTGGAGGGACTCGGCTGGCCTGGGAACACCTTGGGCTTCTCCCGGAGGAGCTGGAGGAGGTGTCTGGGGAGAGGAACGCCATGGTGTCTCTACTGAGTGTGCTGCCCCCGCAACCCTGTCCCGGATAAAGCGGAAGACGATGAGTACGAGTACGAGTACAAGTACGAGTGCAGTGTAAATCTTTTGATATTCTAAATATCTGGACTCTCAATGATTTTTAACATCTTTCTTATTTAGATTTGTTGTGTGTTTTAATTGTAAAAGAAAAGTATTAGTGATTCCTTCACCCAAAACCCAAGGAGGAACTGCTAACAAGGAAACTGTAGGACTTATGTCCAGCTGAACAACTTTAGCCTTGTTTACCAGTTTTCCAATAGTCCATCGAAATGACATTTCTCTTTTTCTTGACTTGACTGCAGTACCATCTTTGTAGGATGGACATCCCCGTGTCCCTTTAAATTAGCCCAATATACCAGCATCAGCTGTTCTCTTCTGAGACTCAGTGGCATCTCTCCCAACTCAACTTGTAACGCAGCCACTAGAGTAGATTTAGCTGCAGCACAACATAACCACAATGGTTGGTACTGAATTACATCCAGTTTTTTAAGAAGGAAATCAGCTGCTGATTGATACACTAAACATCCATAATCCAGAACTGCACAATACGTCTTCCAATATTCCCTTTTAGCACACTTTACCACCTTTCTCCCTATTGCCTGTTTTCTTTTATACAAATTTTGAAAATTATGGGTTGATTTAAGAATTCTAATTTCTTGGTTCTGGCATTTCACTGCCCTTGTGCAGTCTTCTTTCCAAAAAGGAACTACATTTTTATCATGACTGCTCTCATATTTAGGAATTGATGCACTTGCAGCCACCAGGATAGCATTAATTAGATGTATGGCAAATTCATAAATACATTGTTCTGTTACTATGTCATTAATCTTCATTTCAGCTAAAAAAGCAAATTTAATCCAGTCACCTTGTTTAAAATTCCACCTTGTTGCCCTTATTCTGTATTCCTAATAACCCCGCATCTACAAAAATTGGATAATGATCACTGCCAATGGAACTTTCTATAAAAACTCTCCATCGTATTCTACCCGCTAATCGCTGAGATACAATTGTGAGATCAAGTGGGGATTCTCATCGCTGTGCTATATTCAACCTCATGCCTGTCCCATCATTAAAACACATCAACTCCTCATTCAATTTGCATCATTTCTTTCACCCCACAAAATACAGTGTGGATTAAAATCCCCACACCAGATAATACCTCCTTTCCATCGACCAAGCAATGATTACAACTTTCCTTTTTCTAGTCTCCTACCTGGATTATAGAGGTTTATCAACTTAATGCCTTCTCTACCCATCCACACCTCAATGACCACCCTGACTTCAGTATCTATAGTTACCTGCTGATAATTTATTCCTTGCCTAACAAAGGTTGCACACCCTCCTTCCTTACCACCATGTCCATTTTTATGTAAAGTTTTAATTTTGAAGTTTTTTTAACCTTCCAAATACACTTTACAGTCTTGGCCATGTGCTATTAAACTTCTACAACTCCACTGGAGCACTAGCATTAATGTGATTGTTTGAGGTTTGCTCAGATGAGCCTTCCTGAATAAGGTCTGCATGGATTTTTTCCCAAGATGTTTCTAATTAAATGTCCTCACCTTTTTCCATTTTGAATCAGGGACAAAGTTATTTCAGTAGAAAACAGCTGAGGGCACAGATAATTTTGTTATTCTTACAGGTTGAAGAAAAACTAATTTTACCAACGGTGGTGTCCGTTTCAGAAAACAATGATTTATCTTCATCAAAATTATGCACTAAATTGTCAACAGGAAATCCAGGACCAAATTGATGCATTCAACCAGGAGGTGGCGCCACTGCACCTGCTGCACAGGACCTTCCCTGTGGGGAAAGTAGGTCTAAGGGGTGTTTATTGATAAGTTCTAGTGATGCCCAATCTTTAAAAGTCCTTTGTTCAGCCTGTTGTGATGCAGTCTGTTGTTAATTTTCCTCTAAACGAACCCCAAAAGGCTTTGTTTTGTTTTAACTTTTACCAATACTAACCCCTTGTACGTACATAGCGGGCAGCTAGATACAGCAATCAAACACAGCAAAAGAAAAAAGTTCAGGACAAAAATTATTTTTCTTGCCCTAATATCATAGCAAACAGTACTGAAGCATCAGGATGTGGATTTCGTGACCCCCAGAATGCATCCTGTGGCTTTGTACAACAAAGACATTTGCAGCAAATCCTTTATGTCTGGTACAATGTCAGACATGGACCTTCATGGATCAGATTTGTTTTTCTAGCACACCCTGTTGAGGTCAGATCAACACTTTGAGCCTTTTTGTTCAAACTAATGGGAGCCATTGTTAATGAACATATGTAATCTCTAACAGTGTGTGCTCTGTCCAAATTTAAGTGTCAAAAAGAGTGCACATCTGTTCTAGCAACAAGTTTTAGTTTTAGCATTTTCTGCACGTAGAACTTAAAAAAAAAAAACCTGCTGGGGAAAGCATCCAAAAGAAATATTATGTCTATACATGGAAACAGGCAAACTGACTAGGAAAACACAAAATAGGTGTTAGATATGAAAGCAAGTATAACTTATGCCCCTTTCCACTGTCTCGAATTCGCCCTACTCGACTCCACTTGGTTCGCTTTGCGAGCGTTTCCACTACAGTTGTTTCCATACCGGTACCTACATTTTTGGTCCCTTCTCCTGAGCTGGTACGATCGGGGCCGAGTTGGGACCACATGTGACGTGAACATACTGCTGTTCACTGATTGGCCATGGGACCTGGAGAAATAAGAAGGTTTTCGCTGTAGTATAAGGAATAGTTAATAATAAAACTCAACAGTGACTACAATAATATTAAGGACCCCAATGGCTGGAGTGGGTCAAACCGAAATATAACTTCACTATTTACAAATCATAAACCATTCCTGAAAAGTGAAACAAAAGAAAAAGGACACATCAGCTTTCTGAATACATGCAGGTGGGGCGCTTTGTTTAATAACATCCTAAATCAGCTGATCACACATAAATTCAACTGTTCAGTTGCACAATCATTTCCCCCAAAACACACAAAACTTTACAACCATGAAACTGCGTGTTTGGTTCTGAAATTTATTAACAGTCCTTAAGCAAACCACCATCTGCAGGAGGAGGGAGCAGGCCCAGAGAAGCTGTCCGTAATCAGACTGCCTTCATCGATTCAAACAGGATTAAGATTCCGGTGAATCCACAGAGCACAAATATTTAAAATCCAACCTAAAACTAACTTCACTGCAGCCAAAAGTCAGCGGTTTTGTGCTTGAAAGTCCTTGTCCTCGTTATTCCCATGGCTGAGACAAAAACTTCCCCATAAAGCCCAAAACTGTACCTTCTTCAGGCAAACTTTGGAGCTTCACCAATCCAGACAGCAGCGTCTCTCCTCTCCGCTTCTCCTACAACCCCACCTCATATCAGAGCCCCTGAGCCTTATTTTATAAGTTCTGACTGGGGTGTGATCCAGTGAATTATCCCAGTGGATCATATGATACATTAAAAAAACATATATAAGAAATTCTTCCATATACAGTCATACAAACATTATTAGTATTTAGTTTATTTATGTTTTTATTTTCTATTTAACTATTTATTTGTAATCATTCATGCAGATTACTTCAATGTCACAAAGTAACATTAATAGCGGCACAGCGCACTACACTGATGGCTGAAGGCGGAGCTTAAGCCGTCAGTGGAAACACAACAAGTACCATGCAGAGTAGAACGAAATCGAGTGGAGCGGAGCCGCGCTGCCTAAAACAAGCCAGTGGAAAACGAAACAATGGCAAACAACAAGGAGAAGGTAAGAAACATGCCTTGGGAATGAATAACAGGGAAAACCTAATGCAAAAATAACTGTAATAAATCACAATAACAATAAGATGCAAAAATTAATAACAAAACAACTTTCTATCAAGGCCAATATTTAGGTCCACTGCAGTTTCCTCAGGGCCAAATCTTGGGCACCAAATAGCCCCTCATGCCAAAGAAGCTGACATCAGTTTACAGCAAAAATGTCAACATGAAGATTTTGCTCACGTATAAAGCATGTTGAGACTATGTATGTGCATGTGTGTGCAAAGCAAGACCTTTCACACATACCACAATAAACCGTGGCTCACGTCAAATCTGAGAAGGAGGCTTACCGACCAGGCCCTGTATAAGAAAGCAAGAAAAAAAATCACCAAGTAGATCAGGCAAGCCAAGAGAAGCTACAGAGAGAAGTTAAAAAGCAGCTTCATGGCTAATGACCAAGCTGCAGTTTGGAGGAGCTTGAATGTCCTTGCTTGCTACAGGAGCCCATCCCCCCATGTGTCCAATTACCCCCACCAACCACTCTACAATCCCCGTCTTTCTCCCCTATGACACCCTGCCTGCACTAAAGATCACTGTGGAGCAAATAAACAGGCTCTTTCAGTTTCAGAAGACTAGAAAAGCTCCAGGACCTGGACCCCTTCTGTCTGAAAGCAGGGGATTGACCAATTGGCCCCTCATCTTCACACTCAGATTTTCAACAAGTCTCTGGAGCAGTGTAAGGTTCACTACTGCTACAAATGCTCCACCATCATTCTGGTCCCCAAGAAACGCACCATCACAGGATTAAATGACTGTAAGCAGTTTGCTTACTAGCAAACAGGCTGACAAATGATGCAGTTAACCTGGAACTACACTTTATCCTGCCCCACCTCAACCAAACAGGATCCTGTTTGTGGACTTTAGCTCTGCCTTCAACATCAGCCCAGACATCTTCCACCAGACATCTTCCACACTGTACAGAAATGAACGCACTACAGCGGACCCATCTGTGAAACTCCTGAAGTTTACAGATAACACCGCCGATCTGATCCAGGGCAGTAATGAGTCTTCATATACACAGAAGGTGGATCTGCTGGTCCACTGTTGTGGTCAGAACCACCTGGAGCTTAAACTGACAAGACTGTGAAGATGAAGGTGGACTTCTGGAGAACAACCCCCACACTTCCTCCCCTCTTCATCCCAACAACACTGAGTCCACTGTGGATCACTTCCGGTTCCTAGGACCACCCTTTCTTGGAACCTGAGGTGGTTCTCTCTCATAGGCACTGTTTGGAAGAAAGCCCAGTAGAGACTGTACTTCCTTTGTACAACTGTCTACATGAGCAGCTGGTCATCTTCTACTCTGCCATTATTTATTCTGCCCTGTGCACATCCACAACTGTGTGGTTTAGCTTATCCAAAATACAGGACAGGTCCAAACCACAATGAACAATTAGGTCTGCAGATAGGATCATCAGGGCTGATGTTCCCTCCATCCAGGGTTTGTACAGGTCTAAGGTCAGAAAAAGGACACCTTACATCTTTGCAGACCTTGCACATCCTGGTCACAATCTGTTTAGATTTTTGCCTTGACGTTGGCGCAACAGAGCGCTATTTGCAATAAGAGCCACCACAGAGACAGTTTCTCCTTTCCGCAGGCTTTGGCACCCTATTTACACCCACATACAAAATTGACTGCGACTGCCTCAGAAGCATAACTGTGTTGGTTATATTCAACCTGAAGAATTATAACTGGGAAAGTGGGAGCTCACTAAACAGCTTGGTACTAAGGATTTTGGTATCCACAAATATGGCTGCCACAAATATAGAATTAACTGAAGATTTTAGGTAAAAACGACCTTTAAGTGCTTATCACAGATCAGAACATGTTCCTTTTGTGTCTGAACACACAAAATATGTGAGAAATATTGTTGTGGGGCGATTGTATGACTTGTATGATTGTATGATTGTATGTCGGTGTATGACTGTGTGCGTGTGCGGCAACACAAGGGTGTGAGAATAGTTTATTTGGTGCATTGCCCCTAAAGGTCAGTATTTCCAAAAAGGTCAAGGCAGCCCAATAATAAAGTCACTCAGAGACAGAAAGAGACGTGGTCCCACAGATCAAAAATATTTATTATTCTACAGTTCCTTTAAAAAAAACCTGTTGAATTAACAACTGCCATCCTAATGGAACTGTAGAATAGTAGAGCTGCAGGAGTTGAGGGAGGTATTTTTACAGTTGAGGGCAGAAAATGAGAAGTTGAGGCAGGAGAAGGCTTTAGCCTTGCCTGGTCAATGTACTACACCTTCTGCTCCGCTGCTCACCTCTTCCTCGAATGCTAGTGCCCCACAAATGGAGAGATTGATGTTTGTCCCACGGGATAGGAAATTTCCCTTTTTCTGAGGAACAACAGGCACAGGCTTAGCAGAGTGGCTGGAGGAAGTACAGGCTTGCACGAAGGCCCACTGTTTATCAGAGAGATCTCGCCTTTTTCTTATTTGACCACTTTAAAGGAGATGCAAGTGAGGAAATTAGATTCCATCCTAAGGCAGAAAGGGAGGACCCAGCCAGAATAATTTCTGTGCTTCAGGAGCTATATGGCTGCTCAGACTCGTATGTATAGTGGGGAGTATTTGATACACTGCCGATTTTGCAGGTTTTCCCACTTGCAAAGCATGTAGTAGTCTTTAATTTTTATCATAGTTTCCTTTTCAACAAAAATCCAGAAAATCACAATGTGTGATTTTTAAGTAATTAATTAACATTTTATTGCAAGACATATGTATTTGATACATCAGAAAAAACTAAATGTAATATTTGGTACAGAAACTTTTGTTTGCGATTACAGATATCAGATGTTTCCTGTAGTTCTTGACGAAGTTTCACACACTGCAGCAGGGATTTTGGACCACCCCTTCTCTTTTCCAATGGTTATAACCAGTCTGACAGAGAGAGGTATCCCAATCCTTGTGGTTTTTAGTATAACAATGACCATCAGTGGGACCCTTTGTGGGGTGCCTTGAAACGACATTGTTGAAAATAAGCGCTGTTTAACTAAATAATCTGAACTGAAACTATCTGTGTAGTTATGCTGCTATAGGCTTAGGCTGCTGGAGGACATAATGACCACTGTCACCCTCTTCGCTAAATTCTCACACTACTCTCCAATTTTGCATTATTTGCTGTTATTTCAGCTTTTAACTTTGTTCTCTCTCTTTTCTCTTCCTAGAAGCTACACCTGGCCTGACTCTGTGTCTACCTTTGACACCTTTCTGGACAGGTGCATCGTCCGAGCTTCTGCTGGCAACAACGTAATGCTCACCCTCTACCAACGATCCACATGGCCCTGTCTTTTAGTGTTTAACCCTTTCTCTCTCATTCTAGACATGGCTACTGACTGAGCTTTTACTGTGACTAACTCTATGTGCTCTCTTTCAGACTCTAACCCTGAAAACTGGCTCAGAGTTTATCTGTTCTTTCTTTCTAGGTGAAACGACTAAAGGAGCTACTTCCATTAATATTTACTTTTCCTTCCCATAGAAAGTACTCCTGGATCAGTGCTTCTTTGTTCTCTTTGTGTCTCTGCTCTGTTCTCTCTAACCCTCAATCGGTCGTGGCAGATGGCCGCTCACACTGAGCCTGGTTCTGCTGGAGGTTTCTTCCTGTTAAAAAGGGAGTTTTTCCTCTCCACTGTCACTACATGCATGCTCAGTATGAGGGATTGCTGCAAAGTCAACGCCAGGGGACTGTTCCACTGTCTCTACATGCTCATCCGGGAGGAGGGAATGCTGCAAGTCACTGACTGGATGCAATCTGCTGGGTTTCCTTAGACAGAAAAACTTTTTATCCAATTTGAATAAATAACTAACTCTGACTGCACTGTTCAAGGGTTTAGGACTAATTGGAATGTACAGGCTTGGACAATAAAACTGAAACCCCCTGTCATTTTAGTGTCGGAGGTTTCATGGCTAATTGGACAGCCTGGTAGCCAGTCTTATTGATTGCACATTGCACCAGTAAGAGCAGAGTGTGAAGGTTCAATTAGCAGGTTAAGAGCAAAATTTTTGCTCAAAATATTGAAATGCACACAACATTATGGGTGACATACCCAGAGTTCAAAAGAGGACAAATTGTTGGTGCACGTCTTGCTGGCGCATCTGTGACCAAGACAGCAAGTCTTTGTGATGTATCAAGAGCCACGGTATCCAGGGTAATGTCAGCATACCACCAAGAAGAACGAACCACATCCAACAGGATAACTGTGGACGCAAGAGAAGCTGTCTGAAAGGGATGTTTGGGTGCTAACCCAGATTGTATCCAAAAAACATAAAACCACGGCTGCCCAAATCACGGCAGAAATTAAATGTGCACCTCAACTCTCCTGTTTTCCACCAGAAACTGTCCGTCGGGAGCTCCACAGGGTCAATATACATGGCCGGGCTGCTATAGCCAAACCTTTGGTCACTCATGCCAATGCCAACGTCGGTTTTTAATGGTGGCAAGGAGCGCAAATCTTGGGCTGTGGACAATGTGAAACATGTATTGTTCTCTAATGCGTCCACCTTTACTGTTTTCCCCACATACGGGAGAGTTACGGTGTGGAGAAGCCCCAAAGAAGCGTAACACCCAGACTGTTGCATGCCCAGAGTGAAGCATGGGGGTGGATCAGTGATGGTTTGGGCTGCCATATCATGGCATTCCCTTGGCCCAATACTTGTGCTAGATGGTCACGTCACTGCCAAGAACTACCGAACCATCCTTCAGGACCATGTGCATCCAGTGGTTCAAACATTGTATCCTGAAGGTGGTGCCGTGTATCAGGATGACAGTGCACCAATACACACAGCAAGACTGGTGAAAGATTGGTTTGATGAACATGAAAGTGAAGTTGAACATCTCCCATGCCCTGCACAGTCACCAGATCTAAATATTATTGAGCCTCTTTGGGGTGTTTTGGAGGAAACGTTTTCCTCCTCCAGTATCACGTGGTGACCTGGCCACTATCCTGCAAGAAGAATGGCCTAAAATCCCTCTGACCACTGTGCAGGACTTGTATATGTCATTCCCAAGATGAATTGACGCTGTATTGGAGGCCCTACACCATACTAATAAATTATTGTGGTCTAAAACCAGGTGTTTCAGTTTCATTGTCCAACCCCTGTATGTACCTGACTTTTGTGAAGTGCCTTGAGACAACATCTGTTGTGAATTGGTGCTATATAAATAAATAAACTGAAACTGAAACTGAGCTTGACAGTGTTGGACCACTTGTTTGCTGAATATTGGACCATTTACACATTGCTGGACACCACCAGGCCTTCCGACATCGTCGGCCATTTTGTATCCAGTATTATCCGCCACTACAAATCCAAGTGGGCACTGCGGCTGGTAGGACGGGGACTTCCCAAGTCTGACGTCACAAGAGGTCTGACGTCACACGAGATTATATATGGAAAGCGGGCGTTTTAAACCTTGCTTTCAGCTGGAGATCTCGACAGATTACCACGCAACTGAAGCATCCTCTGGAGAAGAAGAGGTCCCACGTGGAGTCTTCATTTATTCTCCTTCGTTGGCCACGAAAAGAACGTTCATGACAGAAATTCCTGGAGTAAGAAGGCCAGAAATTTCAACTTTACCGATCGAAGGTGTTAGTTTAACACGTAACCAAAAAACCACGGAGTTTCAAGGAGACAGATCGCCACCTTGTTTTTGTTCTAGTCGACTGCTGACGGTCAGATCATATTTTTCCCTTTCGCCAAGGAGGCCAAAGGACGAAGATTGACCGCTCTTCCCGAAGTTAACCGTGGACGCACGTAACTTCCAACTTCCCCCCTCCTCCTCTCCCCCTCACGCGGGCAGCCCTGAAGAATTGCTCCACAAAGTAATACCCATCTTTTATTATTTTCTTTGATTTCTTTATTAGAAGTAGTCTGGGCAGGGTAGAGAGAGATAGGACTTTTAGTGCGATCCGAATCCCAACTTATAGTCTGATGTTATGAAATTGTATTTGCATGCAACATTGTATTGAGTCCTGAGGCCGCCACGTCTCACAAGTTGTCTTACCAGGCGAACACCGGAGCGCCGGTACTGGACTACGACAGTAACCTCATGGTGAAATTCACCATTTTCTTTGTTCCAACTTTACTGCTTGCTAACTTGCCGCCAAAAGGTTTATGACTCTTTGTCTTAGCTGAGTTTACAACTTTGCTGTGGGGGTTTTATGACAGCCCGTGTCCCGCTGGGCTACGCTTCTGGCGGACTGTTCAAACCCCGTTCAACACACCACATCCCTTTGTCATATTACCACTTTTGCCATAACTGCTGGTTGATTCAATACACACACACTGCTGTTTTGCTTTATTTTGTTAGTTAGATATTTTACCCTTTTGTGTAGAACTTTGCATTTTTGAGTAGGTGAAGATTATTGAATCTGAGAGTTGATTGTATGAGGCTGATTGATTTAATAAATTTTCACGTAGATAAAGAGAAGGCGTTTTGTGTTTATTTTGTGCAAGAGTGATTCGTCAGTCAAAATAAGGCAAAGTTCCCCACGTTTCGGCAGAAACGGTCGATTAAACAGTGACATTTAATAATTGTAATTATCAGAGGCCTTGAGCCATAATTACAACACCAGAGGGCAGCTCTGGTTTCAATTCATATACGAGGATTTTGGTTAAGGAGTTAATTTTATCGGATTATGATTTTAATTATAATTCTTAATAAATATTCAATTAATCAATAATCTATAATTACAACAACAGTAAGACCAGGAAAGATGGCTTCTCTCTTCCCCTCATTGAAGAATCTTCAGATACATTGGCAGGTGCGTGTTGGTTATCTACATTGGACTAAGGACGATGGCTTTCTACATCGGTCAAAAACTTCTTTTTGTACCCCTTGTGATTTGTTTGAATGGATCGCATGCCCTTTGGCCTCTGCAATTCCCCTAGCACCTTTCAGCGAGGTACCACCTTGTGCTGCTACAGTGGGATCTCAGTCAACTTCTGAGTCATTACTGGATCAGTTCAAGACTGTGGATCTGTCCGGGCTGCCGGTGGATGATCAGGAGAAGGTGAGGTCCCTCCTCAAACATTACACCCCTGTTTCCTCAGTGTATGATGGTGATTTGGGTTGCACTAACCTGATTGCCCACGAGATTCCTCTCATGGAAGATGTTCCTGTTGGCCAGTGCTTTATCCCTCCATCTGATTATTAAGTGGTGAAGGAGCATATTAATCAACTTCTCAAGGCACAGGTAATAAGGAAGAGTATCAGCCCATATATAACAAGGTTCCAGTTATTGAGGCAGATTGGTCAAAAACTGCTTTATGTACCCCTTTTGGTTTGTTTGAATGGAACCACATGCCCTTTGGCCTCTGCAATGCTCCTAGGACCTTTCAGCGACTGATGCAGAGAATCTTTGGTGAACAGCAGTGTCAGTTACTCCATAAGTCGGTTGCTGAAATGTCCAGAAAGACAAGAAAGAAGCTGGATCAGAGAGTCATTGGGCACTAGACTGAGGCGTGCCAAAAGAGTTTTGAGGCTTTGAAGGAAAAATTCACTAATGCACCTGTCCTGGCTTATGCTGACTACTCCCTTCCATTCATATTGGAAGTTGATGCAAGGCATGGTGGGGTTTCACAGGAACAAAGAGGCAAGGTGAGGCCGATTCCTTAAGCTAGTAGAGGGTTGAGCTCTACTGAGCGAAATATGGTCAATATAGCTTCATGAGATTGGAGTATTTGGCACTTAAATGGGCCATGAATGAGAAATTTCACAAGTATTTGCTTGGGCATAGGTGTATTGTTTACACAGACAATAACCCTCTTAGCCACCTGCCATCGTTTGGTGCTACAGAACAACGCTGGACAGCCCAGCTAGCATCCTTTGATTTTGACATAAAGTACCATTTGGGTAGAAGTAATAAAAATACGGATGCGGATGCATTGTCTCGACAGCATTCCCCTAGGGTACAGGGTTTGGAGGTTATGCTCCCAGGCACTTCGATCCCAAAGCCTTTGCAGCAAGCATTGTTGGTAAAGAGGCCTGAAGCAACTCAGACTAATATTACAGCTTTCCCTCGGTATACACTTCCAGACCTTTGTGATCTCTAGGAAAATAACCCTGTCATTCAGGAAATTTTTATTATCTAGAGCCAGTAGAGGCATCCCAGTTATGAGGAGCGTTTATCTAAGGCTGCTTTAGCCTTGCTGAGTCAATGGGAGCACTTGGTTGAACGGGATGGTGTCTTGTATTATCAGGTCTTCTTCCCAAGGGCCAAAGAGGGAACACTGCAGGTATTGTTGCCTGATGTTTCGAAGGAGGAACTGCTAACAAAAGTCCACTAAAGACATGCCCATAAAGGTGTGGAGAGAACCTTAGAGCTGCTCCAGCTGCGGTGTTATTGGCTAGGTATGTCTAGTGATGTAGCGTTCTGATGAAGTGTGAGAGGTGTCAAGTTGCTAAGGATACCCAGCCTGTTGCACATAGTTTCATGGGGCACTTGTTGGCCTCCTTGCCAAATTAAATTCTTGCCATAGACTACACAGTGTTGGAACCTTCTTGTGCAACTGTGTAGCCTTTATGGTATTGAGAAATCCCGTATC
The DNA here is from genome assembly GCA_036173005.1 of Crenichthys baileyi. Taxonomy (NCBI): domain Eukaryota; kingdom Metazoa; phylum Chordata; class Actinopteri; order Cyprinodontiformes; family Goodeidae; genus Crenichthys; species Crenichthys baileyi. Next base: position 596,438 of record JAHHUM010002889.1, on the reverse strand, counting down.
ACACCATGCCATCCTGCTGGTAATGGGCAGTACGAACGATTTAACAGAACACTGCACAACTTCTTGCATACGCTCAGTGTCTCAGAAACGGGACTGGAGTTCATGTTTGCCACAACTACTGTATTCTTATAATTCCACACCTCATCAGTCTACAGGAGAATCCCCTTTTCATGATGTTTGGTCAGGAGCCCAAACAGTTGGCTTCCTATTGGGATGATTTCAGGGCCCAGTAGGTGGCAGCATCCATGAATGGATTGAGGAGCATCTAAGCCAGTTACAGATGACCTCTGAGGGTGCTAGAGAATGCCTGAAAGGGGCGGCTGAGTGTAGGAAAAAGAGTCAGGATCAACATGTCAGAGATGCACAACTTAAAGAGTGTGGGTTTGTGTTGCTGTGGGAGCTCAGTGTTAGTTCAGATCATAAGGTCCATGATTTGTGGGGGTCTGTAGTGCATAAAGTCCTAAGAGGACCAAAAAAGATGTTCTGTGTATACCATTGCACCAGTAGATGCCGAGTTCATGGTTAAAAATGTTCATCATACCTTGTTGAAACCTATGGTTTGGGCAAGGTCTCCAGTTTGGTCTGGTGTCCCCTGCCCCCTTCCATCTGATCAAGTGTTATCAGAGGAAGAGCATTCGATGAAAGGTGATTTCTTGGTTACATGCATAGCTACATGCATAGGAATGTAGCTACTGCAGCTTAATGCATAGGAATCAACTAAGGAGACCTATGCATGTAGCTGCAGTAGCCCAAACCACCCATCATTTATCACATTCTACAGTTGATCCAGATCAACAATTGCCTGGTGCCTTTGTGATGTGAGCTCCTATGGAGATGGAGTTACCTTTAGCTTCCCTACCGGTTCCATCAGCGCATCGCCCGACTGTATCGAGGACCCAACTGTAAACAATCATGGGCTGACCAACCACTAGCAGAGCGCTGTATAAAAGGTGACTCTGAGACCTGCCTGTTTAAACTCACCACCACGGTGATACTTTCTGGAGTCTTTGGTTGTTGCTACCTGATTGGCTGTGCACATACAGATGGATTGATGCAATATGTACATTTTGTCTGTTGCACAAAGCTTGTGGCTGTTTGTCTGCTTAATCCAACTTGTTTTTGCACCTAGACGCATCTTGGTTGTGGCGTCTCATGTTAGTGCTGGAGTGTGAAGCTACTACTCCTCCTCGGGTGACTGCAACAAAACAGAAGTGGTATGTATTGCACTGATTTCAGTGTTTGTGACTGCTAGTCACAAACACCAGAGCTGTTGCACGGTAGAGATTATTGGCATGTGATGTCACCTGTTGCTCCTGGGTCGGGAAATGGTCCTCTCCTGTTTGGATGGAGTAATCCAGCGGGTCTGGCATGTATAGCCTGGAGTTCTTCAGCACTTTTCTTTAAATCTAAGTTGCCACACGTGTTTGTGAGTGCGTGTGGGTGATAGTAGCTCTGAGTAGCTTTGAGAGGTCAGTACGACTAAAACAACCACTATATAAATTCAGTCTATATAACATTGTATTCACTTGTATTGCTAATTATGGTTAGAACCAAAACAAATGGCAAAAAATACCACAGTTGTCTGTCGGCCACTATCACAGAATTCAAAATGACATAAAATGCACCATAACAAGGTGGGGTAGTTGTGGTGGCTAAAGGACATTGTCACTTTGCTTTGCAGTCATTTTACATAAGGAATGGCAAATTACTTTTTTCATGATCAGATGGGTTAACAGTCATGTTCGGTGTAGCACTATTACAGAGTACAGAAATAAAAGAATAACCCAGCTGATGCTGAATCCTGACACTACTTGACTGGTTGTTCTGGTCATATACAAGCTAATGTTAGCACTTCTGCACAGCTGGTCACTACAGGAAGTTTGAAACAGCTATGAACTTTGCAGTTTTTTATCACATATTTATACCACATATTTATATAAGCACAGAAAAAAGATATTTGCAACCAATCATGCCTTAGTGGTTAGGGTTAGTGTTTTATGCAGTAGAGATTAGATTAGAAACATTTTAGAAAATTGTGAAAAAGGAGAGAGAGGCCCACCAGGTGTTCCTGTGAGTTTGCATTCTTTTGTAAAAAACATTAGGTATAGGAAACATTGTACCATTTTCTGTTTAGTCACACAGTATTGCTTGATCAACATTCCACTAAATGGAATTACAATTTCCTTTTGTATGTGTATTTTTATGGCAAAATGGGTTTTGTCATGTATTTTAACACTTATGCTTTCATTAACTTAACCAAGAACAGTCAGTCAGTCATTTTCTACCGTTTCTTCCATAGTGGGTCGCAGGGAAGCTGGTGCCTATCACTAGCAGTCTACGGGCGGGAGGCGGAGTAGACCCTGGACAGGTCGCCAGTCCATCGCAGGGCAACACAGACACACACAGGCCAAACAATCAAGCACACACTCATGCATAAAGGCAATTTAGAGAAACCAATTAACCTAACAGTCATGTTTTTGGACTGTGGGATGAAGCCGGAGTACCCAGGAGAAAAGAGAGAACCCATGCATGAAAACTCCATGCAGAAAGACCCCCGGCCAGGAGTTAAGCCCAGGACCTTCTTGCTGCAAGGCAACGGTGCTACCAACTGCGCCACCGTGCAGCCCTTAACCATGAACATTGAATGCAAAATTGGAATGTAACTGCTTTAATTTTGAAAAAAAAATTTGATAAAAGTGGCGAAAAATACATTTTGTTTTAATATGCTCTGTTAATTGTTAAAAACCCAGTTGTATATAACCTTAATAGCACAGTTGGTGCATCAATTTTAAAAGAAGAATGATAAGCAATGCAACTTTAATTCATTTTATTTGTTTGTATATCGGCTATATTCTCCTAAACAGGCCGTTGCTGGCTAATTTCTAATTTTGGTTGGTTCGTTTTACTGCTGTTTCTCTTTACTATTGTTGACCGAAAGACACATGATGTAAAGAGTAAGCTTCAGTTAATGTGTTTTTGTCATTGTCCTTCCCATGTGTGAGCCAGACATGAACCCCTAAATGCATGCCCTTATCATGCCGGAGCAAATAACACATATGCTTGCTACTCCAGAGCCAGACATTGGTCCCAATGCCCATTTACCAACACTCGCTCCAACATTAGTGTCAAACACACAGTCTGTGGCGATCCACCGGCAGTAATGTCATATATAAACATTCAGCCTTATCCAGTCTGTATTCTGGATTTAGCAATTGTCTCGCCTGGCCCAGTCAGTGTCATGCTAAGCTAAGTGGCCTTGCCAAAGGTCACATCCGTTCTGTCATCAAGCGGACCGAACAACTGAGGATTTCCACCTTCTACTGTCCCAGCCTTCTTGCCAACCACTTGGCTGACATTCAGAATTGTTCAGTTTGACTCAAAGCTCTTTTCTTGTTCTGCGAGTGTCCATGTTCTCCATTACAAGCACCGTGGCAGTCCTTTATATATTTTACCATCACAGTTGAGATTATCATTGTGGTTTAAGGGAAATGTCTTCAAATTTCTTTGCTAGATTTTTTTTGTAAATTTGCTTTACACAGTCTTCTTTCTGATTACCTGTTAAATTTTACTGAAACACAATCAGAATCTAATAATATATTTTGGTTTCTTCCCTTTTCTTTTCATTTACACCACTTAATGTTGAGTCTACGACCCGGCAGCCATATTACAAACAAAAACAGGATTTGGCCATTCCAAGTCAGCCTTCAATTCAACCTGAACTAATGGAATGTGAGTATTGGATTATAGTTAATCCTGACACCAAATGTCTGAAATCCAGGCTTGTAGGATGGTATTCTTTTGCAGGACCAAGCTTTGTGCTGTGAGATTAGTGGAAGGACATAGCCACCATTCAGTCAGTCAGCGCCTTGTTATTTTACAAAGTACCTATGTACAAAGTACATAAGTAATATCTTGTTGAATCGGGGCACGTATCATTTTGTTATTCTTACAGTTGAAGAAAAACAAATTTTGCCAACGGTGGTGTCAGTTTCAGAAAACAATGATTTATCTTCATCAAAATTATGCACTAAATTTTTCAACAGGAAATCCAGGACCATATTGATGCATTTAACCAGGAGGTGGCGCCACTGCGCCGCTGCACAAGACCCCCCCTGTGGGGAAAGTTACGGGGGGTTTGGAAAAATAAAAAACGAAACACCTGGTTTTAGACCACAATAATTTATTAGTATGGTGTAGGGCCTCCTTTTGCAGCCAATACAGCTTCAAATTTCGTCTTTGGGAATGAAATATTCAAGTCCTGCACAGTGGTCAGGGGATTTTAAGCCATTCTTCTTGCAGGATAGTGGCCAGGTCACTACGTGATACTGGGGGAGGAAAACGTTTCCTGACTCGCTCCTCCAAAACACCCAAAGTGGCTCAATAATATTTAGATCTGGTGACTGTGCAGCCCTGGATTTTTTTCAACTTCACTTTCATGTTCATCAAACCCTCTTCACCCCGTCTGGCTGTGTGTATTGGTGCATTTTCATTCTGATACACGGCACCGCGTGTATTTGGGGCCCAAGGGGAATGCCATGATAAGGCAGCCCCAAAAAATCACTTACCAACCCCCATGTTTCACTCTGGCTGGGAACAGTTGGGTGGTACACTTTTTGGGGTTCTCCACACTGTAACTCTCCCCGGGTGTGGGGAAAACAGTAAAGGTGGACATCAGAGAAAAAATACATGTTTCACATGTCCACAACCCAAGATTTGCGCTCCTTGCACCATGAAACCAAAAGTTTGGCATTGGCATGAGTGACCCAAAGGTTTGGCTATAGCACCCGGCCGTGTATATTGACCCTGTGGAGCTCCCAACGGACAGTTCTGGTGGAAACAAGAGAATTGAGGGGCACATTTTAAAATTCTGCCGTGATTTGGGCAGCCGTGGTTTTATGTTTTTTGGATACAAATGGGTTAACGCCCGAACATCCCTTTTAGACAGCTTCCTCTTGCGTCCACAGTTAATCCTGTTGGGTGTGGTTCGTCCTTCTTGGTGGTATGCTGAAATACCCTGGATACGTGGCTCTTGATACATCACAAAGACTTGCTTTTTGGTCACAGATGCGCCAGCAAGACGTGCAAAAAACAATTTGTCCTCTTTTGAACTCTGGTAAAAAACCCATAATGTTGTGCATTTCAATATTTTGATCAAAACGTGCTCTTACCCTGCTAATTGAACCTTCAGACTCTGCTCTTACTGGTGCAATGCGCAATCAATGAAGACTGGCTACCAGGCTGGTCCAATTTAGTCATGAAACCTCCGACACTAAAATGACAGGTGTTTCAGTTTCATTCTCCAACCCCTGTAGGTCTAATGGTGCGTTCACACCGAACGCGGATTCTGCGATGGGGGCGGCCGATTTCCATGTTATCCCTATGTAGAAGGCGCGTTCAGGAGCGGAGCGGCGCGGGGCGGTGCGGAGGAGACGAAGGACGCAGTGCGAAAGGCACGCCGAGCGATGCGAGAACGGTAGACGAGTTGAAAAAACTGAACTTTTTTAAAAATTCACGTCCCGTCAACCAACCAGGGACTGGATGTGGCTGTGGCGTACTGTGAAAGACTGCAGCAGAGAAGTCAGTGATGATGGAGGACCAGATCATAGTGGCGGTGTGTGGCAAGCCAAACGCGTTGCCAAACGCGGAGTTCACGCGGCAAGTCAATCGAGCAAAAGCACACAAATGACGCGAAAAATTCGCAGAATCCGCGTTTGGTGTGTAAGGGGTGTTTATTGATAAGTTCTAGTGATGCCCAATCTTTAAAAGTCCTTTGTTCAGCCTGTTGTGATGCAGTCTGTTGTTAATTTGCCTCTAAACGAACCCCAAAAGGCTTTGTTTTGTTTTAACTTTTACCAATACTAACCTCTTGTATGTACATAGCGGGCAGCTAGATACAACAATCAAACACAGCAAAAGAAAAAAGTTCAGGACAAAAATTATTTTTCTTGCCCTAATATCATAGCAAACAGTACTGAAGCATCAGGATGTGGATTTCATGACCCCCAGAATGCATCCTGTGGCTTTGTACAACAAAGACATTTGCAGCAAATCCTTTATGTCTGGTACAATGTCAGACATGGACCTTCATGGATCAGATTTGTTTTTCTAGCAAACCCTGTTTAGGTCAGATCAACACTTTGAGCCTTTTTGTTCAAACTAATGGGAGCCATTGTTAATGAACATATGTAATCTCTAACAGTGTGTGCTCTGTCCAATTTAAGTGTCAAAAAGAGTGCACATCTGTTCTAGCAACAAGTTTTAGTTTTAGCATTTTCTGCACGTAGAACTTAAAAAAAAAACACTGCTGGGGAAAGCATCCAAAAGAAATATTATGTCTATACATGGAAACAGGCAAACTGACTACGAAAACACAAAATAGGTGTTAGATATGAAAGCAAGTATAACTTATGCCCCCTTTCCACTGTCTCTGAATTGCCCTACCTGATCCACTTGGTTCGCTTGGAGCGTTTCCATACAGTTGTTTCCATACCGGTACCTACATTTTTGGTCCCTTCTCCTGAGCTGGTACGATCGGGGCCAAGTCGGGACCACATGTGACGTGAACATACTGCTGTTCACTGATTGGCCATGGGACCTGGAGAAATAAGAAGGTTTTCGCTGTAGTATAAGGAATAGTTAATAATAAAACTCAACAGTGACTACAATAATATTAAGGACCCCAATGGCTGGAGTGGGTCAAACCGAAATATAACTTCACTATTTACAAATCATAAACCATTCCTGAAAAGTGAAACAAAAGAAAAAGGAAAACATCAGCTTTCTGAATACATGCGGGTAGGGCGCTTTGTTAATAACATCCAAAAATCAGCTGATCACACATAAATTCAACTGTTCAGTTGCAACAACATTCCCCCAAAAACACACAAAACTTTACAACCATGAAACTGCGTGTTGGTTCTAAAAATTTATAACAGTCTTAAGCAAACCACCATCTGCAGGAGGAGGGGAGCAGGCCCAGAGAAGCTGCCGTAATCAGACTGCCTCATCGTTTCAAAAAAGGATTAAGATTCGGTGAATCCACAGAGCACAAATATTAAAATCCAACCTAAAACTAACTTCACTGCACCCAAAAAAGTCAGCGGTTTTGGCTTGAAAGGTCCTTGTCCTCGTTATCCCATGGGCGAGACAAAAAACTTCCCCATAAAGCCAAAACTGTACCTTTTTCAGGCAAACTTTGGAGCTTCACCAATCCAGACAGCAGCGTCTCTCCTCTCCGCTTCTCCTACAACCCCACCTCACATCAGAGCCCCTGAGCCTTATTTTATAAGTTCTGACTGGGGTGTGATCCAGTGAATTATCCCAGTGGATCATATGATACATTAAAAAAACATATATAAGAAATTCTTCCATATACAGTCATACAAACATTATTAGTATTTAGTTTATTTATGTTTTTATTTTCTATTTAATTATTTATTTGTAGTCATTCATGCAGATTACTTCAATGTCACAAAGTAACATTAATAGCGGCACAGCGCACTACACTGATGGCTGAAGGCGGAGCTTAAACCGTCACTGGAAACACAACAGGTACCGTGCAGAGTAGAATGAAATCGAGTGGAGCGGAGCCGCGCTGCCTAAAACAAGCCAGTGGAAAATGGGCGAAACAATGGCAAACAACAAGGAGAAGGTAAGAAACATGCCTTGGGAATGAATAACAGGGAAATCCTAATGCAAAAATAACTGTAATAAATCACAATAGCAAGAGGATGCAAAAAGTAAAAAAAAAACAACTTTCTATCAAGGCCAATATTTAGGTCCACTGCAGTTTTCTCAGGGCCAAATCTTGGGCACCAAATAGCCCCTCATGTTATAATCTTGATTTTGTCTAAGTCTCTGAAACTGATGATGAGGACCAGAAAGGTTCCACATATAGAAGATCAAGACAGTCAGATCATAGAAACAAACTAGCAGGCATGATACCTTTGGTGGCAATACTGTAGTAGCATGGCATGGTGTTCTGTCATGTTTCTTCATCCTTACATGGTCTGAGGGAGTCGTGCCATCATTCCACTGCGGGCATTTGCAGCAAAAATTTCAATATGAAGATTTTGCTTATGTATAAAGCATGATTAAAGTGTGTGCAGACTATGTTTGTGCATGTGTGTGCAGAGCAAGACCTTTCACACAAACCACAATAAACAGTGGTTCACGTCAAATCTGAGAAGGAGGCTTGCAGACCAGGCCCTGTATAATCGGTGTATGAGTGTGTGCATGTGTGGCAACACAAGGGTTTAAGAATAATTTATTTGGTGCATTTTCCCTAAAGGTCACTATTTCCAAAACTGTCAGGGCAGCCCAAGAATAAAGTTGTCAACAAATCCACCTTGGGAACTTTACCCAAGGAAATGAATAACAGCACCAATATGGCGCACAGGTCTACTCAGAGACAGAAAGAGACGTGGTCCCACAGATCAAAAATATTTATTATTCTGAAGTTGCAGGAGTTGAGGGAGGTAGTTTTACAGTTGAGGGCAGAAAATGAGAAGTTGAAGGGGATGCAAGTGAGGAAATTACATTCCATCCTAAGGCAGAAAGGGAGGACCCACCCAGAATACTTAATTTCTGTGCTTCAGGAGCTATATGGCTGCTCAGACTCGTATGTACAGTGGGGAGTATTTGATACACTGCCGATTTTGCAGGTTTTTCCACTTGCAAAGCATGTATTAGTAATTAATTAGCATTTAAGTATTTGATACATCAGAAAAATAAAACTTTTGGTACAGAAATCTTTGATAGCAATTACAGATTTTAGATGTTGCCTGTAGTTCTTGACGAGGTTTTACACACTGGAGCAGGGATTTTGGACCACCCCTCCATACAGATCTTCTCCAGATCCCTCAGGTTTCAGGGCTGTCGCTGTGCAATATGGACCTTTAGCTCCCTCCAAAGATTTTCGATTGGGTTCAGGTCTGGAGACCGGCAAGGCCACTTCAGGACCTTGGAATGCTTCTTACGGAGCCACTCCTTAGTTCCCCTGGCTGTGTGCTTCGGGTCGTGGTCATGATGGAAGACCCAGCCATGACCCAACTTCATGCCCTTACTGAGGGAAGGAGGTTGTTTGCTAAGATTTCCCGATTCATGGCCCCATCCATCCTCCCCTCAATACAATGCAGTCATTGTGTCCCCTTTGCAGAAAAGCATCTTTAAAGAATGATGTTTCCACCTCCATGCTTCACAGTAGTGATGGTGTTCTTGGGGTTGTACTCATCCTTCTTCTTCCTCCAAACACGGCGAGCGGAGTTTAGACCATAAAGCTCTATTTCTGTCTCATGAGACCACATCACTTTCTCCCATTCCTCCTCTGGATCATCCAGATGCTCCTTGGCAAACTTCAAACAGGCCTGGATATATGCTGGCTTGATCAGGGGGACCTTGCGTGTGCTGCAGGATTTTAATCCATGGCGGCGTAGTGTGTTCCTAATGGTCTTCTTTGAGACTGTGGTTCCAGCTCTCTTCAGGTCATTGACTAGGTCCTGTCGTGGGGTTCTGGGCTGATCCCTCATCTTCCTCATGATCATTGATGCCCCACGAGGTGAGATCTTGCATAGAGCCCCAGACTGAGGGAGATTGACCGTCATCTTGAACGTCTTCCATTTTCTTATAATTGCGCCAACAGTTGTTGCCTTCTCACCAAGCTGCTTGGCTATTTTCCTGTAGCCCATCCTAGCCTTGTGCAGGTCTACTGTTTTATCCCTGATGTCCTTACACAGCTCTCTGGTCTTGGTCATTGTGGAGAGGTTGGAGTTTGTTTGATTGAATGTGTGGACAGGTGTCTTTTATTGCTCTCCCCACTGTAGCTGTGCAGAAGGCTTTCTATTCTAGGCATCAACAGAATGGAGAGACATTTCAAGAATGCTTTAATGAGTCTCATGGCAGCTGTGAAGCAGCAACCTCCAGGGGAGATGGCCAATGCTGAAGTCTCGCTGCATTTGTTGAGCATGTTGTTAATGGGTGAGCTGAAGCAGTTTGTGCATGGGAAGCCGATGGCTACGTTACTCGATGTCAGGTGGTAGCGTAAGAGGTTGCCTGTAGGTGTTAGGGGCCGGAGTCATTCTGTGCCCTCGGTTTGCAGTATGGGGTACAGTGTCCCCAAGTGTCAACACTACCACTTTTGACATCTGAGTTGACTGAGATGAGGGAAATGTTGAAGCTACAGCAAGAACAGCTAAATAAACTTATCCAAAGTATTTGATGCTTGCAAATTTCTCAGAGGGGTAACCGCTCCTTTAATCCTGGTCCTGTCCTTTATAGACCAGCAGCCTGGTCATTTTGCCAGGGAATGTAATGTGGTTCGTGTTGCCCCTTCCCAGTCTTTTCTGCTGTCTGAACAGCTTAGCAGCCAGGCCCATCCCACTATACCATAGGAAAACTAGTGCCATTGAACTGTTGAGCCACAGCTCAGGGGGTGCACTGCCTTGCTCAGAGGCCAATTTTGCCAACTCTAGAAAAGCATCAAGGCTTGTCATCTTGTCCCCAGTTACACGTGAAAATGGTAGGAGTGTTAGTTCCTTGCTCGTTAGATACTGGTTCCATGGTATCTACGATCATCCCCGGGCAAGTGTTGATACCCGCCGTGTCACAGAGGTGCCACCTTGTGCTGCTACAGTGGCGTTTCAGTTAACTTCTGGGTCAGTACTCGATCAGTTCAAGACTGTGGATCTGTCCGGGCTGCTGGTGGATGATCAGGAGAAGGTGAGATCCCTCCTCAAACGTTACACCCGTTTTCTCAGTGTATGATGGTGATTTGGGTTGCACTAACCTGATTGCCCACGAGATTCCTCTCATGGAAGATGTTCCTGTTGGCCAGCGCTTCATGCGGATCCCTCCATCTGATTATTAAGTGGTGAAGGAGCATATTAATCAACTTCTCAAGGCACAGGTAATAAGGAAGAGTAGCAGCCCATATATAACCAGGTCCCAGTTATTGAGGCAGATCGGTCGAAAACTGCTATATGTACCCCTTTTGGTTTGTTTGAATGGAACCACATGCCCTTTGGCCTCTGCAATGCCCCTAGGACCTTTCAGCGACTGATGCAGAGAATCTTTGGTGAACAGCAGTGTCAGTTACTCCATAAGTAGGTTGCTAAAATGACCAGAAAGACCAGAAAGAAGTCGGATCAGAGAGTCATTTGGCACTGGACTGAGGAGTGCCAAAGGAATTTTGAGGCTTTGAAGGAACTATTCACTAATGCACCTGTCTTGGCTTGTGCTGACTTCTCCCTTCCATTCATATTGGAAGTTGATGCAAACCATGGTGGGCTTGGTGCTGTACTTTCACAGGAACAAAGAGGCAAGGTGAGGCCGATGGCTTAAGCTAGTAGAGGGTTGAGCTCTTCTGAGCGAAATATGTTCAATATAGCTTCATGAAATTGGGGTATTTGGCACTTAAATGGGCCATGAATGAGAAAGTTCACAAGTATTTGCTTGGGCATAGGTGTATTGTCTACACAGACAATAACCCTCTAAGCCACCAGTCTGGGGGGTTTTGCTGTGCTTGCTGCTAACGTTGTTCCATCACCAGGTGCCGCTGGAGTTAGAGAATTGAGGGTGCAACAGGTGTGGCTCATCCCATCATCAGCTGGAGAGCTATATGAGGGTGGATTGCCAGCACTTCTTTGCCTGAGTGTTTTGCCCACTGCGATATAAATTATCTGGCCAGATTCTTGTCTAAGACACTCTAGTGTCCTTTGGATCAGAGATCTTGACTTACCTTCTTGTTTTGCTCACTTCAGGAATTTGGACCAAAGCACGTTTCCCGGAGGTGAGGACCCACAGACGAAAACCAAGCCGCTGTTCCAGCGAAGACCTGTTCCAGCAGCTGCCTTAAGAAGCCCAGTGAGCTCATCAGGAGATGAGCTGCAGCTGCTGATAACGAGCTGCCAGAACCAACCAGGAGGAGAGGAGCTGAGATCCTGCAGTACCCTCCTCTCAACGATTGCCTCCAGGCCGTTTTTCAGGATGGCAATTGTAGAAGGTCGTGATGAGGGCAGGATCAAGGATGTGGGAACGGGGAACCCAGGATCTTTCTTCGGGTCCATATCCTTCCCAATCCACGAGATATTGAAATCCACACCCCCTACACCGAACATCCAGGATACGATTGACCGTATATGCAGGGTGGTCATCAATGAGTCGAGCGTTGGTGGGGGGGGATGCTTGGTAGGTGGACTCAGGGGGCTTTCAGAGACTGGTTTGATCTGAGAAACATGGAAAAAGTGAATAAAGTGCATAAAATGTTAGTTTAAGTCTCACCGCTGATGGGTTACGATCCTCTCGATGAGAAAAGGACCAATGTAACGGGGGCCCAAACTTTCTCGAGTATCTTTAAATTTAAATTTCCTGGTAGATAGCCAGACCCTCTGATTGATTCGGTAGAGGGGTGCAGCAGAACGGCGAGGTTTTGGCGAACCTCTATTTTGTTCCAGAGTGCGTAGAAGGGTCCTTTTGTCTGTCCCCCAAAATCCTACAACACCTGGAAACATGATGCCTGAACAGAGGGGACCAGGATGTCAGACTCAATACTGGGAAACAGCGGTTGTAGATAGCCAAGGGAAACCTCAAAGGGGGGAAAAAACCGGTAGCAGAGGAAGTATATGTGTTATGAGCATATTCAATCCAGTGGGGTGTTTGCACCAAGAAGAGGGGTTGTCATTTATTACGCACCTTAAGGAGACTTCAAGTTCCGGGGGTTGCACTTTCTGTCTCCCCATTAGATTGTGGGTTTTGGTATCCTGATGAAAGACTTACGGGGGCACCTAGAGCCTTGCAGAACTCCCTTCCAGACTCGCGAGATGAACTGCGGGCCTCGGTCAGAAAAAATATCCATAGGAATACCATGGATGAAAAAAACGTGGAAAACCAGGAGTTGGGCAGTCTCAAATGCAGATGGGAGCTTGGCTAATGGAACAAAATGGGCTGCTTTAGAAAATCTATCAACAACAGTAAGGATGACGGTGTTACCGTCAGATGGAGGGAGACCGGTAATGAAATCAATGGAAATGTGGGACCAAGGGGTGGGCAGAGGTTGAAGAAGAGCAGCAGGGGGTTAATTGGTGTTTTTGTTCCGAGCACATGTGGGACAAGCTGCAACAAAGTCTTTAATGTTGAGATTCATAGTCGGCCACCAGAAATACCTCTTGGTAAATGTGGTCATGTGAGTCACCCCAGGATGACAATCCAGAACTATATTGACGACAGAGTTGGGAACAAACATCTTGCCCACTGGGCCAGTACCTGGGTCAGGTTCGGACCTCTGTGCCTCTCTGATGTCTTTCTCAATGGCCCAGGTGAGGGCGCCCACAATACAAGAGTCCAGGAGGATGGAGATATCAGTCTTGGGTTGGTTAGAATGAGAGAACTGGCGAGAGAGAGAGCGTCTGGCTTAGTGTTCTTGGAACCGGGTCTGTAGGAGATAGAGAAATGAAAGCGAGCAAATACAGAGGGGGCTTGTCTGGGGGGGGGGGGGGGGGAGGTTCTTGTGATCAGTCCAAATGGGAAAAGGGATTTCAGTAAACCCCTTAACCAATGCCCCCGCCATTCCTCAAGGGCCAAATTTATGGCTAAAAGTTCACGGTTGCCCACATCATATTTTGCTCTCTGGAGACAAGCGCCGAGAAAAATAGGCACATGGATGTATTTTACGTCCCCGGGGACTGTTTAGATAAAATGGCCCCTACTCCAATGTTTGGAGCATCAACCTCTACGATAAATTGTTTTGACGGATCAGGGTGGGTCAATATGGTCGCCAAAGAAAATAAAGTCTTTAACTCACCCCAAAGCCCTTTCCGCCTCAGGGGGCCCAAATGGAATGTTTTTCAGGGGGGAGGTGAGTTGAGTGAGGGGTTCAGTGACCTGACTGTAGTTCCTAATCCCAAGAACCTTTGAAGTTGCCTGCGATCAGTTGGAGTAGGCCACTCTGCCCCTGCCTTGGTCTTCTCGGGAAACAGTTCTTTATTTCCTGCTTCAAAAAAGAAAAACCCAAAAAAAACCGGGGGTGACGCTGAACTCACATTTTTTGCTTTAACAAAGTGTTTTTTTTGTAAAGCCTTTTTGGAGAAACTGTTCTGACATGTGGGGATGTTATTCTATGTCCTGGGAAAAAATTTTTTAAAGTCATCCAGATTAACGAAAAACAAAGAGGTTGAGGAAATCACGAAGAACATCATTAATGAGTGCCTGAAAAACAGCGGGTGCATTAGTTAAACCGAAAGGCATGACTAGATACTCAAAATGTCCTAGGGGGGTTTTGAAAGCTGTTTTCCACTCATCGCCCTCACGGATCCGGACCAAATGGTGTGCGTTGCGCAGGTCGAGCTTAGTGAAGATCTTGGCAGAATGGAGTTGTTCATGTACTTAGTCAATAAGTGGTATTGGGTATTTATTTTTAATAGTAATTTGATTCAACCCTCTATAATCAATGCAAGGTCTTAATGTGCCGTCCTTCTTACCCACAAAGATAAATCCGGCGCCAACAGGGGAGGTGGAAGGACGAATGATCCCAGATGCCAAAGATGGCCTCTTGGCATGGCCTCTTTCTCGGGTCCGGAGAGATTATAGAGTCTGCTGGATAGTGGTGGAGCGCCTGGGAGGAGATCAATGGAACAGTCATAGGGGCGATGCGGAGGTAGAGAAAGAGCCCCTTGTTTACTAAACACAGGTGCGAGATTATGGTATTCAGGTGGAACTTTGGATAAATCAACAGGCTCAGGAAGTTTGAGCTGTTTAGTAGAGTGAGAGATGGCAGTTCTTAAACAATTCTGGAGACAGAATTTACTCCATCTCTCTACTCTCCCCTCCACCCAATTAATAGTAGGATTATGTTTCTGCAACCAAGGATACCCCAAAACTAATTGTGGAGAGATGGAAGGGATAATAAAGAACTCACCCTTTTCATGATGATTACCAGAGGTAATGATGTGAAGCGGAGGAACTTTAAATCACACTTGAGACATGGGCTGACCAGTGATGCCGGTGACAGAGATGGAGTGGTTGAGAGGCTGAGAGGGTATTTGAAGTTTATTAACCAGGTCTGAGGAAATAAGATTTTGTTCAGCACTAGAATGAATAAAGGCGTCAACAGGAAACTTCTCTTGGCTGACAATAATAGTGGCTGGAAAACACAGACGGGAGACAGGGGAAAAATGGGATATGCTCATCAACATCCTTGTTTTATTGACGAGCTCTCTCTTTTCCCTTTTTAGGGCATCTTGCGATGTAATGTCCTCTTTGTCCACAATATAATCAAAGACCAGCTTCAAAGCGTCGTTGTCGTTCCTCTGGGGAGAGTCGAGTGTGGCCAATCTGGTTCAGCTCCGGTTCCATAGACCCCTCTGTAGTTTGAACGAAAGTGGGTGCGTCGAGGAAAGTGGTTCGAGGTGCCAGAGAGGGATGCCACTGGGAATTGTAGTTCCTTTCTGTTCGTCTCTCTCTTAGACGGTTGTCCATGTGGATCGATAGGTTGATTAGTTCATCCAGTCTTTCAGGTTGATCTCTCAAAACCAACTGGTCCTTTATTTGATCTGCAAGGGAATTAACAAAAATACCCTTGAGTGCCGCTTCATCCCAACCCACCTCCTGCGCTGCAACCCGGAAAACCGATGGCGAACTCCGCCAACATTCTCCTTCCCTGTTTTTGGGGGGAGTATTCTCTTAGCTGCTGCCTCCTGCTGGAGTGGTTGGTCGAAAACCCTCTTAAAAAGGGCTGAAAAAAATAGCATAACTAAGAGACTCAACAGGGTTAGATGCCAAATAGGCGTGGGGGCCCAGCGCAAAAACAGGTCCCCTTAGCGAGGTTACAATATAGGTAATTTGGAGGCACGGGTAGGAAAAAGAGGGGGCAACGACTGAATGCTAACTCACACTGGAGAGAAAAGCCACCAAAGTTATTGGGGTTACCCTCAAAAAGTTCAGATGGACGGAAGTCAGGCTCACGGTCCCAGAAGAGAGGGTTGAGGACGTTGGGGATTCTCTATTTGAACTGGAGGGTTGGAGAAGCAGGTGAGATTTTGTTAGCATTTCACTTAGAGTATTTTCGTTGTCCGATGAGCTAACCCCTCCCACCTACCTCCTATTTTCTAAGGGGATTGCTCAATCCAGCTCTCCATCCAACGGGTCCGGACTTCCCTAAACCTGAAAAATCTTATTAAGCAGGGTTCACTGAAAGTTCTGTTTTAAGCTGGTTTTTCGGAAATGACTCGCCTAGCCTCTGACAGCCTACATCCAGAAGTCTCGCCCTCTTCACCGGAGGTCTGGACGACTGAGTAGCCAACGCAGTCGTTCACAGTCCGACAATCACTCCTGTTAACGGCTGCTCATTCCCTAATATTACAACTGGCACTTGGTATATGGGCTAGGTTAATTTTAGTGACTCGGCACGAGCCCCAAGGGCGTTGTTTTAACAACTTGGCTAAGGCAACCTATAAAAACCTCCTAGAATTTCTTAGAACCAGGCAACAAGACTTTTTTACCACCAATGAAAAACCAAAAATAAGGTGACTCAAATAATTGAATGTCCACGATTTAACTAGAATTTTATATGCTTCCTTTAATTAGTAACGCTTTTGCAGGGGTCAGTAACAGCTTAAATTCAGCAACACAATAAATTCAATAATAGAAATAATTCAATCAACTCAACCTGTCTTTCCCTGATGCTGAAACTAGTGAAGTTGGAGAGGCTTTGAAGACGGAGGCTCGTCCATGCACCCGATGGAGCTGTTCCTTAGGGCAACAACGAGTGGTTTCTTGAGGGGGATACGACTTGATCTTCAGTTTTCCTCCTTTAAGTGACAGGCTCTGATGCTCCAGGCTTCGATGGTTAAACAGAAACTTTGCTGTCATATGTCTCAGGGGACAATGGCTTCCAGAGGCTGAAGAGTTGAAGGAAACCCCGGGGACATAATTGAGGTTGATTCAGGACTTCCAGGAGCCTGAGACTTGGAGCAATCAGCTGTTCACCGATCAAGTTCACTTCTGTTGTCTGGATAAAAAGGCTGAAGATGAAATCAGATTCTTAATTTTGAGGCACAGTCCTTCAGGGCTCACGGGTTGATCCTCTTTTTAATGCAGTCGATCAGCAGGGCTGTGTCTCTGGTACTTCTTCCATCTAAGCATCTTTTTCTCCGTCCGATCTTGTTCACTGGTCTTCTGCGAGGAAACAACCCCGTTCCTCCCTTCAGCTTTGTTTTTTATAGTGCTTGACGCTTTCACCAGTCAGCTCCTTATTAGGCTTTCCAGTTATTGCTCAATCTATTCAGCTCAACTTCTTGGTTATTGCACAATACTTTGGTCATGGTCATGGTGACCTACTGGTTCCCGTTTTTTCGGACTTGGAGCCTGTTGCAGGCGCATCCTCCCTTCCTCCCATGTCCGTCAAAGGTTCTCTGTCAGCATACAGCCGGCTTCTTGTAACTCTTAGTCATCCTGTACTTCTCTCCCTAATCTGCTCAGTCTTAATGTTTACACAGTGTCACAAATTCCATTCTCAGCTTTATACATTTACTTCAAGACACAGTTATAAAAGCATCACTTCATTCTTTTTTATCCATCACTAATAATCAACATTATATCTTTCATATATGGTTGACTGAGAAATTTAAACCTTACTGTTTTGTATTCATTATCAGTTCTCAATCATATTTCAATCATTTATGTTCTAACTTGAAAATCAAAGATTACTTATTTCATTTATTACTTGTAAAAGAATGGAAAATCATTATACATAATTTCTTTGGATACACTTGTTTATAATTCTGCAAAAGATAAGACAGTTAATATTTATCTCCACACAGGCCTCTCCAGTCTTCTCAGCTCCAGAATATGACAACACGCCTGTTTCACTCTGCAATGCTTCAACTGTATTTTTTAATAATTGTTGCATGGATTACACAGAAATATATCTATTGTAATTTTTTATGGATTTTTCTGTAAGTACTTCATGAATGCTGCATGGATTACATGGAATGATCTCACCTTATTTTGACAGTATGAACCATACCACCAAGTTCTGTAAGATGGGAGTTTGTAGTCTTTTTGTTGCAGTAGCTGTTGGAGCATGGTTTCATTAGATTGTAAATGTTCTTTAATGGAAGTCTGTTCATCATCTGAATTGTTCTTCGACATGTTAGATGGCTGGAACATAATATCATGAATCACTAAAGTAGTCGAAGTAGAACAAACCAGAGGATGAAAACAGACTCAAAACACAGGATGTAAACGGTAAGTGAAGTTTATTCTTAGTGTAGGCTTGTCCAGGATAATCTGCAAAGAGGTGAGGTAGATGGTCAGAATCTTCATCCAGAGTATATGAGGCAGTAGATAATAAAATGTGCGCTTCTCTCTTACAGGTTGGTTTTGTCCAGGAACCAAGGGAGGAGGACGGAATCCAGGAATCCAAGGTGAGAGTGCTGATGGTGAGTATATTTACAGTGCAGTCCTTAGGTGAGTATTTACAAGGTGCAGGCAGGCAGGCAGGCAGGCAGGTAGACAGGCAGGTAGGTAGGTAGCCGGGCAGGCAGGCAGGCAGGAAGGTAGGTAGGTAGGTAGCCGGGCAGGTAGGCAGACAGGCAGTCCACATAACTGAGGTTATGTTCCAGCGAAGACCTGTTCCAGCAGCTGCCTTAAGAAGCCCAGTGAGCTCATCAGGAGATGAGCTGCAGCTGCTGATAACGAGCTGCCAGAACCAACCAGGAGGAGAGGAGCTGAGATCCTACAGTTGGTAAAGAGCCCTGAAGCAACTCAGACTAATATTGCAGCTTTCCATCAGTATACACTTCCAGACCTTTGTGATCTCTAGCGAAATAACTTTGTCCTTCAGGAAATTTTGATTATCTAGAGACAGAAGAGGCGTCCCAGTTATCAGGAGCGTTTATCTAAGCCTGCTTTAGCCTTGCTGAGTCAATGGGAGCAGTTGGTTGAACAGGATGGTGTCTTGTATTATCAGGTCTTCTTCCCAAGGGCCAAAGAGATAACAGTGCAGGTATTGTTGCCTGATGTTTCGAAGGAGAAACTGCTAACAAAAGTCCACCAAAGACATGCCCATAAAGGTGTAGAGAGAACCTTAGAGCTGCTCCGGCTGCGGTGTTATTGGCCAGGTATGTCTAGTGATGTAGCGTTCTGATGAAGTGTGAGAGGTGTCAAGTTGCTAAGGATACCCAGCCTGTTGCACATAGTTTCATGGGGCAATAGTTGGCCTCCTTGCCAAATTAAATTCTTGCCATAGACTACACAGTGTTGGAACCTTCTCGTAACAGGCTTTAAAATGTTCTTGTGTTTACAGATGTTTTCAAGAAGTACACCTTAGCGGTCCCCACCCGTGACCAGCGTGCATTAACTGTGGCAAAGGTTTTGGTAACAGAGTGGTTTTCAAATTTTGGTGTCCCAGGCCAAATCCATTCGGATCAGGAGGAAATTTTGAAAGTACCCTTATTCAGCAACTGTGTAGCCTTTATGGTATTGAGAAATCCCGTACCACACCATGCCATCCTGCTGGTAATGGGCAGTACGAACGATTTAACAGAACACTGCACAATTTCTTGCATACGCTCAGTGTCTCAGAAACAGGACTGGAGTTCATGTTTGCCACATCTACTGTATTCTTATAATTCCACACCTCATCAGTCTACAGGAGAATCCCCTTTTCCTGATGTTTGGTCAGGAGCCCAAACAGTTGACTTCCTATTGGGATGATTTCAGGACCCAGTAGGTGGCAGCATCCATGAATGGATTCAGGAGCATCTAAGCCAGTTACAGATTACCTCTGAGGGTGCTAGAGAACGCCTGAAAGGGGCGGCTGAGTGTAGGAAAAGGAGTCAGGATCAACATGTCAGAGATGCTCAACTTAAAGAGGGTGGGTTTGTGTTGCTGTGGGAGCTCAGTGTTAGCTCGGTTCATTAGGTCCATGATTTGTGGGGGTCTGTAGTGCATAAAGTCCTAAGAGCACCAAAAAAGATGTTCTGTGTATACCATTGCACCAGTAGATGCCGAATTCATGGTTAAAAATGTTCATCATACCTTGTTGAAACCTATGGCTTGAGCAAGGTCTCCAGTTTGGTCTGTTGTCCCCTGCCCCCTTCCATCTGATCAAGTGTTATCAGAGGAAGAGAATTTGATGAAAGCTAATTTTCCTATGCATGTAGCTGCAGTAGCCCAAACCACCCATCATTTATCACATTCTACAGTTGATCCAGATCAACAATTGCCTGGTGCCTTTGTGATGTGAGCTCCTATGGAGATGGAGTTACCTTTAGCTTCCCTACCGGTTCCATCAGCGCATCGCCCGACTGTATGGAGGACCCAACTGTTAACAATCATGGGCTGACCAACCACTAGCAGAGCGCTGTATAAAACTCTGAGACTCTGAGACCTGCCTGTTTAAACTCACCACCATGGTGATACTTTCTGGAGTCTTTGGTTGTTGCTACCTGATTGGCTGTGCACATACAGATGGATTGATGCGATATGTACATTTTGTCTGTTGCACAAAGCTTGTAGCTGTTTGTCTGCTTAATCCAACTTGTTTGTGCACCTAGACGCATCTTGGTTGTGGCGTCTCATGTTAGTGCTGGAGTGTGAAGCTACAACTCCTCCTCGGGTGACTGCAACAAAACAGAAGTGGTATGTATTGCACTGATTTCAGTGTTTGTGACTGTGGGATTTGAACTGTTCTGACCAGAGCTGTTGCATGGTAGAGATTATTGGCATGTGATGTCACCTGTTGCTGCTGGGTCGGGAAATGGTCCTCTCCTGTTTGGGTGGAGTAATCCAGCGGGTCTGGTATGTATAGCCTGCAGTCTATGGGCGGGAGCCGGGGTACACCCTGGACATTGCCGCCAGTCCATCACAGGGCAGCACAGACACACAGGATAAAAAAACCACACACACACTTATTCGCACCTGAGGGAAATTTAAAGAAACCAATTAACCTAACAGTCATGTTTTTGGTCTGTGAGAGGAAGCCGGAGTACCTGGAGAGAACCCATGCATGCACGGGGGGAACATGAAAATTCCAAGCAGAAAGACCCTCAGCTGGGAGTCGAACCCAGGGACTTCTTGCTGCAAGGCAACGGTGCTACAACGGAAAATACAATTAGCCACAAACATATTCATAGCTAACTAAAGTGTGTTTTGGTACCAAATTTGTAAACCATTGCGCTGGAGCCAGATGTTGCAGTGCATAAAAATGCAAATGAGTTGAACAAAAGACACATGATGTAAAGAGTTGGCTCCAGTTAATGTGTTTTTGCCATTCTCTTTCCTATGTGTGACCCAGACATGAAGCCCTAAAAGCATTCCATTATTATGCCAGATTCAAATTTGTTTGCTAGATTTTTTTTAGTAAATTTGCTTCACACGTCTTCTTTCTGATTACCTGGTAAATTTTACTGAAACACAATCAGAATCTAAGAATATACATTGGTTTCCTTCTTTTCTTTTCTTTTCCTTTACACCACTTAATGTTGAGTCTACGACCCAGCAGCCATATTACAAACAAAAACAGGATTTGGCCGTATCAGAAAGTCTGCCTTCCATTCATTCAAGCTGAAAAATGTTAGTCCTGTCTGCACTAATGGAATGTGAGTATTGGATTATAGTTAATCCTGACACCAAATGCCTGAAATCCAGGCTTGTAGGATGGTACTTTTTTGCAGGACCAAGCTTTGTGCTGTGAGATTAGTGGAAGGACCTGGCCACCATTCAGTCAGTCTAGCCTTATTATTTTATGAGCATAGTCGGAGAATCAATTGGAATGAAAGCCAAGCTTGTTGATTGTTGGTTGGCGACCAAATACATTTTTAAATCATTCCTGAATGATTAGATTAGATTGACTCATAATTTTTATATTGGACAATGAACATAAGAAGTTGCACAGAAAGAATATTGTTGATGTAATAAAGGATTTTCCCACGCTGGACTGAGGGTTTTTTATTGTTTGTTTTGCAGGGTTTAATAGGACCAATAGGAGACATGGGTCCTGAGGGCCCAGCAGGACCTAAAGTAAGACTTTCAATACTTTTAAATTCAGTGATCAAGGTTCTTTTCTTTTATTTTTACTGTGCAACTTTCAAAAGCTTGTGTCTTCAAAGTCAATTTAAAATTATTTGGGTTTTTTGTAATAGTAAAAACTTGTTAAAAATGTTAAAGCAAAGAATGTATATTGCTGTTTCGTTTAAGTAAATTACAAAAATGGCACAAAAATATGTCTTACCAATTATTTAGACCTACTTTCTACATTGAGGGATCCCTGCTCTTTTTCTAAATGCTTTTCGGAAAATTTACAATATGTCTAGAAAAATTTTAGGACTGAACTCTCATTTAATAAGATGATTGGACATCAATCTCAAAATGCAGCAAGTTATCACTCAAATATGCTCTGCAGAAACCAAAACTTTAGTTTTGTAACTTTTTTTCACATACGATAAATAAGGTTTCAGAATATTTTTTCTCTTTTGAAACTGATGGTTTTAGAACAATTCTTACAAGTGAAAACTGTTTTTTTTTTCACATGTGAAACATGGTTTTAAAAGATACCTAACACATGAAACAAATAGTTTTGGAATATTTCTGTTAAATAAATGTTTTGGTAAAGTTTTTTTACATGTGAAATGTATGGCTTTGGAACACTTTCCTTCAAATGTGAAACACAGTTTTGGATATTCTCGTTGTAATTGTAAATGATGTGATATCTATGTACGTTACCTTCTATACCCGTTTGGATTACACACAAGAATCCATGTGATTACAAGACTGGCATTTGAATTGGCTTTTTTAAGTTTGTATTTTGATTTGTGGACAGATTTGTGTCTACAGCCATAGAGATGTTTGTATATTTTTGTCCATTCATTGAAAATTGTAATGTATGAATTAGCAACAGGCATGCTGGTTAGCTAGTTAAGTAAGGCTGCATGCAGATGGTTACTGGATGTGATTTCACTTAACCTTTTTCAAGCTCTGTCAATTTACCAACATGTAACACTGATCTCAAAGGGACAGATGATCTACTGGTGAACCCGGAGCACCAGAAGACTTAGGGATTGGACTTCTAGGGCCCAAGTTGACGTCTTTATGTAAAACCATACTTCACAATATAGACAATCTAACTTAATAATTTAATTCATATGTAAGCCTTCATTTCTAACTTCTAACTCTAAGTAGCAATTCTAAACACAACATAAAATAACATTTATAAAGTTTGTTCTGCATAGAGCTTTAGGAATAACTGAAGAATTAGAAATAACTCTTTCTTGTTACTTCAAGGCTGGACTATTGTAATTCTTTACTATAAGGACGTCCACAAAATGCAGTTAAAAGCCTTCAGCTGTTTCAAAATGCTGCAGCAAGAGTTCTGATGAAAATTAAAAAGAGAGATCATATTTCTCCTATTTTAGCTTCCCTTCATTGGCTCCCTGTTAAATCCAGAATAGAATTTAAAATTCTCCTCCTCACATATAAAGCCCTTAATGATTTAGCTCCATCATACATCAGAGATCTGATTGTTCCATATGTTCCTAACAGAGCACTTCGTTCTCAGACTGCAGGTTTACTGGTGGTTCCTAAAGTCTCTAGAAGTAGAATGGGAGGCAGATCCTTTAGTTATCAGGCTCCTCTCCTGTCGAACCAGCTCCCAGTTTTAGTCTGTGAGGCGGACACCCTGTTTACTTTTAAGGCTAGGCTTAAAACTTTCCTTTTTGATAAAGCTTATAGTTAGAGTGGCTTAGGTTATCCTGAGCTATCTCTGTAGTTATGCCGCTATAGGCTTAGACTGCTGGAGGACATAATGACCACTTTCACCCTCTTTGCTACATTCTCACACTACTCTCCAATTTTGCATTATTTGCTGTTATTTCAGCTTTTAACTTTGTTCTCTCTCTTTTCTCTTCCTAGAAGCTACACCTGGCCTGACTCTGTGTCTACCTGTGACACCTTTCTAGAGAGGGGAATCCTCCAAGCTTCTGCTGGCAACAACTTAATACTCACCCTCTACCGATGATCCACTTGGCCCTGTCTTTCAGTGTTTAACCCTTTCTCTCTCCTAGACATGGCGATTGACTGAGCTTTACTGTAACTAACTGTATGTGCTCTCTTCAGACTCTAACCTTGAAAACTGGCTCAGAGTTTATCTGTTCCTTCTTTCTAGGTGAAACGACTAAAGGGGCTACATCCATTAACATTTACTTTTCCTTCCCAGAGAAAGTACTCCTGGATCAGTGCTTCTGTGTTCTCTTTGTGTCTCTGCTCTGTTCTCTCTAACCCCCAGTCGGTCATGGCAGATGGCCGCTCACACTGAGCCTGGTTCTGCTGGAGGTTTCTTCCTGTTAAAAGGGAGTTTTTCCTCTCCACTGTCGCTACATGCATGCTCAGTATGAGGGATTGCTGCAAAGTGAACGCCAGTGACTGTCCACTGTCTCTACATGCTCATCCAGGAGGAGGGAATGCTGCAAGTCACTGACTGGATGCAATCTGCTGGGTTTCCTTAGATAGAAAAACGTGAATTGGTGAAATTAATCTGACTGCACTGTTCAATGGTTAGGATTAATTAGAATGTATGTACCTGACTTTTGTGAAGTTCCTTGAGACAACATGTGTTGTGAATTGGTGCTATATAAATAAACTGAATTGAATTGAATTCACTTTGACTGAATGGTAAGAAAGCTTCTCTGAATAAACTGAGCTTCCAGGGATCCAAGGTCCAGTTTGTGCTCCTGAATTTGGACTTCAAGGGCAAAAGGTACAAACTAGATTACATATACTTGAAGGATTGGCTTACAAACATGATACTCTTTGTCCAGCCATCTGAAGTGTTTTTTAGTGTTGCAGATTTGACAAGTA
Source organism: Crenichthys baileyi (assembly GCA_036173005.1). Taxonomy (NCBI): domain Eukaryota; kingdom Metazoa; phylum Chordata; class Actinopteri; order Cyprinodontiformes; family Goodeidae; genus Crenichthys; species Crenichthys baileyi. The sequence continues at coordinate 571,592 of JAHHUM010002889.1, read as the reverse complement.
TACTTTGGTTTCTGACACATTGCACCTGTCTTCTGAGTTGGGCCGGCATTCGGGCTTATAGCCTAATATGTCACATTCGACACATATTAGCCTGTAATGTTAACTACCTAGCAAAATGATTCCTCAACTGTTGAAGTAAAAATGCTTGCGTGAAAAGAGCTCCTTGAGTAAATATGATTTTACCCACACAGAACAGAGTTTTTGCCAGCATGCTGTGATTATAAAATACTGTATGTTTGTTTTTATTTTACCCGTCCAGGGTGTACCCCACCTCCCGCCCATAGACTGCTGGATATAGCCACCAGCTCCCCCGTGACCCGTTATGGAATAAGCGGTAGAAAATGACTGACTGACTGACTGTTTTCATTTTACACACTTGTTTGTGAGAGTTACTAGACATTCAGAAAAATGGTTGTGACCTAAGCTTTTTCTTTTCTTCTTCAGGCTTTAACATCGAAATGATTAAGTAAAATTGTCTAATTTTTTAAAATAATTGTCTAATTTGTCTAATTCATAACAGATCAACTGAGATCTGATGTTTTTATCTGATGGATTTCATATATATATATATATATATATATATATATATATATATATATATAAATATATATATATATATATATATATATATTATATATATATATTATATATATATATATATATTTATATATATTTTAGGGACAAGTAAAAAAAATAGTTGTGTTATTGAACATCAGAAAGTTGTACTGATCATTTTATTAGGACCATTTCTGAGTTGTATAAAAAACAAAAAAATCAGATAGAAAATTTCTATAAGCTTCTTTGTGATTCAGTTGTATTATATTAATTTTTGTTTTACTTAATTAAATCATTAAAAAGCTTACAGGAATGTTATATAAATTAGATTGATGGACTGAAATGTAATTTCATCGTTTTGTTACATGCATGGGAAAGTAATGTCTAAAACTGTCAGCTTACACTAAAAACTACCCTCTAGTTATCTTTGTGGTTTAGGGTTCGTATTCAGTCCTTAATGCATCCCACCTCATAGATTAAGAATTTTTCTATTGCTTATAGAAAAACAACAGCAATTACAGCATACAAGATTTATGTTCCTGTATTACAACCATCAAATGTCCACAGATAGCGTTTCCGCGGACTTGCTCCCGTGCGAGTGCCATCTGGTGGAGGAGAATAGTATTACAGCTACAACTCGGATTTCAATTTGCATGTCGATCTTTATTTGTTTCAGTTATTGTGTATTTTTTCTCTGCTTTTGACTTTAACGACATGAAAATCAATATTGAGATGATTACAGAAGCAAACACTGACACTGAGTGCTGCAGAATATATGAAATCCTTTAGAAAAAAACATCAGAGCTCTTGTCAGCACAGTTGATCTTTTATGCATTAGATGGGTGTGCAGTTCCACTTCTCTTATTGGGTGGCTGAAGTTTAAATGAATAGGAAAAAAGGAGTGTGGGCATGGCCGTGCTTAATTTGAGAAAACGCCATTTTAGACGACGTAAAAGATGTCAGAAAGCGGTGTATTTTACGGAGTCCTGACTTCTAAAACGGCGTTTTTGCGTGACGTTTTAACCAGACGTTTCGTTAAAAGTGACGTTTTGTGGCACTGTTGGCTTGCCATATCGTGGTACTAAGTCTGCGCACGTAAAACAATCAAAATGCGCATGGAGAGTAGTTTATGTGCGTGTGAATTAAATAAAACTGCTTGTATGAGTGTTTATTGCGCATGTGCCTTTTTGGCTGAATTCTGCCTTCATAGTTGTTAACTTTAAACACGAAATGTATTTTTAACTATGATGTAAATGTAATTATGGATGGTCAGCGACCCTATTATTGGGGATCCCATGTTTATGTCTGTAAACATATTGTTGCTCCTCAAACATCCAATTGCTGATGTTTTTTAACAATTTGGAATATGAATGAATAATTGAAATACGATTTCTACTGGTTAACATGTAGTTTTGGATGTCAGGAATTATATTAGAGATTCATTATTGTTTTCTGATCCCAATCTGGCCATCTAAAGTGACATTTAATACCAGTAAACATTGAAATATAGAGATCTGAAATAAAGTTACTCCATCAAGGAATTCAGTATATTTTTATGTTCCTTTCCAAAGAGTAACGGAGCAACATTTCAGTGCCCTCTTGTGCAGAAATACAGATATTTCTTGTGACGGGTAGTTCGAGGACCCAGAATTTCAGCCGGACACAACAGATAAGACTGAAAAGATTTATTGAAAGCTCTGGAGACCACCAGGGGCAGGTTCAGGAACCTCTGAGGGCAGACAGACAGGTTAGTGGACTGTTTTTGAAACCTCAGCCACTGATTTAAACGAACTAACTGATGTGGTGACATCATACATCAGTTTCTGTGAGAACATGTGTGTGCAGACCAAGACCTTCTGCACCTTTGGGAACAACAAGCCATGGTTCACTCCACATCTCAGGAATCTGCGCAGGGACAAGGAAGAAGCTCACAGCAGTGGAGATTGGGCGCGGTACAGGCAGGCCAGGAACAGACTAACAAAGGAGATCAAAGCAGCCAAGAGAAGCTATAGTGAGAAGCTGAAAAACAGCCTTTCTACTGGTGACACTTCGGCTGTATGGACTGGTCTGAGAAACCTGACTGCCTACAGAAGCCCCACCACCCTTCCTGAACAAAGTCCTCGCCTGGCTAACTGTCTGAATGGCTTCTACTGCAGACATGACAAGAAGCCATTCACACCTCAAACCAACTCCTCCACATCCCATTCAGGAACAGGTTCGACCAGCAAAGCAACCAACCCCCTACCTTCAGATCCTCTGCCTGCACTAAAGATCTCTGAGGAAGATGTAAACAGGCTCTTTCAGCGCATGAAAACAAAGAAAGCTGGAGGACCTGATAACGTCTCCCCATCATGCCTGAAAGCCTGTGCAAATCAACTCGCTCCAATCTTCACCCGGATCTTCAACAAATCACCGGAGAAGTGTGAGGTCCCCTCCTGCTTCAAACGATCCACCATCATCCCAGTGCCCAAGAAACCCACCATCCTAGGATTAAATGACTACAGGCCTGTAGCCCTGACGTCTGTGGTCATGAAATCCTTTGAGCGGCTGGTGTTGAAGCACCTGAAAGACATCACAGGCCCTCTACTGGACGCCCTGCAGTTTGCGTACCGAGCAAACAGGTCGGCAGATGATGCTGTTAACTTGGGTCTACACTTCATCCTGCAACACCTCGACCACCCAGGGACCTACGCCAGGATCCTGTTTGTAGACTTCAGCTTGGCCTTCAACACCATCATACCAGACATCCTCCACCAGAAGCTCACCCAGCTCAACGTCCCAGCCTCCACCTGTCAGTGGATCAACAGCTTCCTGACGGACCGACAGCAGCAGGTGAGACTGGGGAGCATCTTCTCCCGAACCAGATCAATAAGTACTGGTGCCCCCCAGGGGTGTGTTCTATCCCCACTCCTCTTCTCCCTGTACACAAATGACTGCACCTCAGCAGACTCCTCCGTGAAACTCCTGAAGTTTGCAGATGACACCACTGTCATTGGACTGATCCAGGACGGTGATGAGTCTGCATACAGACAGGAGGTGGATCGGCTGGTACACTGGTGTAGTCAGAACTGCCTGGAGCTAAACCCACTCAAGACTGTGGAGATGGTGGTGGACTTTCGGAAAACACCACCTCCATACACCCCCCTCACCATCCTCAACAACACCGTGTCGGCTGTGGATCACTTCAGGTTCTTAGGAACCACCATCTCTGAGGACCTGAGATGGTCTTCACACATAGACACTGTTCGGAAGAAGGCCCAGCAGAGACTGTACTTCCTGAGGCAACTTAAGAAGTACAACCTTCCACAGGAGCTGCTGGTCATCTTCTACACTGCCATCATTCAGTCTGTCCTGTCTTCATCCATCTCCGTGTGGTTCGGTTCATCCACAAAACAGGACAGGTCCAGACTGCAACGAATAATCAGGACTGCAGAGAGAATCATCAGGGCTGACCTTCCTCCATCCAGGACTTATACAGGTCAAGGGTCAGGAAAAGAGCTGCTAAAATCTCTGCAGACCCCACACACCCTGCACATAAACTGTTTAGAGTTCTGCCTTCAGGCCGACGCTACAGAGCGCTGTTCACAAAAACCAGCCGCCACAGAGACAGTTTCTTCCCCCAGGCTGTTTCTCTGTTGAACATTCAATAAAATACAAAACAACAGCATACAGATGTTGCAAATGCACCTTTTATTTATATATGTGTATATTGTACATTGTAAATATGTATATTCTGTAGTGCAAAAACAAAAACCAAAGAGCAAAGTGTACCGGAGTCAAATTCCTTGTTTGTATGTACAAACTTGGCAATAAAGCTGATTCTGATTCTGATTCTGATTCTGATTCTGAGCAGGAAACTGAAAATAATGCCAGACTCGGGGGAGGGGTAGTCAAGGCGGTGGTTCTCCTGGGGTTCCTGTGCTCTGGGGGGCCTTTGGATGTCTATGGCTTGGATCTCCGTATCTGTCCCAGGTCCAGGGGGGCAGGTCTGTGGCTCCTCACACTCGTTGTTGCATATTTTTAATGGAGAAACCTTGTATACACAAGCACGCTCACACTCAGACCCAGAGGTGTTTAGATTCAGGTGTTAACAGATACACAAATGTTCTCTACTGAGCCCCATTTACCACTTAATACATCTTGCATTTATAAGTACCGTGCACTTTTTTTGTAAAAAAGCTGTTAATACGAATGTTTCTGCAGGTGTAGAAGCAAGCAGGGTTCTCTTCATCCTTCTTTCTTTCCTCCATTCTATTCTACCACCCTCCCTCTCTTTGGTGCTTATTTTCTTCCTTTTCATTTTTGTCTCCTTGTCCGTAACAACTGAAATAATACCAAAGCAGTTTCTAATAAAGTTTATTTTATAAATATCAAGCAGAGCTATAAAGCGTTAGCTGTAATGCTTCACTTGTGAAAGTAAATCTGTTGGGCTTTTTCTTGGCACTCAGACAACAATTCTGAGCGCTACTCTGCCGGACAGGACATGGTTAAAAAAAAAAGATTTGGGCGACAGGATCCGTGGGCTTGAATCGTTGACCAGGGCACAGAAACAAGGTCATGAACTGGGTGGCAGATTCAGGCTGACGGATCCGAGGGTTAGGCAGAGAGCGGTAGTCAGGAGGTAGAAGCAACGTCGATGTTCAAAATTCAGAAGCCAGGGAGATATCCGACGTGGGCAAGCAGAGCAGAGAAATCCTGGGGCAAAAACTAAATCAGGATCAGGCAGGCAGGCAAGAAAGGAAGGAACGCTGGACATTTACTCACACAAAGGCTTTTGATAATCTGGCGCTGTTTGTCTGTCAGCGTGCTTTTTATAAAGCCAGGTGCACAGGTGGAATATGTGAGGTGTAATTAAGGAGCTGGCTGGGAAGGATCAGGTGAAAGCTATTCTCCTAATAGCTGCAGAACAGAGATGATCAGCAGGCAGACAGAGACGGTGCAGACAAATAGTCCAGAATCATAACATTTCTATGGTTTTAGTTTTGCAAAAGGGTTCATGTGTGTGTGTGTGTGTCGGGGGGTGAAGTCAAGTTTCAGCGAAAGGGGGATGTTGTGTCCCCACCCACGCAGCCCCCCATCCCCAGTTGTTGCCACACCCGTGAGTATTATTGATTAAGCAGGACCCCCACTAAATTCTGTTACACGTTAGATTATGTGGCTTCCAGCTGATGAATGGTTTTATTGTGTTTTTAATATAATGATATAATAACAATAATAATTTTTATTATTATCCATCCATTGTCTAACCTATCTCCAGCATCATTGTGAGAGTCAAGGAACAACTTGCCTGGACAGGCCGACAGTTCGTCATAGGGCAACATAGAGACACACTACCATGCAGAACACACACCCACTCCCAATTTAGAGTAATCAGTTAACCTAACAGTCATGTTTTTCGGCTGTGGAAGGAAGCTGTAGTTCCAGGACAGAATCCACGCATGGAGAACATGCAAACTCAATGTGCAAAGACCACCGACCCAGGACATTCAAGCTGCAAGGGAACAGTGCTACCAATTGCACCACTGTGCAGCCCGTTAATATAATAATAATAATAATAATAATTATTATTATTATTATTATATTAGTAGTAGTATTAGTAGTAGAGGTATAGGTTTATTGTATTAAAACAAAACTTAGCATATATATATGTTTATATGTAGACGTATATACGTTTCCTTTAGCGTTTTAATACATCTAGAGTCATTTTCCAGTAAATTTCTGTTGCTTTACTGGATTTCTCTGTGTTCCTGCGAATCTGTGTTAATTAGCCTCCCTCCTCCTGTTGTTCTGCATTCTCTCTGCCACAGCTGCTCCACATTTCATCTGATTTGCTCTTCTAGTTCATTGGTCATTTCTCCACCATGCCTGTGTATTTAAATCCATTTATTTATAACTACAGAGATAACATACTGTTCCCCTGATCCCTAGAGCATGTTCCAACCTTTCTAAGAGAATATTGTGATCGACTGATTGAATTGCAGCACTGAGATCTAACAGGACAAGTACAGACACAAGTCCATTATCTGAGGCCCGGAGGATATCATTATTGACTTTCACCATTGCTGTTTCAGTGCTATGATGAACTCTGATACCTGCATGAAACTCTATCAACAAGTCATTACTGTCTAAATGATCACACACTTAAATGGCAACTATTTTCTCAAGAATTTTAGATAAGAATGGAAGATTGGATATAGGTCTGTTTTTTATTAGGTCATCTTGATCAAGCGAAGGTTTCTTGAGTAAAGGTTTAATTACAGCTTCCTTAAAAGCCATGAATAATTTGGTTGGAATTGGGTCTAATATAGAAGTTGAAGGTTTAGATAAAGCTAATATTTTTGATAACTCAGAAAGCCCAACTGTAATAAAACAGTGCAGACACAGATCAGTTTCTACAGTTACTTCCAATGCTGTCTCACTTACTGAGGATTAAGTTATTTTGTTCGGGAGTATGCCAATGATTTTATTTTTAACAGAATCAATTTTTTATAAAGAATCCCATAAAGTCATTACTACTGAGAGCTAAGGAAATGGATGGATCAACAGAGCTGTGACTCTGTGGAAATTTATCAACTGTACTAAAAATAAACCTAGGATTATTCTTTTCCTCTTCTATTATTGATGAGAAATAAGCTGTTCTAGCTTGGCAAAGGGACTTTTTATGCAGTAGACATTTTGCCCAAATAAGTTGTGCCATTCAGTATGTTTGTATTTTTCCTTCATCATTAAATCTTTTTTTCTACTCACTATTGTCCTGCTGAGTCTCCTTTATGGTCCTTCTCAACCACTGATCATGATAAATGGTTCCAATAAGTTGTAGATAAAAGAAAGATGGTTTTTTTCTCCACTGTTTCCCCATGCTTGCTCCGGTTTCCAGACCAAGTTCCGCTGAATGATCTACTGACTCTGACTATACTGTATTATGATTAAATGGACATAAACTACATGTCAATGAGGCTTGTTAACATAAATGCATAAATGATATTCTGTTTCTCAAAAGCATGAATGAATGAATGACTGAAAATGTTTCTCAAAAGCATTACATAAATTGTTTATAGAATTCAAGTGAATGTATAGCTTCCACTTTTGTTTTCATTTAGTTTCATTTTACCAACTAATATTTGCTTCTAAAATTATAAAACCCAACGTGAATGTGACTCATCCGAAATGAAAATGTTGGCAGTAAGCCAGAGCGTATCAGCTTGTCTGCTGCTCCGCTGATCATCTCAGTCAGGTTTATAAAGATTCGATCTCACGGGTACAGTGAAGTGCCTCCAGAAAAGCCTCTGCTGAATGGACAAGAGTCACTGACCATAGGTAAGGCAATGTTCCACTCCATTTAAAAACTCTTTAATGTAGTTTAAAGCTTTATTTTTTACTTGTATGCACAGGGTTAGCTGCAGTATAAGTCATTGAAAGGCCGTACTGAACAGTGTTTGAGATCTGAATCTTGGCAAATGAAGTTTTTGTTCTAAACATGCAGTTCTACGAAATCCATTATTAACTTTACCTAAATGAATTGTTCGATCTATTTGTGTCAGGATTCTCTAATTCTGCAGTTCTAAAAATCCCAGCACTCCGCAAGTTTTGTGTTTAAGCACTTTTTCGTATCAATCTCTCCACCTGCTGCAACAGTTTGAAGATGTTCCTGCACAGAAGCCTTATCACAGGGCTATGGCTTGGGCTTCTGCTACTTGCTCTTGTGCATGATGCCTCAGTCCAGGGGAAAAAGGTGGCAAATATGACAAACTATAAACTGCGTGATTATGGAGGGACTGGTAATATTCAATTTCTGGGTCGTAAGTATTATTTACTTGTTTATTGTAAACTTATAACAGAGGTGTTTTTATGAAAGTGGTGTTTATTGATAATTTCTAGTGATGCCCAGTCTTTAAAAGTCTTTTGTTCAGCCTCTTTTAATGCAGTCTGCTGTTATTTTCCACAAAAAACCCAAAAGGCTTTGTTTTGTTTTAACGTTTACAAATATAAACCTCTTGTACATTCATAGCTGGCAGCTAGATACAGCAATCAAACACAGCAAAAGAAAAAAGTGCAGGACAAAAATTATTTAGGTTGCCCTAATATCATAGCAAACAGTCTTAAAGCATCAGGATGTGAATTTCATGACTCCTCAGAATGCATCCTGTGGCTTTGTACAACAAAGACATTTGCAGCAAATCCTTTATGTCCTGTACGCCGTCAGACATGGGCCTTTATTGTCGTTGACAGGCATCTGTTAGGTTGGCGGTTTGAACCCCCACTTTGTCCGTCTCAGTCGTTGTGTCTTTGGGCAAGACACTTCATCCGCCTTGCAGTGTTTGCTCTGTCCAAATTAAAGTGTCATCTTTTTTTGCAACAAGTTTTAGTTTCAGCATCATGTGGACATAGAACTTAAAAAAAACACTGGTGTGTTAAAGGATAAAGGATCGAAAAGAAATATTAGGTCCGTGCTGAGATTAAAGTGACTTGAAAATGGAAACAGGCAAACAGACTAGGAACACAAAATTGGTGTTCAAATATGGAAGGAAGTATAGCTTAGAAACAATGGCAAAACAAAAAAGAGAATGTAAGAGCGTGCCTTGGGAATGAATAAAAGAGAAATTGTAAATGGAATGTACTTGTATAGTACTTTATCGAGACCCCAAAACGCTTAACAATACAATCAGTCATCCACCTATTCATAAATCAACAATATGCAATATGCAAAAACCTAATAACAAAACAGCTTTCTATTAAAGCCAATATTTACTGTAGGTCCTCTGCACTTTCCCCAGGGCCATTCTTTGGCACCAAGGGGACCCATCATGCCAAAGAGGCTGACATCAGTTCCCTCTTAATCCTTTGATACCATTTTGTGCTAAACTCTGCATGAGCATTGGTGCTTTAGAGATGCCCAGTCCAACTTGTTTTGCTGTTATAATCTTGCTTTTGTCTATTCGATTCAGTTTTTTTCAATTTTAGTTTTATTTATATAGCGCCAATTCACAACACATGTCGTCTCAAGGCACTTCACAAAAGTCAGGTACATACATTCCAATTAGTCCTAACCATTGAACAGTGCAGTCAGATTCAGTTATTTATTCAAATTGGATAAAAAGTTTTTCTATCTAAGGAAACCCACCAGATTGCATCCAGTCAGTGACTTGCAGCATTCACTCCTCCTGGATGAGCATGTAGAGACAGTGGACAGTCACTGGCCTTGACTTTACAGCAATCCCTCATACTGAGCATGCATGTAGCGACAGTGGAGTGGAAAAACTCCCCTTTAACAGGAAGAAACCTCCAGCAGAACCAGGCTCAGTGTGAGCGGCCATCTGCCACGACCGACTGGGGGTTAGAGAGAACAGAGCAGAGACACAAAGATAACAAAGAAGCACTGATCCACGAGCACTTTCTATGGGAAGGAAAAGTAAATGTTAATGGATGTAGCTCCTTTAGTCGTTCAACCTAGAAAGAAAGAACAGATAAACTCTGAGCCAGTTTTCAAGGTTAGAGTCTGACGAGAGCACATATAATTAGTTACAGTAAAAGCTCAGTCAATCGCCATGTCTAGGAGAGAGAAAGGGTTAAACACTGAAAGACAGGGCCATGTGGATCATCGGCAGATGGTGAGCATTAAGTTGTTGCCAGCAGAAGCTTGGAGGATTCCCCTCTCCAGAAAGGTGTCACAGGTAGACACAGAGTCAGGCCAGGTGTAGCTTCTAGGAAGAGAAAAGAGAGAGAACAAAGTTAAAAGCTGAAATAACAGCAAATAATGCAAAATTGGAGAGTAGTGTGAGAATGTAACGAAGAGGGTGAAAGTGGTCATTATGTCCTCCAGCAGCCTAAGCCTATAGCAGCATAACTACACAGATAGTTTCAGTTCAGATTATTTAGTTAAACAGTGCTTATTTTCAACAATGTCGTTTCAAGGCACCCCACAAAGGGTCCCACTGATGGTCATTGTTATACTAAAAACCACAAGGATTGGGATACCGCTCTCTGTCAGACTGATTATAACTATTGGAAAAGAGAAGGGGTCATACAGGTAGCAGAAATGGAGGGTGTGTTTGCACCTCAACCATAACTGAGCCGGTTTAGGCTAAACCTGACTCCCCCTTACTCCATCCAACATGGAGGGAGGAAGGCTCCCTCCCTGATAAACTAAACCACTCTAACTATAAGCTTGATCAAAAAGGAAAGTTTTAAGCCTAGCAGTTAAAAGTAGACAGGGTGTCCGCCTCACGGACCAAAACCGGGAGCTGGTTCCACAGGAGAGGAGCCTGGCAAGTCAAATTTCTTGCTTGTGCACACAGTGCAGCCGGCATCTCAAATAGGAAATACCAAGGAAAACCTTACTTGGCAAGTACTAAGAGATGGCTAGCAGCATCGTAATTGCCATAGCACTAAAGGATGTTTTCCAAATTCGCTGAGATCTAGCCACCTTCTAAAAGGTTGTGTAGTCTTAGAAATATCCAGTATTAGTCTTGTGCTTTACTGTCTGTCATTTGCTTGTTCTACAGGACGTGAATGTTTAGTGGAGGTGGTTTTCATTGTGGACAGCTCTGAGAGTGCAAGGTACCTATATGACCAGGAGAAGCAGTTTCTGAAGGAGTTTAGCACCGAGCTCAATGGGCTCAACTTGGAAGACTATAACCTGGATATTCGAATGGCTCTACTTCAGTACAGCAGCTCTGTGGTCATGGAGCACAGACTTGTGGAATGGATAAACCTGGAATCTTTCCACAGAACAATTGACCGCATGAGCTTCTTGGGCAAAGGCACCTTCACAGCAGATGCCATTGAGAAAGCTGCAGAGATGGTGAAGAATGAAAAGCGGAGTAAAAGTGTCCGTATCGCAGTGCTCATGAATGATGGAGTTGATAATCCTCGCAGCCCTGACGCGGTAACAGCTGCCTTGGCCGCCAAAGGCAACGGCATCAAGATCTTCGTTTTGGGGTTATCGGGTGTTGCCCTGCAGACAGGCAGCCAGAAGAAGCTCCTGGCCATCGCAAGCTCACCTGCTGAGACGTATTTCCATAAACTGAATGAGCCTCAACTAAAAAACAACCTGTTACAACACATGGTGGGTGTTGAGGTCAGGTAACATTGTACCAGAGAAATGTCAGGTTCTAGATGTACCTCGTTGTTCTGAAACTATCCTTAATACATTTTTCTTTGGGGGATAAGTTCTGTAAGCTAGCCTTTACATGTTAATCACTTGAGCAGGCAACAGCCTGTTGTGCTTAGAAAAGCAAATCTTGCATAGCTGAACCACCAGATATCACCGCCATTAGTTTTAATGAAGCACTGCAGGCTTTGGCACTCTATTCATACCCACACATAAATTTGACTGTGTGAGTGCCTCAGAAGCATAACTGTGTTGGTTAAATTTGACCTGAAGAATTAAGACTAGGAGAGTGGGAGCTCACTAAGCAGTTCGGGGTTTAGTATCCAATATGGCTGCCACGAATGTAAAATATACAGAAAGTTTTAGATATGAACTTTAGGTGCTTATCACACATAAGAGTATGTTCCTTCAACTAAGGTTTGATTCCAGCCTTCTCCTGCCACATGTCAATGTGCCTCTGGGCAAGGCATTTAACCCCAAGTTGCCTACCTCTCCATATCGGTGTATGAATGTGTGCATGTTTGTGAGTATGTGTGGGTGATTGTGGCTCTAATGTAAAGCTCTCTGAAAGGTCAGTACGACTAAAAAGAAACGCTATATAAATTCAGTCCATGCAACCGGAACACGCTCAACTTAGAATAGAATTCTTCTTTTGTCATTTTTCCACATGGGTGCAACGAAATTTTCAAAACAAAACAAAACAGAACAAAAACAGTGCAGGCAAGTAGTGCAAATTTAAGAAAATAAATATTAAAAAGTTTGAAAAGTTATAAAAAAAATTATAAGAAGGACTGTGCAGGTGGAAAAAATATATATACAAGAATATTGACAGGTTGTTCCAGTATTGCACTTGGTGTTGAAGAAATTGCACGGAATGTATTTACTGTTTATGTCATTATTGATGGTAACAGTTGTTACAGTGTACATGAGGCGTTCAGGGCAACAACAGGTCACGGAAAGTCTGTTTGTTTTTGTCATTGCCCTTGCAATAACTTGCGTCTGACCCGACTGCCAGCTCCTTTCACCGAATTCCAAGAGAAATACCATTACAAGGGTCTGGGGTAGTTGCGGTGGATAAAGGATATTGCCACTTTGCTTCTCAGTCATTTTACACAAGCAATGGCAATTTTTTTTTTTCATGACCAGAGGGGAGAGAACAGAGAACAGTCATTAGTCATTAGTTAGGTGTGGCACTGTTACAGAGTATAGTAATAAAAGAACAACACAGGTGATGCTGAATCCTGACGCTACTTGACTGGTTGTTCCAGTCATATACAAGCTAATGTTAGTATGTCTGTACAGTTGGTCACTACAGGAAGTTTGAAACATCTGTGAACTTTGCAGTTTTTTATAGATTTTTTTTTGTTGTTGAATCATATCTTTACACAGAAAAAAGATATTGTCTCTACTAAGACCAATCATACCCTAGTGGTTGGGGTTGTATGTAGTAGAGGTTAGATAAGAAACACTTTAGAACCTAGTGAAGACAAGATCACTATCCTTTTAGAGGTTAACAAGGCTTTCACCAAAATGCATTTTTTTCTGACAGATTTTGTGTTTTGTTTTTCTTGCAGAAAACTGTTGTACGGGAATTGGTGAGTTGTGAAAAATTTAAGATTTCATTTTTTAACTAAATAACTTCATATAATGGCACTAACTGTTTTTTACTTTCTCAGTGCTGTTGTGTGCGCGAAAAAGGAGAGAGAGGCTTCCCAGGCCCTCCTGTGAGTTTGTATTGTTGTGTAAAAAACATTAGGTATAGGAAACATGTTACCATTTCCAGTTTAGTCCTACAGTATTGCTTGGTCCACATTCCACTAAATTGAATTATAATTTTCTTTTGTATGTGCATTTTTATTGCAAAATGGGTTTTTGTCATGTATTTTAACACTTAATACTTATGCTTTTGTTAACCTAACCAAGAAAATTGAATGCAAAATTTGAGCGTAAGTGCTTTCATTTTGTAATAATAAATGTAGCAAAAATACAACTTGCGTTTGTATTCAGCTCTGTTAATCACTGACAGCCCAGCTGTATGTGACCTTAATAACACAGCTGGTGCATCCATTTCCAAAGGAGAATGATAAGCAATGCAACTTAAGGGCAATTTCTTTTATTTTGTAAAGTAATTTTAAAAGGCAACCTTTTGCATTAAAGCTTTTATGAAGGGTTCTTGAATAAGTATCAGTATGCGAGGGTGGAGACGGTGTTTGTCTGGTCTGCTTGGTTGTTTTTGATCCGTATGCTTGTTTTGGGAACAGGGAGAGAAAGGAGACCGAGGGGATGACGGGTTTCTTGGTCAAAAAGGAGATAAGGTTAAGTATCAACAAAAGAAGTATTTTTAAAATGTTTTTATGTCTAGTTCTGTACAACTAAGTGTCATGTGGGTTATTTTTAAAGGGTGAGCGTGGATTCAAAGGAGATGAATGTTCAGAGGTAAAATGTGCTTCTTCTTTGCTTGTTAGGCTTCTAAGTAACATCATGATGATAACTTATGACAAAAACTCTTTCCAGGGACGTCCAGGTGATAAGGGCGAAAAGGTAAGTGAAGTTTTAATCAGTTTGTTTAATATAAAATGTGATTTTCCTCAGACATTAAGCAGCTGATTCTGTCTTGCAGGGGAAGAAAGGAGAATGTGGCAATATTGGAGATAAGGGTGAAAAAGTATGTTTAAGGTTTATTTGCATATTTTAATGAACATCACATACACTGTGGCTTTGTGGTGAGTTAAGTCTTATCTTGCAGGGACTTGATGGAAGAAATGGCCAACGAGGACCTAAAGGAGATAAGGTAGAGCTTCAGGGGTCGGAACCTTGAGTAACTTTACTTTCTGTTTGACTTTGTCAGGTCAGTCTGCCACAACTATAAACAACGTAAAAATTCAGCCTAATACAGTCTGTATTCTGGATTTAGCAGTTGTCTCGCCTGACCCAGTCAGTGTCATGCTAAGCTAAGTGGCCTTGCCAAAGGTCACATCCGTTCTGTCATCAAGCGGACCGAACAACTGAGGATTTCCACCTTCTACTGTCCCAGCCTTCTTGCCAACCACTTGGCTGATATTCAGAATTGTTCAGTTTGACTCAAAGCTCTTTTCTTGTTCTGCGAGTGTCCATGTTCTCCATTACAAGCACCGTGGCAGTCCTTTATATATTTTACCATCACAGTTGAGATGATCATTGTGGTTTAAGGGAAATGTCTTCACATTTATTTGCTAGATTTAGTTTTTTAGTAAATTTGCTTTTACATAGTCTTGTTTCCTTCAGAATGAATTCTGATTAGCTGTTAAATTTTACTGAAACACAGTCATCAAGTCAGAATCTTTCGGCAAAACAAAATTATTTTGGTTTATTCTCTTTTCTTTTACACCATTTAATGCAGCCATTTTACAAAGAAAAACAGGATTATAGTTAATCCTGACACCAAATGCCTGAAATCCAGGCTTGTAGGATGGTACTTTTTTGCAGGACCAAGCCTTGTGCTGTGAGATTAGTGTAAGGACCTGGCCACCATTCAGTCAGTCTAGCCTTATTATTTTATGAGCATAGTCGGAGAATCAATTGGAATGAAAGCCAAGCTTGTTGATTGTTGGTTGGCGACCAAATACATTTTTAACTCATACCTGAATGATTAGATTAGATTGACTCATAATTTTTATATTGGACAATGAACATAAGAAGTTGCACAGAAAGAATATTGTTGATGTTATAAAGGATTTTCCCACGCTGGACTGAGGGTTTTTTATTGTTTGTTTTGCAGGGTTTAATAGGACCAATAGGAGACATGGGTCCTGAGGGCCCAGCAGGACCTAAAGTAAGACTTTCAATACTTTTAAATTCAGTGATCAAGGTTCTTTTCTTTTATTTTTACTGTGCAACTTTCAAAAGCTTGTGTCTTCAAAGTCAATTTAAAAATATTTGGGTTTTTTGTAATAGTAAAAACTTGTTAAAAATGTTAAAGCAAAGAATGTATATTGCTGTTTCGTTTAAGTAAATTACAAAAATGGCACAAAAATATGTCTTACCAATTATTTAGACCTACTTTCTACATTGAGGGATCCCTGCTCTTTTTCTAAATGCTTTTTGGAAAATTTACAATATGTCTAGAAAAATTTTAGGACTGAACTCTCATTTAATACGATGATTGGACATCAATCTCAAAATGCAGCAAGTTACCACTCAAATATGCTCTTCAGAAACCAAAACTTTAGTTTTGTAACTTTTTTTTTCACATATGATAAACAAGGTTTCAGAATATTTTTCTCTTTTGAAACTGATGGTTTTAGAACAATTCTTACAAGTGAAAACTGTTTTTTTTTCACATGTGAAACATGGTTTTAAAAGATACCTAACACATGAAACAAATAGTTTTGGAATATTTCTGTTAAATAAATGCTTTTGTAAAGTTTTTTTACATGTGAAATGTATGGCTTTGGAACACTTTCCTTCAAATGTGAAACACAGTTTTGGATATTCTCATTGTAATAAGATGTGAAATCTATGTACGTTACCTTCTATACCCGTTTGGATTACACACAAGAATCCATGTGATTACAAGACTGGCATTTGAATTGGCTTTTCTAAGTTTTTATTTTGATTTGTAGACAGATTTGTGTCTACAGCCATAGAGATTTTTGTACAATACATTTTTCCAGCTCTGTCAATTTACTATCATGTACACTGCATACCTCAGGGGGACAGAGGGCCTACTGGTGAACCTGGACAACCAGGAGACTTTGGGATTGGACCTCCAGGGCCCAAGGTGACTTCTTCATGTAAAACCATACTTCACAATTTAGAAAATCTAACTAAATAATTAAATTCATAAGTAAGCCTTCAATGCTACCTTCACTGCTGAATAAAATATGAAATAATAGTTCTAAACACAACATAAATTCACATTTATAAAGTTTATTCTGCAATGAGTTCTAGGAATCATTGAAGAATTGAAACTACTTTTTCACTTAAAGGTTGACTGAATGGTAAAATGGCTTCTATCAATAGGATTGTATTGATATTACACTGGGAACTGCATTTTAACCTTGTGTATTGTGTCACTGGGTGGAGTCTGAAGCTGTTTCTGCTTACAGGGTGAAAAGGGCATTCAGGGATTACCAGGTCAAAGAGGTCTCGGTGGGAAAGGAGAACCGGGAATGCCTGTGAGTATGAAAATACTTTTACAGCTCAGATTATAACTATACGTGTCTCATCAGAAACACTGAAATGTTTTGTTGCGCTTAGCACTACTGAAAAAGTTTATAGAAAGTCAAACACAACTTTGATGTTTACATCCTGTACTACTTGCCAGAGTGCAATAAATTCAAATGTTTTTTACGGAACTAAATCCAAAACCTTCTCATGTCTCCTATAAGTCTGATTAGGGTTTTGGCACTGTGACATGCTGCTAGTAACAAAAAGCTTAAAGATCTAACTAAAATATATATGGTTCAACCCTGAAGTTTAGGAGCCTTTTTGTGTCTGAGTGATTCATATGTCATAGTTAAGTTTAATTTAAGTTTATGCTTCTTCCTAATTATTTTGGGACCTATTAGGATGTTATGGAAGCCAGACAGCTTAAGCAACATACACTTTTTTTTGTTAAAAGGATGACTTTAACACACCACTATAAATGAAAGTTTTTATTGAGAGCAGTTTTTTTAGGGGTCACCAGGACCAATTGGACCACAAGGAGACCCTGGACCCCAAGGAGAAGGGTTTCCAGGACCAAAAGTAAGTAATTCTATGTATAAAAACGTTTTGTCAACAAGCATCGTGCAAATTTCATGTGTTTATACTAAAAATAGGTTTTATTTACAGCTGTTTATTACTTTCTGCAGATTTGTGATAAAATATAATTTGCATTGTATTCAGTTTAATGAAAGTCAAATAACTCTCTGGTCTCTGGTAAAAATATAATATTTGGCAAACTGTTAAAAAGCTCTTTTGAACAAATTGTTTTTATAACATCAGGAAGGAAAAAGTGTGTGTGAACCCTAGAGATATTTTAGGGATACTTTGTATTGAATTTCATTTGTCATTTTTGCTGCAGGGAGACCGTGGATTACAAGGTCCAAAAGGAGACCGTGGGCCTCCGGGTGGTGGGATCAAAGGTGATAAGGTAAAGAAATCATACATTTATTCCTAATATTAACGCTAAATAAATTAGGTTAACTGCCTACAGTTCCTGGTTTTGTACATCTCATAGTTGTCAGAACTAGCTCTGTAATGATTGTTTTCAGGGTAATCACGGGCTTCCAGGACCCCAAGGTCCAGCTGGTCCTCCTGGAATTGGACTTAAAGGGGAAAAGGTACAAACTAGATTATATTTTCTTATACTTGAAGAGTTGGCTTACAAACATAATAGTTTACTTCTATGCTAAGATTAAATTGTATGTATAGTTTTCCAACTCTGACAGTTAATATTAACTGAACGTGAATAAAAAAAATACACATTGTTTTCTTTTTCCAGCCATCAGCACCCTACTGAAGTGTTTGTTTGTGTTGCAGATTTGAAAAGTATACATTGGTTTCTGACACATTGCACCTGTCTTATGACCTGGCATGGTGTTGAAGTGAGATAATGTCTTTGCAGTCAGATTTCTAAGTAAACTTCTTTCAGCTTGATAAAATTTTTTAATAGGTTTCAGAATTCTTGTTGAACAACTCAAAGGTCAAAGGTCAAAAATCGAGTGTAAAGTGAACCAATGTAGAAAAACTCAGAAAGTAGCGCAACATGCTAAACAAGCATGAGGTTTTGTTCTACCAGAATGGACAGGCCAAACAAATAGTTTTGCAGTGCATTAAAGGTCTTATTATCTGGAAGAAATCAAGAAAGGAGAGATTTTCTCAGAACAATGATCAACAGTGAATTAATAAGACGCTATCGGCTTGATCGTGCAGGGATCCACCCCCTAAACAGTCGAATAAATGAGCACATACACTTCTATAACAATCATACAATTATTAATATAGAGATAAGATTAACTTTATCATTGCTCTAGCGTGAAATGAAACAGTTTTCGCGGCAGGATTACATGTGCACCTCTAGTAAGGTAATATTGGGAAGGATAAATAAGTACCTTTCAACACTTCTCTCGTCAGGTGTTCATTTCGGTTTTCTCCACCTTTTTTTCTCTGTTCTGTTTTGGTCATTTTGCCAAACTAAACCTCATTAAACTAAAAGCAGATCACAGTAAAATGCTGAATTGTAATATTAATATGAAATTAATTAATATGAAATAGATGCAGTATGACAATGACCAGCATGGCGAGTAAACATAACAATAAGCAAATCAAAATAATGACGAGCATGTGAATAAGCTACGTTCAAACGTTTTGATGCGGTGTGACAATTAATTTAATCTTGCTAAGTTTTATCATCATGATTTACACATTTCTGAATCCAGTCTGAATTCTATCATTGGTTAATTTCTCTCCATTGATTACTAGGAACGCATTTGTTCTTTGTTTTTTTTGCAACAACCAATCACAGCTCTTAGAAGAAAGCGTCACACCTAGCAATGGGGTCAACCGCACCTCCTCAGTAGGACAGGAATCTCTGTCGTCTCCTTGCTCAGAGTCGCTCTCGGCAGCGAAGTGAATCACTCTTAAGCTAGGAGTCCTTGCCAGGAGCTCTCTGAGAGAATCTCTGTGAATACGGCCCCTGAGCTGTCAAATGTGTTGATTCTGCTTTTTAACATGATGTAAAGGTATTCTCCAATTCAGACTGCCTCCACTAGAGCTGTTTTCTTTAGTAAATATACTTCTGAACTATAAGACTAATACAGGGGCATCTATTATTAAATGATAATTAGTGTCTTTATTTAGAACTTTTAATTGTCAATTATTTGTCCCTTGTGAATGTCGATGCTGCGTGACAACAACTAGTAGAAGATCTCTTTTAGAAAGTCTAATTTAAAACGCCGTGTAAGACCTCAGAAAGGATGGCCGACAGCTCCCAGCTGCTTTCTTTGTGTATCCAAGCTAATTCTCTGTCTCTTAGGGAAACCAAGGCCCAATTGGACCCACAGGACCCAGAGGACCCCCAGGAATGGGACTCATAGGGCCAAAGGTAATTCAGGCCAGGGAACGTTCATCAGCAGATCATTCTCCCTTCTGTTGTGTCTAAATTTTTCAGTTTTGTTGTTGCCGGGAATAAGCTGAATTTTCGCAAGCTGCTGTTGGTGAAGCATTTAAAATGTAAAAAATATTCTTTCAAATTTAATTTAGGTTTAATTTAGCCCATTTCTTTCACATTACTAGTTTAAATTATAGCTATTTGAGTGTTTTAAATATAATTTTCTTTTAAATTGGGCACTCCCACTGATATTCCAACTACATTTAAAGTGAAAAGATTAGTATGTATCTTCAAATTCCAGTTTATTTTCACAAAACCCCACAGCTTACATGTCTTCCTTTCACAAATGGGTCTTTTTCATAAGGGTCTTTTTTGTCCCTTTCAAGGGAACTAATGGAGGTGGAACCAAACAGTGTGATACAGACTGATACAACAGTTTTACTGTAATATTAAAAACAATACCTCACCGACTGTGTGATGTTTATCTCTAGGGGAATCAGGGGTTTCCAGGTGAGCCTGGGGCCAAAGGCGAGAGAGGTGTGGGAACACCAGGACCAAAGGTACATCCTTATTCTGAATATTTCTGAGCTGCTTACCAGTCAACCTGCAGTATCCATGTCATACATTTTTTGGAAATACACATGGAACAAAAAAAGAATCATTTGTACATTAACGGACTCCAAAAATCAATCTGTAGTCAATTAGCTGCCAGCAACACCAGCCAGCAGATGTTTGGTGTCTTTGTTATTGCACATAACCACCAAGGAAATCTTCTGGTTGCTTAACCAAGACCATGACTTCTTACATTAGAAGGAAAGTTCATGTGAAAACACAATATACTATTTCTTTAAATAGGTATCTGTTTTAATATTTTTACATATTTGCACACAGTATAAAATTTTCAGTTTGATCTCCTTTTCCTCTCTTTAGGGTGACACGGGAGCTCTGGGTTTATCAGGATTACCTGGTCTACCAGGAGAGGACGGAAGCCCAGGAAAAAAGGTAACATTCAAGCACTTTTCTCTTTATGAAGATAGGTTGAACCATTTCAAACCAGTGTGTCAATTCTCTTTTTTTCTATTCTGACTTTCTTTTCAAACAACAACAGGGTGATGTTGGCTTGCCAGGACCCAGAGGAGCCGACGGGATTCCTGGTAGGGGAGTTCCTGGAGGGAAGGTAACAATTCATGGAAATTTGTCAACATAAAGAATGCTAGTGGCTATTTTAACATTTTTTTCCTTCTTCATATTAAGTAAAACCTGTTGGCACAGAGCTGAACATGTTAATGTCACTTTGGCAGGGGGACAAAGGGGACAGCGGGAGCAGAGGCCAGCCAGGTCCACCTGGCCCAATAGGGCCGTTTGGTCCAAAGGTATGGAAAGGCTGAGTAGAAAAACCGTAAATCAGATGATGGGGTAAATTATTATTCAAGGTGCTGTTTTAGGCTTAAAGGTCTCTTTACACTGAAACGTGAAATCACTTACAAAATTTTCCTCTAATGAGTGTTTATATCTTAGGGGGAACGGGGAAATATAGGACTACCAGGACTAACTGGTCCTCCTGGCAAGGGGATTCCTGGATACAAGGTGAGCTGATGTGTTCATTGTAACTTCTACCAACAACAGTTTATGTACTTCAGTTGTTTTTGCTCAGGGAGATCAGGGTCCACGGGGTCCGGCTGGAGACGTGGGAGAACCTGGGATTGGTTTACCTGGACCCAAGGTGAGATCAGTTAGGATTTTGGTCATTTTCACTGAATGTTTTTAGAGTGAGTCTGTTTCTGTAGGGTGACCAAGGCCCCCGTGGTCCTGTCGGGCCACCAGGACAAAAAGGTGAAGGTTTCTCCGGCCTCCCAGTGAGTATCTTACAACCCAAAAACCTCTTTTAATCATTTTGGTGTTGCAGGTAAGTCCATTAATATTTGGGATGTGTGTCATTTTTAAAAGGGACCTCCGGGACCTCCAGGTCTGCCAGGAGAGAATGGAATTGATGGAGTTGGTTTTCCTGGACCCAAGGTAAACATTTGTTATTTTAGTGGGGATTTTACTAAAACATATATGATATAAATCATATTTTTGTAAAACTTTAATGGTTCTATGATATAAAAGAACCACTGATGTACAGTATGACACGTGTATAGATCATAGAAAAATATAATAGAAACAAAAATAAATTACTTTTTCTATCATGTAAATATCCACAAATTCTAATTGTTGACTTATGTGAGTCCATTTGATTTTCAGGGGGATAGGGGCTTCATTGGACCTCCTGGTTCTCCTGGACCTCGAGGAATTAGTGTGATAGGTCCAAAGGTAATCAGTTGGTCAGTTCTTTTCTAATGTTTAATAAAAACTGTGAATAAAGGAATTTTGTCTTTAATTGAAACTCTGCCATCTCTTTGACCCTTGCAGGTATACAGGGGAAAGTTAATAAAATAGATTTTATGTCTGATTTGGAAACACGTTTAAGGAGATGGAATTGGAAACAGGGACACATAAATATTAAAAAAGAAAAACAAATTGCTGTTAGAAAATGTTTTTAAATGTTTTCTTTTCAAATAGTTTCAAATTCCCATTAGTGTCTCTGCCATTTAAAAGTTTTATGGTTTTGCAGGGTTCGACGGGTCCAATTGGACCTCCTGGCCCCCCAGGAATACCCGGAGGAGGTTTACCAGGACAAAAGGTACCAATGTCACCTGTGATTTATTTAGAAATTTTATACTCGGATATAAGCAGCTAAAGCACTGTATAAATACTCCATTACTGCTGTTGTGACCTAAGTGGATACCCATGATCCACCATGTTTATACCTATTTTGTTAATAATAACCAGCCTAATAACCTTCCTAAAGTTACTACTGTGGAGATGTTTTAATCAGACATAAAGGGGATTTGGCTGTTTGTAGGGGGAACCTGGACTTCAGGGAATTCCTGGACCCAGAGGTCCTCCAGGACAAGGTCTGCAGGGAGTCAAGGTACTATTTAAGTGTCAGCAGTGTCTCCGAAGTGAAACAAAAATATTATGTTATGTTTTATGGTTCTTTTAACTGAGACAAAAAGCCAAAGAACTTAATGTTTCTTTGCTCCTGCAGGGAGACCGAGGATTCACGGGTCTACCTGGAAAAAAGGGACAGTCTGGTGATCCTGGAGAGCAAGGAGAGACTGGACAAATGGTACTGCATTTTGTTACCAGACAATCTACTTTAAATTGTTAATGAAGGACTTCAGACTGATTTTAGTTGAATTGAAGTATTTAAGTTTCTTATGTTATCTGTTTTGAACAACAGGGCATAAAGGGACACAAAGGAGAACCCGGACTAACAGTAAGTATAAAGATTCATTCATTATTGAAATGCTTTACAACCTTCTACTCTGAAGATATTTTGTGCTGAAAGCAAAAGTAAACACACAGTTAAGCCCAAAATTATTATTTGTACCACTGGCAGATATACAAAAGATAACATCTAACAAAAGATAACAAAACAATGTCAAATTAATGTACATTTTGAAAAAAAATGTCAGTTTTTTTACATTTTGAAAAATGGCATGTCAAAATGTATTTTACCCTTCTCAATAATCAATAGAAAAATCACTACTGCCATTGCAGCAGCAAAAGCCTTATATATAATAATAATTAAAATTTCTGACCAGCTTTTGCATGTTTCCACTGCTATTTCAAATTTAAAGTTATTAAAATTGGTCTTTCTTTGCATTTTGTACTAATAGCAAAGGCAGCATTGTTTACTATGTTTATATATATATATATATATTCTCAATATATAGATAAAATAATAATAATAAAAGCTTGTAACATTGTTTAGTGGTGTTTTTAAATACATTGCCATATAGTTTACAAGGTAAAAAGGTCAGTTTGATGTGAATCAGTCTCCTTAGACTATAGAAAATCAGTTAATATGCATTAAAAACAGGAGTACATGTATTTCTTGGTACGATTACATATTTTAACCAGAGAAAACAACAACAACCAGGAACTTCCACACACTGCACTTTTTAGTTGAAGTCTCACACAACACACTGATGTCATGTCTTGAAGGGGCCCTCTATGCTACAAACCACTTGGCTAACTGTGCTATGTTAATAACAGTACTGTGAGCAGTACTGTAAAAGACATCTGTTTTTACCTGCTTTTATCTTTGCTTTTTTGCAGAAGAGTGAGATCATACAAATAATCAGAGAACAGTGCAGTACGTATTCAAGTGTTCATGCTTATGAGATGATCAGTAATGCTGAGTGATTTCCTCTCATCAATATAAACCCTCTTCCTCCTCCTCTGTTTTATCTGCTCTTCCTCATCAGACTGTGACAAGCCCTGTAAAGAAGAACCTCTAGAACTCATCTTTGTAGTTGACGCCTCAGAGAGCGTGGGCATTAAAAACTTTAATTTGGCCAAGGAGTTTATGTACATGCTGCTAAGCAACACCAAACTCAAACACGATACCATGCGTGTCGCCATTATCATCTATAGCAGTAATGTTAAAGTTCAGCACCATCTCCTTGACCCAATATCGGATCTCAATAAAACAATGGACAGTTTGAACTATCTAGCCGATGGCACCCGAACCGGGAGTGCCATTGAACAAGCCAACAAGGAATTTGAGGTAGCACGGCCAAATGTGAAGAAAGCAGCTATTGTCATCACAGACGGACAGACCGAACCGAGTGACTTGCCTGATTTGAGGAATGCAGTAGATAAAGCTAAAAAAAATAATGTTGAAATATTTGCCATCGCAGTGGTGAATGTGAGTGACACCAACGCATACAAGTTCATAGAGGAGATAGAGTTCATCGCCTCAGAACCTTCGGATACGCATGTGTTCCTCATCAATAACTACACAAGGCTTTCAGGTGATCACTTCATAATCATATGGCATCTTTCCAGTTCTTTAAAACTAACTCACACTTAAACCCAGATGTTTGTATATACTGTTTAGAAAGACATAATTTTTTCTCATGGTCTGACAGTAAATCAGAATCACGTTCCCTGTCAGGAAAATTTATTTTTGCTAAATACTACAATATTGGAAAATATTAAAGTCCAGATGAGGAAGTCATGGGTTTGTAACCTTAAAGTAGGTTTATTAACATTTTTTGTTAAATAGAGGCACACCTCAAATATACTGTTTCTTTTTGACATCCTGTAAAAATCTAAGAAAATCAGCCTAGAGAACTGTGGACCTCCACAAGTCTGGTTTTTCCTAGGGTACACATTCAGGATAAACAGCAGGAAAATGTCCAGCTATCATACCATTCTAGAGCATCTTCACAAGATCTTTTGATTTTGTTCTCTGGGACACAGCACCAGAGAACAAAATCAAAAGATCTTGTGAAGATGCTGGCTGAAGCTGGTAAAAAAAAAACCTTTATCAACATGGGCTAAAAGTCCAATCAACGAGGAAGACGCTATTACTTCTAAAGCAACATAAAAAGTTAGATTACAGTTTAAAAAATGCTCTGAGGGACAAATACTTAAAATATTTGAGACATTTGTAATGAAATAAATTAAAAGTGAAATTCTTGGCCAAAATGACCATTTCTACATTTTGGGTGAGAAAGGGAAAGCCTGCAAGCCAGGAAATTAAAGCATGGACCCAAATGGGTTTCCCAAACACAATTACAGCAAAATAGTAACGGAGTGGCTTGAGCAGAAAAAAGGCAATGTTTTAAAATGGCCTCAACAAAGCCCTGATCTCAGCACCATAGAAAATGTGTAGGCAGAGCTGAAAAGAATGTGTGTGTGTGTGTGAGCAGGACAGACGACAAACCTGACCCAGTTCTATCTGAAGGAATGGGACAAAATTCCAGCAAATTATTGTGGGAAGCTTGTAGAATTACACCCAAAACGTTGGACCCGAATCAGACCATTAAAAAGGGAATTCTATGTGATTTAATGTCACGCAGTGAAAAGAAAAATGTTATATATGTTATTTCTTTTTATGCAGCTGAGTGTTGCTAAGTTTGACTAAGACCCTAAACCTCTACCTATATGAGTAAAAACAGTGGCAGATATATATATTTTTTCTCCTATCATACACACCCTAATCTTAAAAATACAACTTTTGGTGGGTGTTTAAAATATACAATATATATCATTTTGCATCTGCAGACACAAGGTGGAAGTAAAGAGCAGATGAAAATGAATTACCGGCACACAGCTGTTAAGCAGATGAAACAGGCTTACAGAATGTATACAAAGTTTTATTTCTTGAACACCCACAAACATGAAGCTAGTAACTGTGTTTATTTCATGCTCAGAGAGCTTTGCTGGAAGAACTGGTATACTGTACAAAATCTCATGGAGCTGCATATTCACTGTTGTAATCTTCTGGGTCTGCAGAACTTGCGAAAGCTCTCATGCCTTGTATCTTTGAAGAAGGAAAGAGTCCCCTGTTTGACATTAGAATCACATCCCCCATACTTATTCCTTGGTTCTCAAGAGGCACTGATTACAATAGTGTGCCACCATATGAGGATGGAGACACTCCTACGTTCCAGAGGGTTCCGACAGTGGTGAGAGGAAACCTTTTCTCTAATATTTGTCATAACAATCCAACATATGTAAAATCCTCTTTTAGCATATCTTTGCTGATGTCTTTCCCATTGGACATGATTTTAACCACATCTTTGTGCTCTAGAGCAGCAGACTGTCATAGTCTCTGTTGTTATGAAGGTAGTCACACTTGATGATGAGCAGTTCTTAGTGTGTTTGACTGACTGGCTGTGACTTTCCTTTTTTTTATTTGTTTTTAATTAATTTATTTTTCTCATAGTCACAGGCAGGTTCTACAGCACCCCTCTCCAAGAAGGAGTTGGTCCTTCCGCAGAGACCAAAGACAGGCTGCAGCCAGACCCTGGATCCAGGACCCTGTCGCGACTATGTCATGAAGTGGTACTATGATGCCACGTCTAACTCCTGCTCCCAGTTCTGGTTTGGAGGTTGTCAAGGAAACCAAAACCGGTTTGATACGGAGAAGACATGTAAAGAGACCTGTGAAAGGTTCTAATCCTTTAGGCAGTAAATATGTATGTTATCAAGTGAACGCTATATACATTTTACTAAAACTTTAAATGTGAATGGCTTTAGTCTTTCATTTCTTTTTATTATTGAGCAGTCATTGTCACTGTAAACACAGTTGTTTCACAATAAATGACATCACGCAACCACAAACCATGAGTTAAAAACTGTTTTTTGTGTTATCATTCCTATTCACTGAAAAATGGTTAAAAAAATCAAAAAGGGTACGTAAACCTATGAGCACAACTGTACATCATATTTTGAGTCTTATAAGGCAGTTGGGTTAGGGAGTAAAAAGTAGGGTACACCCTGGATGGATTACTGGGAAAAGTTGACTCTAGGGTGTTAAAAAGGAGGCTCCATTCAGTTGTTGAACTGCATTCATAACTATCAAACTTTAATTTAAGCAACATAGAAGTAAGGATATACCTGATAAAGAACCCTATTCCCCTGGAATGACATGGATTTGTGGCCACCATGCTTTTCAATAAATCCATTTAATTAGTATCATAGAGAAGCTTTAAAAAAAAAACATTTTTATTTCACCTTTGAATTCTTCCGTTCAGTTTAGAAACATTTCTGCATGTCTATGGAGCTTGGATACCAGGTCAAAACAAAAACAAAAAATGCAGAGAACAGCGCTTGCACATTTGCAATTTGATTAAAAACAAAACATTCTAAAATCATAATTATAAAAACATGAATAAAAAGAAAAAAGACAGCTTTGAAATGAAAATCTGTTGTGCGTCAGGGTGTTAAGAAAACACCAGTTTCAAATTAAACATGATTACAGTTAAGGAGGAGAGGCTGTCCTCAAAATAATGCATCTTCCCCTTGAGACACAAAGCAGTTTCAAGAAGAGCCGAATAAGGTGTGAAACTCTTCTTGGCGTATCTGAAGAAAAGATCTTGAAAGAGCTGGAAATAGTCTCTATCACTTCAGTCAGTGCATTTTTTATGGATTAGACAGTAGGTAAAGGAAAAACTGAAAAAACAAGGTGAAAAAATATACATTTATTCTTTGATTGCATACACTGAGTAATGTTTAATCAAGATTGAGAAAATAATCTCTTTTTTTTTTAAGTAGAATCATTTGTAGAAGATGAGAAAAGACGACATGATGATATATCCAGGCTGCTGAGCTGGATTTGGGTCCTGCCCGTTAAACAAGCCAAAATAGGCAATGGTGTTGGATTCAAAGTCGGTCATGTTCAGCTGAAAGAGGGCAAAAAGAGACACAGACAATTAATTAATAACAGAAGAAAACATATGGACCTTCCAAGTGGAAATATTTCAAACCCACTTAGATTCTATGTGCATTTACCTGCATCTCTACGGTTTGGGAACATCTGCACTTTAACATGCTGCTATGATGACATATAATTGGTAAATTTGGTAAAAAATCTACCGGTTATCATTGATATGAGGACTTGATCATATCCCTAAAGGAGACGTAAGTTTCTCAGAAATCACTGTTAAGAGCCTGACAGTGCCTTCACAGAGGACGATCAGGAATTAGGTAGATTTCACAAAGAGCCTTCAGGGGTCAATATCTCACTTCAGTATAATTAAGGACTCTTTAAATGTAATTGCTTCAGACTTTCATTGCTTTGGAAGATTGTTGTAAGAATGTTGTGGGAGATCATCTTATATACGACTTAGTCTCTCATATTGGAATTTTGACCAAGTGTTTTTTCCAGCATTGCTTCATTGGGATTTGCATATACTGGTTACTTCACAACTATCTAAAGGTCCCACCAACTCATTTCAATCAGGTGGAGTTTGAAGTTTGACTGGACCTTGATTTTCCTTTTTAACAGTTTTGTTGTAGATTTGTGATCATTGTTCTTTTGACGACCAAATTGGGACCAATCTTTCTTTAGACAGATGGCTTCTAGCTTTTGAAAAAAATAATTATTTTTACCCAGTACTGACTAAGCAGGTGCTCTCCATGCTAGGGTTTTTGAACGGTGGGAGATCGGAGAAGCACACATTTGGACCCAGGTACTAAAGAGAAGATAGGTCTGCCTTCGATCAGCTGGAGGAATTCTGCTATACATGCCTGACAAAGTGTGTGGCATTAGGTTGACTTGTGCAGTTCTGCACAATATGGTGCTGGGCAGTTGTGCTTTTTGCAGCTCTGCAGAGTGATGTGCTGATATGGGTCTGAAGGCTTCAGACATGGATAAGATCTCATTAAGCACTTCTAAAGTCCATCCATCCATTTTCTAGACTCGCCTAATCATTGCAGTGTCGCCAGGGGGCTGGTGAATGTCTTCAGCGCTTATTGGGTGAGAGGACTAATTGCTTTGTGATAGGCAGGTCACCTGTCCATTACAGGGTAAGACAGAACAAACCGTTGGCCAGTATACCCACAGGTTCAGAAATCCAGTGTGAAACTTATGCTTTGACATATTCTGCACTTAAATCTACACCAGGTTTGATACATGAGGCCCACTGACTGCAAGGTGCCAAGGACCTGTGGCCTCATAATATCTCCAACTCTTTGATTCTAGAAGTCTTCTAATTTGTTCTGTTGTCATTGTAACACTGGAGGATGGTCTCATGCAGCTTTGTTCAGTCAAACCTTATTGATAAAAGTCTGACTGCAAATGGTTCCTGACCATCCTGTCTTCAAATGAGACTGTGGTATACCTCGTCTAGGTGAAGTAACTTGGTCACTTAGTTAGTTGTTAGATTGTTGTATGAGCCATAAAATCTTCTTTGCATTATGGTGTGGCCGCTAGGTGTCACTGTGGGTTAAACATAGATAGGTGGAAACCTTTGTATGGGTTGCTAGATGGAAGATTTAAATGAGAGACAGTCATTTAATGCCATAGTGAATTTTACTGTCTCCATTGAAGTGTTTTCTTACCTGAAACAAACAGCAAGCTAGCGCGTCAGCTAGCATTCCTCAATGTAGCAGGGACAGCAGCTTAAACAAGTTGAGTTTAGGTGCAAAAAATGTAAATGTTGCTTAATTGAACTCAGTCCAGCCTCTTACCCATAACCGTAAGGGACCTTACTAAGGGGAAAAAACATCTCAGACAACGGGGTTTCTGGGGTTGTTCACAACCAAACACCTCAAAATGGACAACAGGAGGGAGGTTTGTGAAGGGTCATAAGACAAGATTCTCTAGGAGGATTCCTCAGGACAGATCCAGGACTTTCTGGAGAGAATAAATCTTGCATCTAAATTAGAAATGCCTCAGTTAGTAATTTTTCCAAACATTCCTTTAACCTTTGAATGAATTTCTACAAGGACTCCTGTGGAGACTGGCTGCTGTTTTAAATGTTTTCCACTTGTGAATAATCTCCATCACTGAAGAATGATGGACTTCCAATAGGTTTGCAAAACCTTTATAACCCTTGCAAGCAACAACTTCTTCTCTAAGCAGGTCTGATGTCTTTCCATCCTGGCATTGCATTTATTAGCAGCTCCTAGTTGACATGGACCAACTTCAATCTTATGGAATCAGTAAGAATGAACTTTAGGTTGTATTTTCCTGCTCTTCTTCAGAAAAATAAAGTACAAGATGATTTCATTTATGTAGAGCAACTCTTGATTAAATCTCTTGTCGATTTCATGTTGTAAGAATGAAGTTTTGCGTTGGTGGACAAACCTGTTTGGTGATGTCGATCCTCCATGGGTCAACCTGCAGGCCATCACACCAGCCTCCTCGCCCATACAGCCACGTGCCGTGCTCGTTTGGTACGGCGCCCTCCTTCACCCGCATTGTGCAGCCAAGAGCTGATCCTGTTGTTCCAATGTGACAATAAAAAGGACATTAAATGCAACAACCAGTGCAGGAAATTACATCATGACCAGCTTTGCACTAGATTTTAGAAAAGTAGGCCGATTCAAACCTGGTCACCTTTTAGTTCTTATTTGTTTTAAAGAAAAAAATAATAGTTTTGTTAGTACTGAGGAAAAGTAGCTGATGTTTGCTAAAACTCTGTGCTTGTTAAATTATTGATTAAATATTGTTTTAGTGATGATTTTGTGTCTTCATGAGCTTTCCTCACCTGCAGAGTCGAATTTGTGAGTGTTGTTATACACGTCGTTTATAAGGAAATGGTGGTAGGTGACACAGAATTCCCCACAGCCGTTCTCGTCGCTGCCGTGCCCCGTGATAACAGCATAAAGCTCCACCTGAAACCGACCACACGGCTGGTGAGATGCTCCACAGACATGTAACGTGAATATCTGCTGATTTGCAAACCATCGGGTACCTTCTTGGTAGATGAAGTGATGGGGAATTTCGTTGGCTGGTACCTCTTGTTGTAGCTTTTGTCAAAGGTTCCCCCGCTGTACAGAGACGTCACTCTGAAGGGATGAAGCTTCTCTAAACCTTCACCTTTGACACAAAACATTTGGCTGCATCCAAAAACTGAGGTGTTACGACATATACTTTTAGTTCAGGACATACAACTCGCCCTGAAGAGTGAGAGGTTTTCTCAGCTTTGGTTGGGCATTAAATTGACCACAGTATTTACCTGTCTGGTTGCTGACACTAAACCTAAGGTTGAGGGAGACGACCCAAGGCATCGCCCAGGGCACTGTTTTCATTGTAAAGGTGCATTTGTTGCTGTCCAACAAAGGGATCAGCGGGGACACATCTGTCAGCCAGTGTCCAGTACCTCTGCCAAAACAGAACAAACAATTATGTGTAATTAGCAAAATAAATAGGGAAATAAACTGGTGCAGCGATTTTTTATGTATTTTTATTTTTCTGCCTTGCAAAACTAATATGCCTTGAACTTATTTACATTTTTGTCATTTAACAACCACAGACTTCAGAATTTTTTATTGGGATGTTTTTGTGTTAGAGAAAGGCAATAATTGAATAATTATAATTACTGAATAATTGAACTGAATAATTGTGGTTTTTAAAATATTTAATTTAAGCATGCATTTATATTAAGCTCCCAGAGTC
Source organism: Crenichthys baileyi (assembly GCA_036173005.1). Lineage (NCBI taxonomy): Eukaryota > Metazoa > Chordata > Actinopteri > Cyprinodontiformes > Goodeidae > Crenichthys > Crenichthys baileyi. The sequence goes on along the minus strand of JAHHUM010002889.1, from coordinate 539,885 downwards.
AACACTTTATAGAACAGCTGTTCAGCTGCAAGTCTTCCAGGGTACGTCTCTGCCAATGCTCCACATCTAAAGACTGAATATTTTGCTCATTCTTCTTTGCAATAAAACCTAAGCTCATTCAGAATGGGTGGAGAGAATCTGTAAACATCAGTGTCTAAGTCTTGTCACACATTCTCAATTGGATTTTGTTCTGGACTTTGACTGGGCCATTCTAACACATGAATATGCTTTGATCTAAACCATTCCCATTTAGCCCTGATTGTTTAGGATCTTTGTCCTGTTGGAAGGTGAACCTCTACCCCAGTCTCAAGTCTTGTGCAGACTAATAGGTGTTCTTTGTTAAGCAAAATTTTACTTCGGCATTTTCCTTAACTGCGAGTTCAGCTAATTTGAAAATAAGACTTTACTTAGATTAGAATAATCATACCAAGTTTAATTAACAATGAACAATGAAACTGAAACACCTGGTTTTAGACCACAATAATTTATTAGTATGGTGTAGGGCCTCCTTTTGCGGCCAATACAGCATCAATTCGTCTTGGGAATGACATATACAAGTCCTGCACAGTGGTCAGAGGGATTTTAAGCCATTCTTCTTGCAGGATAGTGGCCAGGTCACTACGTGATACTGGTGGAGGAAAACGTTTCCTGACTCGCTCCTCCAAAACACCCCAAAGTGGCTCAATAATATTTAGATCTGGTGACTGTGCAGGCCATGGGAGATGTTCAACTTCACTTTCATGTTCATCAAACCAATCTTTTACCAGTCTTGCTGTGTGTATTGGTGCATTGTCATCCTGATACACGGCACCGCCTTCAGGATACAATGTTTGAACCATTGAACCAAGAATGGTTCGGTAGTCCTTGGCAGTGATGCGCCCATGTAGCACAAGTATTGGGCCAAGGGAATGCCATGATATGGCAGCCCAAACCATCACTGATCCACCCCCATGCTTCACTCTGGGCATGCAACAGTCTGGGTGGTACGCTTCTTTGGGGCTTCTCCACACCGTAACTCTCCTGGATGTGGGGAAAACAGTAAAGGTGGACTCATCAGAGAACAATACATGTTTCACAGTGTCCACAGCCCAAGATTTGCGCTCCTTGCACCATTGAAACCGACGTTTGGCATTGGCATGAGTGACCAAAGGTTTGGCTTGGCAGCCCGGCCGTGTATATTGACCCTGTGGAGCTCCCGACGGACAGTTCTGGTGGAAACAGGAGAGTTTAGGTGCACATTTAATTCTGCCGTGATTTGGGCAGCCGTGGTTTTATGTTTTTTGGATACAATCCGGGTTAGCACCCAAACATCACTTTCAGACAGCTTCCTCTTGCGTTAATCCTGTTGGATGTGGTTCGTCCTTCTTGGTGGTATGCTGACATTACCCTGGATACCGTGGCTCTTGATACATCACAAAGACTTGCTGTCTTGGTCACAGATGCGCCAGCAAGACGTGCACCAACAATTTGTCCTCTTTTGAACTCTGGTATGTCACCCATAATGTTGTGTGCATTTCAATATTTTGAGCAAAACTGTGCTCTTACCCTGCTAATTGAACCTTCACACTCTACTCTTACTGGTGCAATGTGCAATCAATGAACACTGGCTACCAGGCTGGTCCAATTTAGCCATGAAATCTCCCACACTAAAATGTCTGGTGTTTCAGTTTCATTGTCAAGACCCTGTATATCGAATATATCAGAAAACAGTAGATTAACATAAGATGTATCCAAACAAATGACCTTTTCGCTCCGCCAGCCGAGGGACACTCACAGGTATATGAAGTCTGACTTCTGAATGAAAAAGGGTCCTGACTTAATGGTACACAAAGCTTATATAGAATATGCATCTATCTGATGACTAAAGTGGGGGTGTGGCCAGATTTAGGAGATGTCCCACCCATCGTTGGTGTCTAGCGTCTGGTTCTGCGGTCTTGACACATAAAGCTGTCATCGGCTCCATCCAGATGGTCAGGTCCAACCCCTGTTGCCCCAACAACTCCTATAGATAACCTTCTGCTTACCAGCTCCACAGACATGCTTTTTCCCGTTACTAAATAGGAAATGGGAAAATGCTTGTGCGACATCTGTGCATGTAGAGTTAAGCTGCAGAGATCTAGGGTTTAACCTGGGGTCATATGAGCAGAAATGAGTCCATTAAAAGGAAATAAATAAAAAATGTCTGAAAGGAGAAAATACTGCAGTTCAGAAGGTCAGCACACTTCCATGGTGTGCAACTCCTGAATATGTGGGTTGCAGAAATGGGTGTGGTAATAAACATAAAAAACTCTAAGTGGTATGTGAGCTTCAAAGTGTCATTGTCAAACTAGACGGTTTGTCTAATACTTCTCCTGTTTTGACTGCAATAAATACCTCAACTCATTAAGACACAGAGCCAGAAAGTCACTGAGAAGCCACTATTAAATGTATTCATTACTTAGAAAATGTGATCAACAGTAAATAGCATGCTGAAAATTACTATAAAAGCTAGCAAAAATTTTAGCTAATAATAAAATTACCCTAACATATTCCAGGATTGTTCTGTATTTACCTTCATTCATCTTCCAATCAACTCTGACCCAGCTTTCCAGTCCGAGCTGATGAAAAGATTGCCACCACCATGTTTCACCATGGGCATGGTGTGTTTAAAGAGAAGTGCAGTATTCGTTCTCTGCTACACACAGCGTTTAGCATGTAGGCCAAGAAGTTCAATTGTGGTCTCATCTGACTAAATGTTGGCCGTTTCCCCTGCATGGTTTATGGGTAACTGCTAATGAGATTTGTTGGGACTTTCTTTTAACAATTAATTCGTTTTTGCCACTCCTCCAAACCAGATTTATGGAGTGCACAACTAGCAGTTTTCCTCTCAACAGAGCGTCCCACCTGAGCATTGGATGTCTGCAGCTCCTCAAGAGTTACCAAGGCCCTCTTTGCTGATGAATGCTCCTCTTGTCCAGCCTGTCAGTGTAAGTGGATGGTCATGTCTTGATAAGAACGCAAATGGTTTCCATTCTCAGATGATGGATAAAACGGTGCTCTGTGAGATTCTTAAAGCTTGGGATGTTGTTTAATAACCTAAACTTGCTCCAAGGTTCTCGACACATTTATCCCTACCTGCTCTGTTCCTTGGTCTTCATGATTTTGTTTGTTGTTCTCCAACAATGGTCTGAGTCCTTTATAGAACAGCTGGATTTGTACTGAACACAAGGCATGACTCTAATTCCTAACTGACATCTGAAGGCAACCGGTTGGAGTGGATTTCATTTAAGAACAAAAGACTAACTTCACAATTATGCACTAGGTGGTCCTGGTTTCTGCTAAAAGAGCCCAACAAAATATATTTTGTGGTTTTTTTGGGTTGTTGTATTTGCAGACACCAAAATTTAAACAGGGCTACACTGACTCTTTCAATTTGTCTCAAATGACAAACAAATATAGAACACAGAGATTAAATGATAGGTGTTTATCTTAGAGTTTATATTACATACAGCTGATTTCTAATTTATGTACAGTGCAGACCAAAAGTTTGGACACACCTCTTTCAAAGAGTTGTCTTTATTTTCATGACTATGAATATTGTAGCTTCACACTGAAGGCATCAAAACTATGAATTAACACATGTGGAATTATATACTGAACAAAAAAGTGTGAAACAACTGAAAATATGTCTTATATTCTAGGTTCTTCAAAGTAGCCACCTTTTGCTTTGATTACTGCTACGCACACTCTTGGCTTCTTGTTGATGAGCTTCAAGAGGTAGTCACCTGAAATGGTTTTCACTTCACAGGTGTGCCCTGTCAGGTTTAATAAGTAGGATTTCAAGCCTTATAAATGGGGTTGGGACCATCAGTTGTGTTGTGCAGGAGGTGGATACAGTACAAAGCTGATAGTCCTACTGAATAGACTGTTAGAATTTGTATTATGGCAAGAAAAAAGGAGCTAAGTAAAGAAAAACGAGTGGCCATCATTACTTTAAGAAATGAAGGTCAGTCAGTCAGAACAATTGGGAAAATTCTGAAAGTGTCCCCAAGTGCAGTCGCAAAAACCATCAAGCGCTACAAAGAAACTGGCTCACATGAGGACCACCCCAGGAAAGGAAGACCAAGAGTCACCTCTCCTGCGGACGATAAGTTCATCCGAGTCACCAGCCTCAGAAATCGCAGGTTAACAGCAGCTCAGCTTAGAGAACATGTCAATGCCACACAGAGTTCTAGCAGGAGACACATCTCTAGAACAACTGTTAAGAGGAGACTGTGTGAATCAGGCCTTCATGGTAAAATAGCTGCTAGGAAACCACTGCTGAGGACAGGCAACAAGCAGAAGAGACTTGTTTGGGCTAAAGAACACAAGGAATGGACATTAGACCAGTGGAAATCTGTGCTTTGGTCTGATGAGTCCAAGTTTGAGATCTTTGGTTCCAACCACCGTGTCTTTGTGCGGCACAGAAGAGGTGAACGGATGGACTCTACATGCCTGGTTCCCACTGTGAAGCATGGAGGAGGATGCGTGATGGTGTGGGGGTGCTTTGCTGGTGACACTGTTGGGGATTTATTCAAAATTGAAGGCATACTGAACCAGCATGGCTACCACAGCATCTTGCAGCGGCATGCTATTCCATCCGGTTTGCGTTTAGTTGGACCATCATTTATTTTTCAACAGGACAATGACCCCAAACACACCTCCAGGCTGTGTAAGGGCTATTTGACCAAGAAGGAGAGTGATGGGGTGCTGCGCCAGATGACCTGGCCTCCACAGTCACCGGACCTGAACCCAATCGAGATGGTTTGGGGTGAGCCGGACCGCAGAGTGAAGGCAAAAGGGCCAACAAGTGCTAAGCATCTCTGGGAACTCCTTCAAGACTGTTGGAAAACCATTTCAGGTGACTACCTCTTGAAGCTCATCAACAGAATGCCAAGAGTGTGCGGAGCAGTAATCAAAGCAAAAGGTGTCTACTTTGAAAAACCTAGAATATAAGACATATTTTCAGTTGTTTCACACTTTTTGGTTCAGTATATAATTCCACATGTGTTAATTCATAGTTTTGATGCCTTCAGTGTGAAGCTACAATATTCATAGTCAAGAGAATAAGGACAACTCTTTGAATGAGAAGGTGTGTCCAAACTTTTGGTCTGTACTGTACATATATAAAAGTCTAATTAAAATCTAATTCAAACAATTTCTCTAATATTTTAACCAAGCTTTGCCCTTTAAGTTGGTACCTCTAACATTATTTTGATTTCCGCAAAAGAAAAGAGCCAAAAATTGATGCATCTAATTTTAGTGGTATAATTTTGCCAACAACATGCAGTAAAAGAGATATTCTTTAAAAACATGCATCGTATCTTAAAATATCATTACGTCAGGACAAAAATAATGCATAAATTCTTTTAAATCAAGTGTTACAATGAAAGATTATGCGGCATGAGGCAGCAGCATCATCAAGGAGTTACCTGCGGAATGCAGTGATCCAGCGTCCCAGCTCCGTGTTGCAGTACGGACTCAGCTGATTGCAGCACACGAACAGCTGGACAGTGTGGTCCCACTGAGCGCAGGTCGAGTCCCTCCTTCCAGGACATGACAGCGATGCGTCAAGCTCCAGCGTGTCAAAGTCCCACAGATCTGCCAACAAATATAACATATTAATAAAAAGCTTAAAGGGAATGTTGGTGTTTTCTACGGAAAATGAGTGTGCATATTTTTGCAGTGTTCTTTGTCCTTTATATGACGTAAAAACTTACCTCAATCTATTGACCAAATTGCATTTAAACTGTACAATCAGTCCCCCCATGGCCAGTCGCATTATCAGGTAGATAAACAATTAACAGTGGTTTTGGTATGTCATAGATAGCACTGATTAGGTTACCTGACGGCAGCTCGACTGTGGCTACCGCTCCTTTGTCGCCTTGCATTGTGACATGATCAAACACTGGAATGACTTTCGCAGGACTTTGGAGTTTTATCTGGAGACCAGCAGAGAATTCAAACCTGGAGACAAAAAAAAACAGCAAAACAAAATGTTAGAGGAGGTTTTGCAGCACATTAAAATCTGCCCTCAGCTGATAAAGTTTAAAACCTAGGACCACTATATCAACAATCAGGTATGGCGGTGGCCACATTATGCTGTGGGGTATTGAACAAATTGAATGGCTAGATGGTTGAGATTTGGACAATGACCCAAAACACATCACACATCATGGATCTTTGAATGCATAAAACAGGCCAACATTAAGCTTCTTCAATGGGCTTCCCAAAACCCCAACCTCAATCCTATCCCAGTGGAGCTTTTGAAATAAATTTGCTCATCCCTAAAAGCTATGTGTTAAGGGGCACTGCAAAATAAATTAGATATATTTCAATGTCATGAGGTGTGATGAGAATCCAAAATTGAAATTTCCTTAATCTTTTGCATAATAAACATAAAAAGACCAAACAAAATATGATGCAGCCCTGCGATCAATCAAGAAAGAGTTTTTCTTTCATCCTCACCACTGGGCCTGCCAGTTGATGAAGCTAAATGATGGGTAGAGGAACCAGCCCATCTCAGCCAGCGCTCCCTGTTGGTCAACACCGATGAAGAAATTTGGGGACGGTGTGGTTTGAAAGGAAACATTCACCACCTGTCCGGAGCTACAAAAACAATGAATCAGAACAGTGAAATTACACCAACTTTAAGAAAAATAAGCATGGCTAAATGATCAAAAATCATGTAGATTAATCCAACAGGCATGAAACAGGCTTTGGAAATGTTTAACCTCTAAAAAGAACAAGTAAGGATGTTAAGCATCAACACCAGGAGGCTTTTAATCCTTTTAATCCTTCATTTCAGCTGGTTTTACCGGAGCGCCTGAGCAACCGAATCCTCCTGATGCACCATGGCAGCCGGGATACCAAGAGGAAGGAAACACTGAAGGTCAACACAGTTCATATCCTGGATGGGGTTACCGGGGAGCGAATAGACGAGGACACCGGAGGCATTTGATTTGGCCATGCTCTGAACCTGGAGGAACAAAGGAATCCATGTCACGCTCATTACCGGTAAATTCTTCTTTTCAACATTAGTCATACTGGTGTAAAGAATTTAGAGGAGAAAATAAAAGAAATGTTCACTTTTTCTCTTCAAAATATATACATTTGCTCAATTACTTACACAAATATAAGAATATTTAACATTTAAAGAAAAAAAATTAATACTTAAGTTAAAAGCAAAGCCACAGTTGATGTTTTAGCTAAAAAAAATGGTTGTAAAACTATAGTCAAATAGCTCCTGGTCTATTATCAAAGTACTCAAAAGGGAGTGATGTCAAGTTTAAATTAATCAACAGGATCATTCTTGAACTCTTCCCAGAATGAACTTTGGTAAGATCGGTGTGGTTTTAGCCAGCCACCTCAGCTTCCATGGATGGTGCAATTCTTACTCATTGTTGCACCTTAAGCTAGAGAAAAACTAGCTTAAGCAATTTCATTTTATTTAAAGCTTTAAGAGTTTGACAACACATGCACAATGAGTAGCTAACAATTAGCAATGCACAGATTAATCAGCCAGAAATCTGAGTTTTTTGTGTCCTGTTTATTAAATGCACCGAACTGAAAATCCCACTGTTTTTGGTCTGTAAACACAACAAGAAACATTAGCTTAAGGTTAGGGACACATACTTTAATGCATAATAATGGGAGTAATTTTTATCTTTTTATCTTTTGTTGGATTCAAAACCATTACCACTCAAAAGGAACCTGCAGCTCAACATTTGTTATTTTGAATGGCTGAATTAAAACAAAGTTCACACAAATGGGTTTGTATGTTTTATTAAAAAAAAATCTGAATTAGCAGGTCACGCCTTAAATTAGGGGTAGTGTAAAACTTTAGCACAGTACTTTATGTACCTTGGAAAAAAAAAGATGTTAACCTATGTAGACATTTCTTAATATTTATAGAAGTTTTGAATTTAAACAAACCTTAGTGAAGAAAGAGCAGTTCCCTTCTGACACCCACGCCACAGCGCCCCCTAAAGGTGGTGAGGGTTTACACCCATCTCCAGCATCAGCCAGCTGATAGGTCTTGGCGCTCCAGCGTCCCATGAGCCAATCATACCTCGCATCCAGCCTTTTAATAATGATGGGCATCTTCCACGCTGTTAGAACATAAGCGGTAATGAAGGAACTGATCTTCAGAAGTCTGAAAACTCACAGAAAATCAAACTCCTCCTTACCGTCAGAGGTGAAAACGGCCTGCGAGAGCCCACAGTTGTGTCCCATACAGCCCCAGTAATAAAGCACATTAGGGATCCAATTACCCAAAGCAAAGACCGGCACTGGACAGAAGTGCAGCTGGGTCAGAACCTCCTTCCTGCCGCTGGAACAAAGATCCGAGTTAAGCACATAACACTGAGTATCGCTTCATACAGTTGTTAGTTCCTACTTAGCCAAGGTAACAGCCACAATATTTCAGTTTACACTTCGGTCAAAAGTTCTACACTTTCTCACTTATTGGCTTTACATTGTAGATTCTCACCAAAGGCAACAGAACTGTGAATGAACACACGTGGAATTATGTAGTAAACAAAAAGTGTGAAATAACTAAACATTTTTATATTTTAGATTCTTTTAAATAGCCACCATTTGCTTTGATGACTGCTTTGCTCTCTTGGTATTCTCTCCAAGAGCTTCATGGGGTGGTCACCTGAAATGGTTTTCCAAAGAGTCTTGAAAGAACTTCCCAGAGGTTCATTGATAGACAGCCAAATATTAATATTTCAGTCATCACACTTTAAGGAATCAAAAACATAAAACATATTTAAAGTTCTTTTACAAATTTTGGATTGCTACATAATTCCATATGTGTTCATTCACTGTTTTGATGCCTTCAGAGAGAATCTTCATACAATGTAAATAGTCATAAACATAAAGAAAACCATTAAATGAGAAAGGGGTAGAGGTATATCAGGGTAGAGTATATCAGGGCATCAGGGTCCAAATACAAAAGCACACCACACTTTTCAGATTTGTATTTGTGAAAGGTTTTAAAAAACATGTATCATTTGCATTTCATCTCAAAAGTTTGCCCTATTTTGTGTTGATCTACATTATAAAATGTAAAACAATGTGTACAGCTCAAGGACGAGGAATACTTTTGCAAGGCACCGTCAGCACAGACCACAAAAAAAAAAAAAGAATTTAAATGTAAAATCAAAATGTAACCACGGGAAACTCATTGTGAGCGTTACTTCTCAAAACGTTCCTGTTTTTGCAAAGTAGTGTACTTCATTGTTCCCTTTTTGGCTGTTTTGATCATACTGCGTCCCCTTATTCGTCTTATGCTCTATTTGGAGCAGAAATGTGAACTCTAATTAAAAGGCAGATGTGTTAAAGTCCAACAATGTGAACAGATTATTCTGATAGGGTCCAGTGTTGTGCGTTGTGACCTTTAGAGTTTTACTTTGCATTAGAGTTGTGTTTCCCACTCCTGGTCCTGAATGTTTTAGGTGCTTCCCTCCTTCATCACACTTCACTCTAATTAACTCCCGATTAACAGGCTCCCCCTGCACGTAACTCTGGAGGGGCCGCAGAGATCCACAGCTCAGGTGGGAGAATCTGTTGACCACACGACTATTAGCAGTGAACTCAACAAATCTGGCCTTCAGGGACAAGTGACAAAAAAAAGTCACAAGAAGTTCTGTTTTGAGGTTTTCACAAGGACTCCAACCTTAAACATACAGTCACAGCTACGATCCAATACTTAAAGCATTTTAATGTATTTCAATGACCTCATCGCATATCAGACCTAAATCCATTTCAAAATCGCTTTTCAAAGTCGGTCCCCTCTCAATCTGACTAAGTTTGGGCTGTTTTGCAAACAAGCCTGCACGAAATAATCTGTTTCTAGGTAAGCAGAGCTGGTCGATACATACCCTAAAAGAGTTGCAGCTGTAATTACTGCAAAAGGTGAGTCTAAAAGTGTTAAAACACGGGGTGTTGAATACATATTTGCAAATACTTTTCATAAACCTGTATCACTTCCATCCATTTCACAATTACTGACTACTGATAGTTGGTCCATCATATAAAATCCCTCCAAAACACACAGCAGTATAAGTCTGTAAAGGGTTAACGGTTTGAGGGGTTTTAAATTGCTTTGCAAGGTGATGTACTAAACGCATCTCTCCAGTGTATGAGACATAGTGCACTAAATTTCTCAGGCAATTGAAATCACATGCTTGCTCCATGAATAAGATTTTCTAATTTCTAAAGAAAAGGCCAAAATCCAGGATGGACATACAGTGAAGTAGCTTCACCATAATGAGCCCTGCTCAGCCCTTCTTCTCCAATCCGTTATGGTATAATTTTTGTGTCTGTGGATTTTTTCCTTTTCTGTCTTGTTTTAAATGGATGTTGGTTGTGTTAGTGGTTTTATTTTCTCAGTTTAACCAAGAAATGGCTCTGGCTCGTTTGATATGCAACACTGCTTATTGTTTTGATATCTACAGCTAACCAATAATAGTAAATCTTAGGTAGTGATAAAATATATTAAAAACCTTATTAGAGGTTATGCCTCATACATTTTAACATTTCAATACTTTAATACAGACCAACTCCTCAACTGGCTCTCCTGGTAATTCTGGTTCTGCTGCTTCCTACTACAACCCAACCAGCAGTGGGTCCTCCCAGCTCACCTGTGCGCGGCGGCCCGGTGCAGCTGCTCCCGCATCCACAGAGCATCACTGACCGCTGAGTCGTCCAGCGACAGGAAGAGCACCTGGGTGCGATCCGGCAGACCTTTAACCAGGCTCTTCAAAGAGGACTCGGAGCTCCAAAGGCACTCCAGGAACCCAGACTTGTTGGTGAAGGCGTGGATGACCAGAGACTCCTTCAGCGCGCCTTCAGCGGGGTCGTAGGAGAACTTTCCGTCCAAAGTTGGGACCTGAAACGCAGGGGCCCGGTCACCTGGCTCTGGACCGGCACCAGGCTGAGGACTGGGGGTGTTCCTTGACTCCCAGTTGACCGGGTGGTAATCAGAAGCCTCGGTCAGGATGAGACGGCTCCTCGGCCCCCGCTGAGCATCAGTCACATGAGCTGTCACAACAAGGAGGAACCAGAGCAGCACAGACAGCAAAGCCATTTTCCCCAACGCAGCACAAGGACAATAAACTCACCACGAAGACCTCAATACCTGCATCGCCTAGAAACATTTACCTGAGTTTAAAAAAACGCCCTACTGTTGTTTCAGAAAAACCCAAACTGACGTTTAACCTTCATAGCTTCACTTTTGATTTAGAGGCGGGACATGCCACCGTCTACGGCTGCCCTGCAGGGACAAAATGCTTAGAAGATAATTTATTCTCCTCGGTCATTTTAGTTATTTTGTTTTGAGTCAGCAAAATTAATTAAATATCGGTAAACAACTCATGTAAAAAGCCCCAGGACTACAGGGTCATGATCATTTTACAGAGCTAGTTGTGTAGATAGATAGCTAGATAGATAGCTAGATAGATAGCTAGATAGATAGATAGATAGATAGATAGATAGATAGATAGATAGATAGATAGATAGATAGATAGATAGATAGATAGATAGATAGATAGATAGATAGATAGCTAGATAGATAGATAGATAGATAGATAGATAGATAGATAGATAGATAGATAGATAGATAGATAGATAGATAGATAGATAGCTAGCTAGATAGATAGATAGATAGATAGATAGATAGATAGATAGATAGATAGATACTCTGCTTGTGTGTTTTGTGTGTATGTATTTTTCTTAATGTATGTATCTCCTTTTCCAGGAGCACAATAAAAATGTAAAGTGTGTAGGGCCTATAATTTTTAAGTTTCATATGCGCCAACATGAAAGGTAAATGCCAAAAAGAACATAATTTTAGCACTCAAAGTGACTAACTTGGGCAGTATCTCCCTGAAACTCGATGAATCGCACACTTAATATAACAGATGTCAAAGTAGAGCCCTGCGACTGTCAGAAGATCCCCAGAGAAGAGCTTCAACCCACACAATTGACTCAGGCTGTGCGTAAAAGCGCGCAAATACCCCGTTAACTGCACCATTCGTCTCTGTTTAAACCTCCACCTACTGCTTTAACAGCCGGCCAGAACAAAACAGTTCATGCGGAGGTATCTGGAGATGGTTAAGCTGGTTCTTTTGCTTGTGCTGCTGCTTCTTTTCAGCGTTTTCAGTCAAGAACTGGACGGAGATAACTGGGGATCAGAAATCCAAGAGGCAATACAAACCTCAACACATAACCATGCAATATATTTTAACTTTCACTTTACTAAAGTGGCCGTTAATTCATTTGTATTCAAATAAAAGCCAGAAATGAGTCCTTTATGTTTTCTGTTTGTAAGAACAAATGGCCAAACATTGAAGATATTTTAGCGAGAATGACCAGAAAACCAGGACAACGCCAGTCTCTCTGCCACAGAGGGAGGAAAGGATCGGGTAAGACTTTTATTTCTAACCAAAGAAACCTAAAGAAGGCTCCTGTTCTGAAAACTGACAGGTGTCTTTTTTGTCCACCTAAGTACCGTCATTCAATCCTTTAATTGATTTTTCATTCAAAAACTATTGTGATGCATTCTAATGTGCTGACATTTTTGCTTTTACTTCCATCAGGGCATAAATTTCAAACTTTTGTAGGCTTGATGGGCAAAAAGAGCTCTCACTATAAAGGTATTATTTCTGCAGCTGGCACATGTTGAGTTTTTAGCAGATAATCTACCTGGTAACTAATGACTTTCTCCCTGCAGAAGCATCATGAACACAAGGACGTCAGAGGAACACAGAAAAAACGTTTTCCTTTTACATTTAAGACTGATTTTATTTTAGACATAATTTCAATAAATTGTGACATGCAGTCTGTCGTTGAAATATATATATACTCACTAATTAAAAAAGTGAAACTTTTACATATTTATTCCATAAAAAAAATCCAGTTAACATGCTCTGTTTGATGCTTATGCTTGCAGCTGCTAAAACCAAAAATGTAGCTCCTCAAAGAAACATATTACATAAGCACAATAAAAAATGACTTTTTAAATGCTGAAATATTTTTTTTACTATGATATAGCCTGCAAACTGAATTTGATGATTTAACAGTTGCTTAGCAAAAAGTCAGTAACACCTTCCACAATTAGGGTAGTCCATAAAGGGTCATTGCTAAAGAAGCTGGCTGTTAGATTGCTGTATCCGAGCATATTACTGGAAAGTTGAGGGGAAGAGGGAAAAAAAAAGTATAGTAGAATGAAATGCAAAAAGCATCAGGGGAAACCACAGGCGCTACCGACAGACTTATCCAGGACATGGACTACAACTGTCACACATCTTGTGTTTGGCCACTACCAAACAGAACAACCTTGGAAGGGTCTTAACTCTGTTGAAGAGAAACAATATTGGAAATCTGCTCAATGGTCCAAAGTCCTGATTGGAAATCTGGGTCCAAAGTGAGGTTTCCAGTCAGTGATTATTTCTACTGGTTGAGGTCTACTGTGTTTTAAGTCCAAAGTCTATCAGGAAAATTTAGAGCACGTCATGCTTCCCTTTGCTAGTAAGTTTTATGGAGACATTTTCTGGCAGGATTCGGCACCTGTCCACTCTGCCAAAAATACCAACAGCCACTTTAATGGCTGAAGTGTAACAGCTTTATTTTCCAGCAAACTAGCTAGACCTAAACCCCTCATCACAGTACTCCATTGAGTACTGTGATGAGAGCCCCCAGAGAGAACAATGTAAACAAGCTGAAGGCTGCCATTAAGCAACCTGGGATTCCTCAGTCTCGGGCTGTTCACCTTCATGCCACGCAGTATTAATTCAGCCATTCATGTCAAATTATGTCTATGTACCATGCAGTATTTGAACATACTTTTCAGTAGGCTGTTTATTTGTATATTAAAAATGCAATTTTATTTTCTCATGTAATAATCAGATTTTCAGAGAAAAAAGATATTTGGGGATTTTATTGGCTCCAAGCCATAATAATCATTTCAACAAACAAAACACTGAAAATATATCAGTGTTTAATTAATCTATATATTACGTACGTTCTCGTCGTCATCTTCCGCTTATCCGGGACCGGGTCGCGGGGGCAGCAGACTCAGCAGAGACACCCAGACGTCCCTCTCCCCAGACACCTCTTCCAGCTCCTCCGGGGGAGCCCAAGGCGTTCCCAGGCCAGCCGAGAGACATAGTCCCTCCAGCGTGTCCTGGGCCGTCCCCTGGGCCTCCTCCCGGTGGGACGTCCCTGGAACACCTCCCGAGAAAGGCGTCCAGGAGGCATCCGGTATAGATGCCCGAGCCACCTCAACTGGCTCCTCTCGATGAGGAGGAGCAGCGGCTCTACTCCGAGCCCCTCCCGAATGGCCGAGCTCCTCACCCTATCTCTAAGGGAGTGCCCGGCCACACTACGGAGGAAGCTCATTTCATCCGCTTGTATCCGGGATTTCGTTCTTTTGGTCACGGCCCAAAGTTCATGGCCATAGGTGAGGGTAGGAACATAGACCGACCGGTAAATCGAGAGCTTCGCTTTTCAGCTCAGCTCTCTCTTCACCACAACGGACCGGCACAGCGCCCCCATAACTGCGGCAGCTGCACCGATCCGTCTGTCGATCTCCCGCTCCATCCTTCCCTCACTCGTGAACAAGACCCCGAGATATTTAAACTCCTCCACTTGAGGCAGGAACTCCCCTCCAACCTGAAGAGGACAAGCCACCCTTTTCCGGTCGAGAACCATGGCCTCGGACTTGGAGGAGCTGATCTTCATCCCAGCCGCTTCACACTCGGCTGCGAACTGCCCCAGCTCATGCTGTAGGCCTTGGCTAGAGGGGGCCAGCAGGACCACGTCATCTGCAAAAAGAAGAGACGAAATCCTCTGGTCCCCAAACCAGGCCCCCTCCGGCCCTTGGCTGCGCCTAGAAATCCTGTCCATAAAAGTTATGAACAGGACCGGTGACAAAGGGCAGCCCTGCCGGAGACCAACATGCACCGGGAACAGGTCCGAGTAAGTACCGGCAATGTGAAACCAAACTCCTGCTCCGCTTGTACAGAGACCGGATGGCCCCTAATAAAGGGCTCCCGACTCCATACTCCTGGAGCACCCCCCACAGGGCATCACGAGGGACACAGTCGAATGCTTTCTCCAGGTCCACAACACACATGTATGCCGGTTGGGCAAACTCCCACGAACCCTCGAGTACCCTGTAGAGGGTACAGAGCTGGTCCAGTGTTCCACGGCCGGGACGAAAACCACACTGCTCCTCCTGAAGCCGAGGATCGACTATCGGCCGGACTCTCCTCTCCAATACCCTGGCGTAGGCCTTACCAGGGAGGCTGAGGAGTGTGATCCCCCTGTAGTTGGAACACACCCTCCGGTCACCCTTTTTATGAAGGGGGACCACCACCCCAGTCTGCCAGTCCAGAGGCACTGTCCCCGACCGCCACGCAATGTTGAAGAGGTGTCAACCATGACAGCCCCACAACATCCAGAGACTTGAGGTACTCAGGGCTGATCTCATCCACCCCCGAAGCCCTACCACCCCGGAGCTTTTTAACCACCTCGGTGACTTCAGCCTGGGTGATGAAAGAGTCCAACCCCAAGTCCCCAGCCTCTGTTTCCACCAGGGAAGGCGTGATGGCAGGATTGAGGAGTTCCTCAAAGTACTCCTTCTACCGACCGATAATGTCCCCAGTTGAGGTCAGCAGCCTCCCACCCCCACCGTAAACAGTGTTGGCGAAGCACTGCTTCCCCCTCCTGAGGCGGCGGACGGTTTGCAAGAATCGCTTCGAGGCCAACCGGTAGTCCTTCTCCATGGCCTCACCGAACTCCTCCCAGGCCCGAGTTTTTGCCTCTGCCACCGCCCGGGCCGTGGCATGCTTGGCCTCACGGTACCCGTCAGCCGTCTCAGGAGTCCCACAAGCCAACCACAGCCGATAGGACTCCTTCTTCAGCTTGACAGCGTCCCTTACTGCCGGTGTCCACCACCAGGTTCGGGGATTGCCGCCACGACAGGCACCGCAGACCTTAAGGCCGCAGCTATGGGCAGCAGCATCAACAATAGATGCGGAGAACATGGTCCACTCGGACTCTATGTCTCCAACATCCCCCGGAATCTGGTCAAAGCTCCTCCCGGAGGTGGGAGTTGAATACATCCCTGGCCAAGGGCTCCGCCAGACGTCCCAGCAGACCCTCACTATGCACTTGGGCCTGCCAAGTCTGTTCGGCTTTCTCCTCCTCCAGCGGATCCAACTCACCACCAGGTGGTGATCAGTGGACAGCTCAGCCCGTCTCTTCACCCGAGAAAGAAACATGCGGCCGAAGGTATGATGGTATGACAACAAAGTCGATCATTGACCTCCTGGCTAGGGTGTCCTGGTGCCAACTGCCAAGTGCACTGATGGACACCCCTATGTTTGAACATGGTGTTCATTATGGACAATCCGTGACTAGCACAGAAGTCCAGTAACAAAACACCACTCGGATTCAGATCGGGGAGGCTATTCCTCCCGATCACACCTCTCCAGGTGTCGTTTCCCACGTGGGCGTTGAAGTCCCCGAGCGGAATAACGGAGCCCCGGGAGGGGCACTATCCAGCACTCCTGACAGGGACGCCAAGAAGGCTGGGTACTCTGCACTACCGCTCTGCCTGTAGGCCGAAACGACAGTCAGAGACCTGTCCCCAACCCGAAGGCGCAGGGATGCGACCCTCTCATCCACCGGGGTAAACCCCAACACAAGACGGCTGATCTGGGGGGAAACAAGTAAACCCACCCCAGCCTGTCACCTCTCCCCGTGGGCCACTCCAGAGTAGAAGAGAGTCCGGCCCCTCTCGAGGAGATGGGTTCCAGAGCCCACGCTGTGCGTGGAGGCGAGCCCGACTATTTCTAGTCGATATCTCTCGACCTCCCGCACAAGCTCAGGCTCCTTCCCCCCCAGCGAGATGACATTCCACGTCCCTAGAGCCAGCCTAAGCATCCGGGGATCGGGCCGCCGAGGTCTCCACCTTCGTCCGCCGCCCAATCCTCTTTGCACCGTATTACGTACCGGCTGTGAATTAAAAGTAATTAAATTACCAGTAATTAAAATTACTGAGATCAATCAAATTTTCAATATTCTAGAGATGCACCTCTGTTGTTACTGAAACTGTACACATCAGGTACAATAGTGACATCTAGCGGTGGATTATGAAAACACATTGGAAAGCATCACAGCCGGTCAAAACAAGTTCATATCATTTTCATAACAAACCATCACACTTGTAAATACCATCACGTTTATTAAGTGACATTGTACATTACAAATGAAAAATAAAATTAAAAATACAGATGGAGTACATAGCCAAAGCAAAGTGTGGTGTTGACTCTTCATTTTCCACGCATCCGCATCCACAGTGACACCAATTTTTCTTTTTAAAGCCTCCAGAGGACTTTTATACGAGTTTGACAGAAGACACTGCTGTCAGTCTGTGAGAATTTACTAAACATACAAAAGTTATTACTTTAGCTGGCTCGGTATATATATAAAAATAAACTAAAGTGAAATATAACACTTATTATAAATGGTGGTCCAAGGCTAGAGGAAATAGCTAAACACAGAGGAAAGAACTTGTTACACTTCAGAAAAAAACTTCAGCGATTTCTTAGAAGTCTATAAAAAGGCCCAAGGTGCATGCTATTTTTTCTCTGGATGTCAGGTTTTCCTGTCTCATTTTATTCAAGAGGCGAGGTTTGCAGGTTTCAATCAAAAACCCCGTCCTCTCCTTATTTTAAAGTGTGAGATCAGATTAATTTGTCAAACATGTTCTTCCCTGTAAACACAAAATTCAACAGAAACTGCTTGTTCAACGGTCAAACGTAACTTTTGAGAGATCGTTTTTTGTCTTTGCTCTCCACAAATCTGTACACACTGGTCATTTAAAAGCCACCTTGGAGATGAAAAAGAGAGCAGCAGCTGAGGGTGGGGACAGTACTGAGTTAGAACAACAACAATAATAACATCCATGATAATAATAATAAAAATAATAATAATGTGGGTTTGGCCTTAATGAAAGGGAGTTATTTTTTTTCCTGTAGTTCTGGTTAACACATTCCTTAATGATGATGATGAGTCCCGGGCAGTGAGAGGGGGGGCTCTGTGGATGCGGTTCTGGCTGTACACGCAGACCCCTCTGACCTCACATGACAAAAAAGAAACCAAAACTGGCCCGAGTATGACCTGTAGTGGCTGGGAGCAGGTAGAGCAAAGGAGAGAGGGAGAACGGGGAAGAAGAGAGGAAATGAAGTTGGGAGAGCGCCACATTCTGGTGTTCTGACCGGCAACGTTGGCAGACAAAAATAACTGGAACTAGGCAGGTCCCGCTGACTGTCTTTAGAAGATCTTTCCTTTCTTTTTATTTTTCTCCAGAGTCCTGTAACAAAGAAAAAAAATAAAAAAAATAAAGCCACTCTAAATTTACGGAGATTTGTGACAACTTAGAACCCCCGTCCCACATCACACCCACTCGAACAGTCGTCTTTTTCTCTGACATATCAGAGCAGAACACTAACCTCAATGATTTTATCAAATGTAAGAAAAAATTAATTGCTGCATCATTGTTAAAGATTACGCTAAATAAAACGGAAAACTCAGTTAGAACCAAGGAAATGTTATTAGCCTGTGCTGCTTTAACTTCACTCAGGTCCTACTGGAGGAGACTGGGAAGACACAGAGTTCACAGGAGGCGTTATTTAGGCAGTTTGCCCTGGGAACTGCTTCGGACTCCCCTTAAGGAACTAGAGATGGTCACTGGGGAAAAGATATGTCAGAACTTCTCTCTTACCTCTGAGACCCGACCTCAGATATGCAGAGGGTGGATGGATTCATAGAAAACGGCTCCTAAAATATTTCCATTTCAGTTTTTTACTGTCATTTTTGGACATACGAGTACAAAACATTTACCTAGCTGGGTTTTAAAATTGTTTTTTTACAAAACACTGACTTCCAGTTTTTGGCTTCTGAAAAAAATTAGATCAGTTAAAATCAATACTACTTAAAAAAATGTGGACTGGATTAACCTGGATGAAATACATGTTGATCCGTATTACGTTAACTTCCTAAAACTCTTTTTAAACTTTTATTGGTTTGTTTGGGTTCAAACCCAGACCTGGTTTAAGAACTTTGATCTCTGTACTTCTTGGTGTAAAACCAAGCCCAAAGTCCAAAAATAATGTAAAATTACCATTTTTATTTTTGAATATATATTTCATCTAATACTAAGCCGAACACTAAAATAACCAATAAGTTTAAAATAAATCAGGCAGTGATGTGGTAAACAAAACTAAAGGTAAAAAACCTTCAGTTTTCCAGAAATTCAGATTTCTATCTTTTGTAAATAAAATAAAAAATAAAGTCTGGAAACTCAAACTTTTTCCCGTACACAATTTTAATTTTCCATATTTAGCCAGCTGTGATCAAATTCCAGACTTTGTAGTAATGAGTGTGTTAGCTGTACCTGGAAGCCTCCATTTTCTGCTGCTCCATCCGCTGTTGGACCTCCCAGTTTGACCTCTCCTCCTCAAAGACGCGCCTCTTCTCCTCCAGCTCCTTATGCTGAGCCTCCAAGTTTTTCTTCATCTGCTCGTGACGCCGCTGAAGCTGCAACGTAATAAGAGAGCTCTTAGCTGAAAGCACTTGTTTTTATTTAGACTCATTTAGACTCTTATGTCTTTTCTAAATAATAAAAACTATAAACATTTCTAAGAGTATTTGTCCTAACCTGTAGATGTTGCATTTACGATAAAGCGTAAAAGCAGTTTTATTACTTGGACATTTTCATGAGTCTGTAATCAGTTAATAATTCCACAAAGACAGTTCAACACATTTTTATGTTGTGGAACAAAAGGGAGGAGGCGGTTTGCAGCACATTTCATGTCAGTACCTGTAGTGTAAATGGTTTTTATGGGACAGACTGAACTAACAAATAATTTCTCCAAATCAGCCAGTTTGCCTCACACAGTTCAATCACACTTCTAACCACAAACACATGTCAGCACAAAGAAAGGAAACAGCCCAGACAGAGCCAGGATCACTGTCTTTGCGCATTACCTCTGCCTCAGAGTCTTTGAGCTTCTGCACTTTCTCCTTGACTTTCATCTCGAACACCTGCTCCATCTCCATCTCCATCTTCTTCATTTTAGTCACATGCTCTCGCCTCTCCTCCTCCATCTGGGCCAGGGGACTCCTGCAGGGCGACCACAGGAGCGCGCACGGGCAGAAAAAGAAGCACAAGCAGCTCAGACATTATCATCAGTGAGCTGTGAGCATCACAGCCAGTGATGTCCTGAACTAACATCTTTAGGAGAAAAGGAGCACATACAAAGATCGCCACTCTGCTTTTACTGCCTTTCCTCCCGACATCACACAAACAGTGGGATTCCCTCCAAAATGCAAAGTTAGACTGATTTATATTAATAATTTATAATTATTAATATTTTGGTTGATTTTAAGGTAAAAGAAAATCTTAAAATGGTTGTATGGATTTTTTTTATGCTAATTTTGCGATTTATAAATTTGAACACAAGCGTAAAATACATACAGATCAGAAACTGGACCTTAGATTGTGTAGAAAATGTTACGACAGGATGGATTTGTTGTGCAGCTGTGGAAAATCACACTGTGTTAAAGAATTATTTGACCATACCATCTGTTTACAAAAAGACATTTAGCAGCTCAAAGTTTCAGGTGACATGTTCACTGTGTGCTAAAATTGAGGATTGACAATATTAAAATAAAAACAACATTTAGCTTCTGAAATAGGAAATACTTTTAGAAGGGTGTGCCTGAGCTCATGGTCTCTCAGGAGGATGACTGCTGCACTTAAACAATAGTCATTGTTCCGAGGGTAAATAAACAGAATGTGGCTCGGCTCGTCTGGAAAATCCGAAAGATGTGGGGTCGATTCCAGCTTCCTCCTACTACATGTTGATGTGCCCCCGGGCAAGGCACTTCACCTCAAGTTGCCTACCAAACTGTGTATGACTATACTATATACTGTACCACAGTATACTGTAAGTAAATATATGTTTCAGTACATCATTGTGATAATGTACAGTAGTATGGTAATGGAGGGTTAGTCTAACTGTTTGTAGATCTGGTTTTTCATGTATATTTTTGTAACTGCGAGTTCTCTTTTTGTAGAATTGAAAGACTGCCACATGGGGGTAGGAGGACAGGTATGTTCCCCCCACACCAAGAGACCCTTATTGTTGATGTGGTCCATGAGAAATTCAGCAGAAGATCATTGAGGATCATGTACATTTTGAGGATATCAACAGAACGTACAGGTTGGTATATATCCAGACACATTCAATGTTGATTACTGTAAGTAGTGATTCACTGTAATGGCCTAAATCACTTTTTCTGTATACCTACAAAACTATATCTATTCCTACAGAGAGTCTTTCAACTGGATGCAATGGAAAGACCCCCATGAAGACATCTACATGGATGAAGCTAGGTTTAATCTCACCAGGAGGAGAGGCCGTAGCGTGATTGGCCAACGGGCCATTGTTGGTGTCCCTGGTCAACATGGCGGCAATGTCACATTGTGTGCTGCCATCAGCAATCATGGGGTTGTCAACCTGGGGGCCTACAATACTCACTCATACCAGCTCCTCATTTTCCTCAATCACATTCAAGATGCTCTGTTAGGGGAGGATGAACATCCCATCTATGCTGTTGTTTGGAACAATGTGAGTTTTCATAGAGCCCTACAGGTTAGAGAGTGGTTCAATATGAACCAAGGTTTTATCAATCTTTGCCTTCCACCGTACTCCCCTTTCCTGAACCCCATTGAAGAGTTTTTCTGCTCATGGCGGTGGAAGGTATATGAATGGCAACCTTACACCAGGGTAAATCTCCTGCAAGCCATGGAACTAGCCTGTGGTGACATACTGTAGGTATGGAGCCATGCCAAACCTGAATACGTCATGCCAGGGTTTTTCCCCCCGTTGCCTGGCCAGACAAAATGTGGCCTGTGATGTGGATGAAGTCCTGTGGCCTCACCCAGTACGGAGAAATGATGCTGTGGGTGAGTAATGCACTTCTCATTTGTATATTTGTGTGCTTTATTTTTTAAGTAGGCTTACTGTACACGAGCGCTAAATACACAGTTTTTTGGTTTTAAAACATGCATTTAGTCTACAGTGAACAATAAACATTTATTTCTACAGCTTCATATCCTGAGGATTGTATTTTCTATTTTTCTATGTAGTGGTTCGAGACTGTTTAGCAGTGTTTTTGATTTTCATTGTTCCGGGGCCACGATTTGACAACATAGTTCAGTTTGGAGCACAGATTGAACTGTTTTGAGGTGAGTTTGGTTTTGCAAGAAGAGGTTTTGTGAACGTAGCTTGAAAATTGGGGTTTGTGTTCACAGTTTGGAGGAAAAGAGAGCAGCTTTCAAGAAATGTGTCTTAGCAACTGAGAAAAAACTGTGGTAAAGTATTTTTGAATTCAATTGTTTATTACTTCAATTAGTCATGTATGATAGTAAAAATAAGGCTTTACTTGAGATCTGCATAAACTTTGTGTAAGAAACTACATTAGAGTTTTTTGTTTACATCTTTTATTGTGTCAATCTTCAGTCGGGATGCTGTCACCCAAATATTTAGGGGAAGATTTATTTTTCATTTATCCACGTTGCAAATTCTGTGTGAAAGGCCACAAAACTATAAATAAATAGGTAAATAGATGTATATAATAGATAAATGTTATGTAAAGCTGATTGCAGCGGCTAAGTTTATCAACAACTGATTCTGTATGCAGAGATTGGCCAGTTTGGGGACGGCTTCATGATAAACGAGGTGTTGGATCCTCGCCGTTCATTTTTAATTCGTCCATCTTGTCAGGTAAACTGACTGTTCCTACACCTCCCAGCATGCATTGCAGCTCTCACATCACCGACCGAGGTGATACACTCCGTCACAAGCTAACACAGCTTTGCTATTTCAGCGTGGTCCCCTACAGGTCGCCACGCGAAGGAGGCAATCTCTAGAGAATCAGAAGCTCGCGGGCGGGTTAACTCCACTCTCCCCCACTGGCCAATTCCAAGAAAAGCTAGGGGAGAAGTTGACCGTTTATGAGTATGTTCAATTATGATTTTTTATTAAAATTTATGATAAATATTTATAATCAAATAATCATAAATTTCCTTACAGAGGCCTGGCAGTAAAACTTAAATTGAAAAAAAATATTTTGACAATATTATCCTGCTTTTCCATGGAAATCCGAATCATCATGGGAACAAGAGGGAGCTACAGGAAAAGCGTTAGGAATGACTGGATCCAAAAAGGTCAAGACGGGAACCGGAAATGCACCAAAAGGTATTTTTGGAAGAATACAGGAGGGACACAGAAAGTTAACATCAGTGTTAGTAGAAGTAGTTCATTATTAAAAGTTAGTAAAAGCTAACCCAAAAAGGGCTGAATTGCTGTTTAAACATTTAAAGAAACACCATGAAATATGTGGAGCAGTTGCCTGGAATGGGAGAAACTTTATGGGGAAGGACAACACAGCCAAGGTGTTGAGCTGGATGTCAAGTTACTGAGAGCGCCCAGGATGCATGCTTCAACATGAGGGTTACTGTGTTGATACGTTCGAGTAGGATCCCCCAAACTTTCTTGTCACCAGGCTTTCTGAGAGTCTTTCAAACATGTTCACGCTACATTTTCCTCTCATTTACATGGGCAACCACTCCAGACATCTCAGGTGTAGGCCTTGAGTGTCAACAAACAGGGCTCATAGTCAGTAGAGTCTGCATTGCAATTGGAAAAACCTTGGAAAAACAAATTAAAGCAGCCCAACCCTCACTGGAAACAGCTTTTCAGGGAGAGAAACAAATCAGTTTTCTTCCCCCAAAATCTGAAACTATTTATCTGACAGCAACGAGTGAGGAGGAGCAGACAGAAGGAGAAAACACCTGAACGCAGCCACTGTAGGAGCAAAGAGGAAGGATGATGATTTCTTAACGGTCTGAAAATGAGGTGAAAAAGTTGTTCACTTACATTCCTTCAACTGTGTCCATACTAAAAACAAAAACACACAAACACACAGCATGCGATGATGAGGTCATGCACTAGAATAAATCCAGATCATTAAATGCAATCTGTGACACAGAGCTAAACTCTTGCTGCAAATGGAAAACAGAAAAAGTGGCTGTTGTGAGCTGTGCAACATTAACAGGAGTGCTTAAATATTTAGCTGTGTGTTAGAATCAGCAGTGTGTGGTCTACAGTGTCAGTTAGCGGTTCATTGTAGTTTTTTTTATTATTGAAAAAGCAAAACTGGGCTTATTTTATGCAAAGTGCAAAAAAAAGCAACAACAAAAACCTTCTCAAACCTCAGACAGAGGAGCTGTGTGTAAAATGCTGGCACCGCTTCGGGCCTGAAAGCTAAACTCTTTGCTCAGGTCAGGAGTATGACTAGTAACTTCTCTTTTAACTATAGTCAGATGGCTGTATTACACTGAACCTAGGACCTACTTGGTGGACAGCTGTCCTTTTGCTTTATTGTTGTCCACGCCGTTGTAGGTGACAGCGGCCAGCTTCCTGCTGCGGTAGTTTTCATAGTGCACGTTGTTTGTCACATCCTTCAGGTCCTGCATGTGAGTTCTGACAAAAGAAGATGAACAGATTAGTATGATTTAATAACACAAAAACACTGTTCGGTACCTCTGCTTTGAGGACACTGTCCAAAACAACCAAAGAAAAAAAACAAAAAACAAATGCCAAATTCACGGTTTCTTTTCCCATGTTTGAAACTTTAATTGAGCCCTCTAAAAAACAGAGGCAGGTGGATCAGAGTAAACTTCAAGTCATGCCATAGACTAGGTGATTATAACACATGGATATGCTTTGATTTAGTCTGTATTGCTCTGTGATAGACTGGCGACCAGTCGAGGGTGTACTCTGCCTCTCGCCCTGTGACCCCGCATGAATAAGCAGATATAGAGGATTGAT
This sequence comes from Crenichthys baileyi, assembly GCA_036173005.1. Classification (NCBI taxonomy): domain Eukaryota; kingdom Metazoa; phylum Chordata; class Actinopteri; order Cyprinodontiformes; family Goodeidae; genus Crenichthys; species Crenichthys baileyi. The sequence goes on along the minus strand of JAHHUM010002889.1, from coordinate 514,890 downwards.
GAATGGATGATTTGAACCATTTCACCTAGCTCTCATAGTTTGTTTAGGGTCTTTGTCCTGCTGGAAGGTCAACCCAAACTTTTTTTGCAGGCTCTAACAGGTCTTCTACTAGTATTGCCCTGCATTCAGCTTAATTAGTCTTTCCATCTACTCTGAGCAGCTTCCCCATCCATGCAGAAGAAAACCAATTTCCACATCATGTCGTTGCCACCACTGTGTTTCACAGCGGGGAATGTGTGCTCAGGGTAATGTGTAGTGTTGGCTATCCGCCTCACATTACATTTTGCATGTGGAACAAATACTTCACTTTTGGCTTCACATTATTTCATCAACAGAAACATTAAATGTAACATGTACATGTAAGACCAGTCAGCAGAATCTTGACTGTAGGCTGAAAGTGTATAAAACGTTTTACACACGCATCAACAAACTTTTGACAGTGGGGGAAAAGTTCATTATTCTTGAATGCTATCCTATATTTTGGGTTTATTTGAATTTTGACTTATTATACGTACATAATAAAGTGATTGGTCTTTGTATGTGATTTTAATATTTCTACTTATGAGATAATGTGAATTGATTTTTTTTCACATGAATATCTATATATTTTTTGGACACCTTGGTTGTGATTGGCCAGATACTTGGAACCACTTCCTTTTAAAAAAGTATAGATATAGAAAGTGTTTTGTCTGATGAAGCTCTGCTATCTGCTGTGTTCCTTGGTCTTCATGGTGCTGTTTCTTTACTAATGTTCTCTAACAAACATCTGAGGCCTTCCTTCACAGAACAGGTGGACTCCATTACTAACTGCTGGCATTGCGGTTTTTTTGGGGGGTGTCTAATATAAATGCAAACTGCACATTTGAAGGCACAGCGTTTGTCATCTTAGTGTATGCACCCGTGAGTGATTTCTGTACCATGAAGTCTCAGTATAAATGCACTGCAATATATACATACAAACAATCAGTTTTAGTTCAAACCTTAAACAATCTAAACGACCTTAAGAAAACTGTCATCCTGTTGTGTTTGTTTCAATACCTGATGAGCATGTCCCTGAGGATGGTGAAGTCACAATGATCGCTGTTTTCAACTAGGAGGAGACAACAAAACAGTCAATAAATTATCAGGATACATAAAACCAATAAAAAATATTCCATCTAATTTAGGAGCCAAACATAATAGAATAAATGAAAGTTAGTTTCAATGTAAGTTGAGCTAAACAGTCTCACCTTCTGCAACCCCCCAGGGGTACTGTCTTCCTCTCACCCTCTTGCTATTCACCTCAATGATGGTGTTGCTCCCCACCACAGCCAGCGGCAGCTTGTCCTGGGCATCAAAGGCATACAGTTAATTTCATAAATGTGAGCTACTAAACTCTGATATGTAAGAACGAGAACTTGGTAGATAACACACTTTAATTTTCTTAACCAGCCTGTTCTCCTCTTCGTCATCTGTCTCAGGAAACTCGTAAATCTTGATTTTGTGCTCTTGAATTTCTCTCATGATCTAGAAGTAAAAGGGAGGGTGTTAAAGGCAGTTCTATGACGTCACAGCGTCATATGGTCACAAAATACAATCCAAACTGACCTCCTTGAAATAATAAAACCTATGTAATAAGGCTGGAACGATTAGTCAACGCCAGCATCAGTTGAAGGAACCTTTTGATGTGAAATTTCAAGGTCGATGCATCTATAGAACCATGTAAATGTTTTCAGGAGTGATGAACTACAGGAAGTAGGGGCCAGGATCATCTCAGTTGTCTGATAGCACTGCTGAATGCAGGGTGTGCTTCCATACAGCTGGAATTCATTAGCATCTAAAATGCAAGCAACACAGAACCATGAGACCACTCTAGATAGGTCGGTTTGATTGAGATAAAACACACTGTGACCCCAGCCATGTGGTGCGTAATCTGTCATTTCTTGCCATTAATACTCAACGGACTTATCGTGCTGAAGTGCAAACAGATAGCACAGATCACTAGACTCAAAGTATGGATGATTTTATTCAGAATCAGTGATGCTTGAAAGCAGAAAAAAACATATGAATCGCTGGACGTTAGGTCATGGATTGGTGGTGGGCAGGCAGACACCTTTAAAAATCTCCAATTAGTGGCGAATAATCCAGTTTAGGTTCAACTTTTCCTCGTTTGTTTGGATTCTGCCTTAGAGCTGATCAAACAAGAAACAGATGTTTGTTCAAATCTACGCTCCACAAATCATTTTTATTTCGAATGTGAGGATTTTTATGATAAACTCAAGTCGGGCACATCTGTGCAGACTTGAAATGTAGTAAAACATGTCAACAGATCTGAAAACAAAGGCTGTGTTGACCGAAAGCAGACCGATTGAAATATTCTATGACTGATTAACTAATCAGGACAGATATAGAGAGATTGGACGGTTAATAAAAACAAATTTGCAGCCTTATTATGTAAAAAACTGTCAGTTACATAACTTACTAAAACCTGGTTAACTGAATCTACACGCTTCTGTATTGATGTGAAATTAAAATGTTAGGTATTTTACCTCAAGGCTGCCAACTACAATTTACCTAAAATCTTTGTAACATTTAAACTACTGAGGAACCTCAGAATAAGATCTTAATTTATTCCAACAAGCAGTTTGTATCTTGAAATTTTGAATTTAGAAAGATGTTTTACAGTTTAAAAAAATGGAAATTGAAATAACATTCCTAAAGGCACTGTTTGGCTCTGGACATCTTAAGACTAAGTATTTGGGGGAATATTTGTAATCGTAGCAGTCATGCAGAGTTCTTAATGGGAAAAAAACATATTTTGATGTGTTTGCATTTACAGGCTCCACTGTAATTTAAACCAAAACCTAACATGGCTGACAAACTTATACTAAATGCCAGCAACTTCTTTACTATTAAAATAAACCATAGGATGCATCCTTTTTGTATCCAGATGCACACATCGATGCAACGAGAAACAGACGCCACACCAACCTGACACCTTGTCTATTTGATGCTGCCTAATGATGCACAGCATAGCGTTCATACTGATGAGCGCCATTTACAGGAAAAAAATAGGTTCTCAAATATTTTTTTCTCTGCAGCTGTGGAAACCACTGACCTGCTTCTTGAACTGCTGGCATTCCTCCGGGGTGAGAGTGTCTGCTTTGGCGATCAGTGGGATGACATTGACTTTTTCGTGCAATCGTTTCATGAACTCAATGTCCAAGGGCTTCAGTCTGCAGAGACAAAGTTACAACAGCCAGAGAGACTTAATCTGAGAAACTGTGGTGAACTGTGCTGAGTCATTAGCCTGTGTGGCGTATAAAATTAATCAGTTTTCTAAGGAATCTTCTCTCGTCTCATTGAAGGACTGGCTTTTGGCTCTGTAAGGAAAGACAGTTTCTTGGGAACACTCTCCGTAGACAGAACAAAGATAAAATGACTTAAACCAAATATAGAAATTTGTGATGTCTGACTGATGTTTGCTATGTCTAAGAAACAACCTTAAAGTCATGAGAAAGAACTTCTATTCTCGGCTGGAAAAATAACATTTGACCAGAAAGTATTATTGAGTTATAGCTTTGACTTTCTCCTATTTATTTATTAAAATAGATTTACTTTTTAATCTGTGTGAAGTTGTAGTAGAATGGTCTCTCCCAGTTAAAATCTACCCTGCAGCTGAAATCAAGTGTTTTAAAGCAAAGTGGATACTGGTCAAATGTCCAGCAACTATGTAAGACATTAGAAAATAAATCTGGATAAGACTAAAAACTTGTTACAGGAGCAACATTACAAACACTAATTATCTCATAGGGACAATCAGCTTTAAAGTCTTTAATGTGTTGAATCATAATATATAAAACACTGCAATAACACGCTAAACAAGAGCGCTGACAGCTAGCCATGGAGGAAGAATGTTCACATTGATGTTGCCTTGTAATTAGGGTGCACCGATTGTAGTTTCAGGCCAATCACTGATTACCGATCTTTAAAAAGCCTGAACTGCTGATTCTGATTTTGGCCGATACCATTTTTTATTTTTTATTTTTACTGACTCTTTCAGGTGTCATAACGTCACAATAAACCTTTAGAGTTCCAATCTTATTTTATTCAAAAACATTGAACAATACCTGTGAAACGATACTGCACATGAGGCAGTGCTCTCAAATATAAATGAAACTTTTAAAGCATTGCAGTTCATTTAGTCTTTGATTTTTCACATTTTATAAAAGAAACAAAACTTGCACAATAGGTCAGACGAGGAGATAAAATCGGTGGAAATGATCGGTTTAACATTTAAGTGTCGGCTGATCACCGATCTTCCAAAATTAAGGAAATCGAGGCAGATTGATCAGCTGGCCGAGCAATTGGTGCATCCCTATTTGTAATAATTTTCCACTAACCTAAAACTGGCTCGAAAATCGCGAATTTTTATCATTAATGACTTTTGACAACAGCAGAACCCCAATCGTTCCTCTTTAGCCCCCTAAAACCTAAACCTTGGATGTAAAGGAGTTGTCATGGAACAGCAGGGCCATCTCTCTGTGAGTGTTGCTGTGTGAGAACAGCCAGCTGCTGTGAAGAGGCGATACTCTGTGGGAGCGTATGGTGCCCATCCTCCAGTAATAAAGTAACGCTTGCGTGCGTACAGAGTACAGCCTTGTACAAACACAATGACCCAGAGAGGACCAGGCAGAGTGAGAAAGACAAGAAAACAGAAGCATAGAAAGCGGACAGCATCTTTTTCACTGTTTAAAGTAAGACACAATCATCAAATAAAGGGCATGAGAACAAAGCAGGTTTTATACATGAAATCTGGCAACCACGCAGCATCACAAATACACACATCCCAGTAGCAAACTGTCCTGTGGATCATTTCAAGAGAAAAGGGGATTTTTTAAAAAGCTGTCACCTTTGACTTATTTTATTAGAGGAAGGAAGTCAGCACATATATTTCTCTGTTTTACTAAAAGAAAGAAGAGATGAGAACATCTGAGCTGTTAACCATCCTATTGTCGAGCGGCTTTGAAATATAATTAAAATTCCTCACAGTCATCTCTTTATGAAGCCCATGGAAATCTGTATCATCTGTTTGGCTTGTTTGTACCAGCACAACAAAACCACCCACCTCTCTTTTGCTCTCTCACAAGTCTCAAATTTTAACCTCTGTTTTACAAGACAGATTGAAAGTCTTACAATGTAATTACAGCTTAGTCCAGGAGGAGTTTGTACAGGCACACAATATAGCTGTTTACTGAGACAGTTGAGCTGTTTTGCTAGAATATTTTAACTAAAAATACTTAAGGTTAAAGTGGTGAAATAACTACCATTCTGTAAGCCAAACAAACACAAAGCTGCTTGTCTGACCTTTGGGGCACAGCTGACACAGCATTTCCCTCTTTGCTTTAATTATTTACTCATTTCCTGCCACTGTTCTCGCACCCTTCCTGTCCCAGTAGTTTACTTTCCAAAGTAATATTCCTTACTTCCTTTCACTGACATTAAAAAAAAAAAAATCTGACATTTCAAGTAATCAGTCGTCAGAAATCATTGCTTGAACTCACCCATGTCCAGAGGGGGCGATGAAATAAAGGCAGCAGTGGATTCGACTGTCGGGCATCTGTCGTCTGTTCACTCGTGATTCTGAGTTCAGGTAGTCTTCAAACTTGCTGTCTATGTGGTCGATGATTGGCTGCCAGCTGCGAAAGAGAAGTTAATTTTTCTGTTTAGGAAAAGTGCGTGGGTCGCATTACTTTAGCTTGATAAATATCTAAGCCATGTGCGAGCGGAGGAGGCAGAGCGGGCAGCTGCGGCCTTCCTTACCAGTTGCTGTTGTCAACAGCATCTCCGAACCCCGGGGTGTCAACTATTGTGAGCAGCAGCTGGACACCTCCTTCCTTTATTAAGACTTTAGATTGCTCCACCTGGCACAGAAGAACACAACCGCAGGCATCTTGTGGTTAAAACAAAAAGATAGTTCAGCTCTCTGTATGGGGGTCATGTTAAGAGATTATAAGCAGTGACTAACCTACTGTACATCCCTCAGTGTCTTAAGTTTAATGAAAGACACATTGAAGCCTGTATGTAGACAGGTTCTGCATGCCAAGCTAAAGTATTCATACCCCTTGAACATTTCTACCCCCCTATAATTATGATACGTCTAAATAAAAACCAATATCCTTCAGAATGTATCCAAATAGCAAATACAGTCTGCCTGCATGTAATTTTAATCAGGCAGCGGGTACTTCAATGGGACACTCATTATTATTGATCGCCTTGCTTGTAAATTCCCATTAAATTCGGTGTATTAAATATCCACATTAGCTGGAAACCTAATCTGTTTAATCAAAATCAATTCGCTAAGTAAGTTCTCCGCTGCAAATGAGACATATCCTGAGCATAATACCAGAACACCACACCTAAACAACTCAACTGTCCCTTTAAAGAAATAAGCACAGTCATCAAATCTTTATCATCATGAGCCAGTATCAATACAGACAGAATATTACACAAACAGCCGGAAATATTTATCACCAAGCAGCATGTAGTAACCTGCCTTCTTATGTTTTGCCATTACTTAACCATCTTGTGAAACCAGCAACACACATTAGCACCTAGGGATAGCAACAGTTTCAGATATGAGTCAGATGGAATTAGCACCACAGGCCTCTTAAATTCACGATTTAAAAATACGATGATGAAAGCACCGTTTTCAGGGGCTGTTGAGCCTAAACTCACCTGTTTAAAGAGGAAATTCTAACAGAAAGCTTAAAAAAAACACTTTGTAAATCTGTTCTTCTTACATTCTTCACATATGTAAAAGAGGTCAAATTTAGTGTCAAAAAAACGTTGTTCCTAAATTGAACTGAACTGGCTCACAACTATTTAAATACTGGAAATCAGAATCTGCTTTATTTGCAAAGTTTGTGCACACAAACAGGGAGTTTGGCTTCAGTTCCACTTTGCTCTCAACGATGACTTTTTTTTCCCAACAGAAATATAAAAAGGGAAGTTAAAAATTCTTGTAAATATTTATATATGCCTGGGGGGGGGACGACGACTCTCTGTTGCGGTTGTATTTTGGAAATAGCACTCTGTAGCGGCAACCTGAAGGTAAAAGTCTAAACGACTGTGACCAGGATGTGTGGGGTTCGCAAAGATATTAGCTGCTCCTTTTCTGACCCTAGACCCTGGATGGAGGGAAGGTCGGCCCTGATGATCCTCTCTGCAGACCTGATTGTTTGTTGCAGTTCGGACTTGTCCTGTTTCGTGAATGACCCAAACCACACTGAGATAGACAGACACAGGACAGAATGAATAATGGCAGTGTAGAAGATGACCAGCGTCTCCTGCGGACGGTTATACGTTTTAAGTTTCTGTTTGAGGACCAGCTCAGGCTGGTGCTGATGGTTCTTGTGCTGGTCAAAATCAATGTTTCATACACAGCATGTCTGCAGACGTACACATCTCTATTTAAAAAAAAAAAAAAAAAACAGCATAAAGTGATAAACAGAAGAGAGACAAAACTAAATGCAAATAAACTCAAAGAATTCTAAGTGGTGAAAAACAGTAATGAGAGTGAATACTTATGACAACGTAGGATGAAAAAAATGTAAACATTTTTCACCCCAACGGTTAAGTTTATCTTTAAGAAGTTCCACAGTTGATAAGACATAAGTGCAGTGAAGAAATATGACAGTTAGAATCTGAATTTGACCGTCTGTGCACTGCTTGTACCTTGCTGAAATGCATGCACTAAAATTCACACCAGGTTTAGGCTACTAGAACCACAGAAATATGCATTTTTTTACTACCGTCTCATAGGGGATGACAATGAGCTTGTTTGTAAACTGTCTACTCAAAAGAGCAGCTATTAGGGCCAAACGCAGCATGTTTATGTAAATCAACAATAATATTGATGCTATATAGGCTTGCAGAACTGCTGCATTTGTAAGCTACATGCCTAAAGCCCAGGTTACAGTCAGTCAAAATCCAAAATCAAAAGAGCCTCCAATCATGCTTTTCTCAGCCAATACTGATTTATGCTTTTCTGCGGGGTCTGACCTACTGAATCAGATTTCTTTTCTAAGGAGAACACATGAAAAAAGGCTGCAGGTTATTCGATAGACATAGTAGTTTGCAATTAGCAGAATAATGAAGAATAAACAGATTATTCTATTTGGACATCTAAACGTAAGTTTCTAAACGTTATTTGATTTTTAGCTTAAAAAGTGTTTTAATAGACATGCTATTGTTTGTGGCATTATATGACAAAAATGATACAAGCTTTTTAGTATTTGACCTTCTAATCACAGATTGAAGTCAATTAAGGGAAAACTGGCTGATTCCGACATCTGATCAGTTAATTGGCTTTTATACACTTAATATCATTGGCTAGAGAGCAGCACAAGTAGGCATGTTTAGCTCATTTCAACACAGTGAACATGTGTTCTCTTATAAATGTACCTGTACAGTCTTTTTGATTCTGTGTGAAGGTCCAGGATACTCTGCTGAGTACAGGTCTGTTAGGAACAGCGAATTAATCAAGGTTGACTTCCCCAGTCCTGACTCACCTGGAAACAAAAAGACAAAACATGAAGACACATTGGTATTTGGAGAAGACATGCACGCATTAACTACTGACCAAAATGTAGTTAACAATTTAAAAATATTGTTTGGAATGAAATATTCAAGTCAATGTTCACGGCTGTCTTCTTCAAACAATCACAGGCCACATGGCTTCCCATGACTGGCCTTTGCCAAAGATGTCAATATATGTGGGTTGAACAGTTAAAGGGCTAAAAAAACAACGTAGACAATGGCTTCTGTTATTTGTCACCGACTAGCTGTGTGGTCTCAAAGTCTTCTCAAACTTGGCTGACCATTGTGTGCCCTGTTTCCAAGCTCCCAGTGAAAAGGACCATTAGTGGAAATGACCAGTGGCACAGCCCGGCTTGGCTCATGGCCAGAAGTCAATATTTAACCAAGCAGTATTTACACCCACAACTACAGTTAAAGTGTAACGTGCTGTGCTCTAACTAAAGTTTGTCTGGCCTATTATGTTAGGCTTCTAACTGCATGCCAAGGGTATATCAGTGTGCCAAGAGTATATCAGTGTGCCAAGGGTATATCAGTTTAGTAAATACATTAGAAAGTGGTGATAGAGCTCTTAAAAGAGCAGCTTGGTATTGTATGAACAGGTTGTGGGTCACGTGTTTTATGAGCTATGGATAGATGTGCCAGTCACTGATGGTAATGCAGTACCAATCTCTCTTCCTTCTTTCACACCACACAAGTGACACATCACATGTGGGAATTGCAGGGACATGTGAGCCTGCGGCAAATCAGAGCCAAGAACAGCAAAACATTGTATTTGTGTGTGTGGGAAAACAATAGCATGAATTTAAGTATCAGAAAGCCCAGAGGACCTTCTCTACTGTCCTTGTTGACATGACATTTTTAATCTTCTCAGGGATTATTCACAAAATAAAGATATAGTCAAAAACAGAGAACAATACAGAGTACGGGTAGAGACGCACCAATTAGGGTTTTCCTGGCCGATACCAATTTCCTGCTTTCTTTGAGATCTGGTCTGTCAATTCTGATTTGTACTGATTCAGATTTTTTTTATTCTTAGGATTGTACATCAAAGAACGAGAAAGATTTAGAGCCGATTGTTTGATAGAGGTAGTAGTTTTAAATCTAACAGAAAACTAATGAATTACAGGATTTGGCCATTTCCAAGCTCTATCAGATCGATTGGTGCATCTCCAAGTATGGGTGGAAGCAAAATTGAAGTGACCTGTTATTACAACATTTTATGGTACCAAAAACGTAGACAAAAAAGAAGACCGTCTGCTGTGAACATAGTGCAGTATTCTTCAGAGGCCTGCTGAGCACAAACTATGTTGGTCCCACCACAGGAAATGGTTGTGACCTTGGGACACGTTTTCCCTCCAAATAGGCCCAGAGTCAACAGCCACATCCAGGCATTTGAAAAAAAGTGTCCATTTCTGACATGCTGAGTACAGTTCTAGATAAATCCAAACCAAATGTTTCCCTTAAGCAAGACCGTTTTAAAGGACCTGACACACATGAAACAAAGAGCAGGAATCCAATGACCGACACTTCTTCGAGTCAGCATTTAAAATTACAAAGGTGGGGGCCTGTTCTCTAAAAAAAAAAAAAAAAAAACACGTGGCATTAAAGACCTTCCACGAGGAACACAATGAGATGATTTAATAAAAAACAAAAGTAAACTGAGGGCCGAGCAGATAATGTTCTTACCCACAACCATCAGGGTGAACTCAAAGCCCCTCTTGACAGACTTCCTGTACACTTGGTTGGGGAGGCTTGCAAAGCCAACGTATCCATCCAGGTTCTTTTGTTGCTGTAAAACAAGGTTATTATTAGAGTTAGGCCTTGTAGTATTCTTTACTAACTCCAAAAAACCTGGGACTCAACATTCCTAGTTTGCTTGCTGCCAAGTATCTGTCTAAGCAGTATCCAAGTTACCAAAAAGAATTTCATAAACAATGTTCTATGATGTTCTATGCATTCTACCTTACATTTAAACAGCTTTTATCCATTATGCAATATGGGGTTTTGCTTTAGATATTTTTGTCTCTTCAAAGCCGGGATGTGAAGCATAAACCATAATTTCAATACTTACAGCTGCATTGTGTTGATCAGTGTAATGTGGTTGCAGTGTGCAGAAAGATCCAGTATCCACAGGGTCACAAGAAAAGAAAAAAGCAGAGAAATAAGCAATAAAAAAAATGAAATCAATATCAGGTCATCTGACAAACAAATGTTTCTGGTTCTGTTCAGGAGCCTGGGGCAAAAGTATTCATGATCCAAGCAACTGTAAGACATAGACAGTTTGCCAGACTTGTACATGCTCCACTTCATTTGCTACTTGAATGTCAGCAGCTTCATAACGCAAGGGCTGTGCACTGCCTTTTCTTTAAGCCTGTGGCTAGAAGAGGATTTTTGCTTCTTATGCCATCTTCTGCCTGCCAACACCAGCCCACTCGTCTCCAGTGCGATTCTAGGACGTGATAATGCTGATTTGTCTACAGGATGTGCAGCTCAGTTTTAGTAGTATAACACTGTTGCCGTTTGTGATGGGAAATATTTACTGGCTCTGAAAGTAGGTAACCTGACAGCAAATGATTATGCATCTGATTAACCTAAAATAGAGTAATTTCAAATCACAACCATGGGTTTCTTTTCCGATAGAATCTGAGAGGTCTGCCAGAGGAAGTGGTGGCAGGTGGAGGAATCAGTTTAACTGGTGTCTTCATGCAGATATAGAAGGCCTCTTGTTTATTCTACAAAAATATTAGGTTTGAGTTTAAAGGTAAACGAATAAAGCAGATGCAAGCCTCTAATTTACCGACTTGCAACGCAATGGCAAACAATTTTAAAGTCAAAACATCAACCCCGAAGTGCTAGATCCACTGTAATCCAGATTAGATGGCAGCCCTAACCTCCTTATGTCTAACCTGACATTAGGTCTGATTTTGCCTGCCTAACACAAATGCTCCGATCGTGTCAGCTTAATCAAAGCACTGGTCGTACAGGTCTGGAAAATGAATTTGAGAACAAAATGCGGTTCTTGGGACCCAAGGTGGGAGGATTGGATCTTAGAAAACCCCACAGCAGCATGCAAACGTTTCCTGTCATTTACCCGTAACTTCAGGGCACAAAACTTAGCACTACAGCGAGCAGTTTCCCCCAAAATACGACACTAAAGAAAGGTAGTTATCAAACTGCTGCTGTTCTAGGGTGAGATTTCAAAAGCAGATATGTGTAACTATAAACTGGAGATTTTGGCTTCCTGTTCAAAAAGTTCCTAAAAGATATAGAGAAGCTTTTGCTAAAATACTTCGCTACAAAGCTAACGACAGGAAATGACACTCCCGTTGTGTTACAAGGCGAACAGAAGCTAACGACTAGCCTGCTAGCATAGCAACCCATCCAAGTGGAGGCGGACTGGGCGTTGGTTGCTCCGACAACTGACGTAGCTAAACAGCAGCAAATTGCTCAAATAGTGCAACCAATTCTAAGTAAAACCATAAACACAACAGTTTAAAATAAGGCTTCCTGCAAAGCAGAAACAGCAGCTGACAGCGGTAGTCTCACCCATAACGTTAACGGTCCCTACCGCCTCTAACACCGATCATTCACAAGCCGACATTCCCCCTTCACGCTACTTTTGCTTGAGCTACGCACAATGAGTCACGCAGGTTCCTTCGCACTCAAGGCTGCTACGATGAAATATCTGACGTAAAATCTACGTGAATGTCAGCAGAGGGGAGGAATTGTAAATATCGTGATATCTTGAAATTCCTTTGACTAGAAGTGCGCTATCGCGATAAGTCACACACCACAACCTTTAAAGTGAAAAAACTTCACAAACAGGCCGGTTTTATTTAGGAAAGCACTGAAACGTTTTCAGAAATGCATATTTAAGCCGTCATTTATGTTTTCATCCATCACAGTCTTTTTTTTCAAATCAGCATTAATCTAAACAAGTTAATAAACCCGAACAAAACGAAATTCGTATAACGTCGAAATAGCCCAAATGCCTACAGACAGCTGCCAGCGTCAGTTGTACCCATGGCAACCAAGACAAAGATGAAAAATTAGCATTTCTTTTTGTCCCTAGCTGACATTGGCGGCGTCTGCTGTTTCGTGAACATATATAGCCTGTAACTCTCGAATATTTATTGAAGCAACATTTGCACTTTTAAGATATAACAATCGCGTTGTTTTTGCGGTTTTGGAAGCAGGGTAAGAAACCTAACAAGAGAATGTGTTGTCACCTGACAACACGACATTTTCGGTAAACCGCTTTATATTTGGCCAAACAGGTAACACTAAAAGTGCTTTCATTTATTACTTTTTATCCGTTAAAGTGGTAAGTGTCTGTCTAGGCAGGCTAGATACAAATATTTGGCTAGAATTTGTCTTTGTTGCTCATGGAAACAAAATGTAAAATGCTGAAAATGTCCAACTTGGCTAAGAAAGTGAGACCGGAAGAAAAGTTGCAACTGAAATCCACAACACACCAAATCAAGTAAGACGGGTCATCTCCTTTAACAATTTAAAAGTTTATTTTCCTGTTCTGATATGAGCACATCACCTGATAAGCAGGTTTTCTAGGGCATCTCATGATCTCAGGAGGCTCCAGTCCCTGCTTGCCAAAAGCAGCTCCAGACAAGAGGTGAAGAGCACATGACGCCACACTGAAGCAGCGTGTCTAGAAATTTTGATAATATACATACCAGTTAGACCTTCTCTGTGTTTCAGATGTCAACCCTGAGTAATAGTAAAGCAGTAAACAGCAGAGCCATCAGATGCTCACATTCTCCAAAACACAACAGCAGGCCCAGGAGTGACAGCGATCCCAACAATGAAGTGTCTCAACTGGAAAAATTCAGGTTTCCCTCCTGTAAAATCTATATGTATACTACATACATATAGTGTAAAATTAAAATGTACCTCACATTAGTGAGTTTAAATATCAAGGGTCTTGAGGAAGAGAGGAGAGACAGAATCCAAGCTGTTTGAGGTCCTGTATGAAGTTCTACAGTCAGTGAAGATTTGGGGAGGAATGTAATCTGTTGGTTTAAGTCCAAAGTTTGTTTAGTAGTTGAGCACTTTATGCTTCCCGATGCTGACAAGCTTTATTGATGAGCAGGTTTTGTTTTTCACCAGGATTTGGCACCTGCCCATACTGCCAAAAATCCCAACAGTTGATTTAATTACCAGCAAACTGGCCAGACCTTAGTCAGAAAAAAGATAGATGGATGAAAGCACAAATCTTTGCAAATTATCAAAAAAACTTTACTATACACAGTTAAATGACATATAATGTATCTGAAAACTCAGTATTTAAAAAGTATTTGGCTTATAAGCAGTTCGACGAGATTTTTAGTAAACAGTGTTATCTGAACACTGGATGAGTTTTTTATTTTTGTCACATTTTATTAAGTCTCTATAAAGGAAGGGGACAACCTCTCAGATGCCCTGACACACTACAGTTATGTTTAGAAAAAAATCCTTGCATCTTATTGTAAATATCAACTATAGTCTTCTGAGTTGTTAAACAAGCTCTAGTAATTTGTGGTTTTTCCAAGTGTTAAAAGCAAACATTTCTATTTCTCTTAAAGAATCAAACCATATACAGTTCACTTTTTATGCTATTTCATCCTGTCTTTTTTCCAGCATAGCATACAAAGACCAAAGATGTTTCAGCAGTCACCCTCTGAGTAAACTGTTCCTGGACATTCTTACATCCTTGGTCAAGAACCGACTCTGCAGGTAAATTGTTGTTAAAATACTGGAGCTTTTCATAGCTTTTCAAATACAAGACTTTAATTAATTATTATTTCCTATATCAAAAGTGAATGGATTGACCATGCATCTCCCGAAGCCGTTCATAGAGTTCTTATCTGCCTTCGACTGCTGATCAGAGATCCCAACTACCAGGCACAAACCAAAAAAAAGGATTTGAGTTAAGTGTTTTTTTTCTACTCTAAACGACTATGACTGTTTTATTTTTTTGGTATTTCTTCAGGAAATTCTTCACCAGCTCGAAGGCATCAGTTTGCTTGCCAGGGTAAAAGCTCTAAGATTGTATTTATAACCTCAAACAACCTCTTCATCCAAATATATTTCTCATATACCCCGCTTATTGGCCGTCTGTTTCTCTGCAGTATATGGAGTCTGTCACTGCCAAGTACATATCATGTGGTGAGGAGGAGTTTGATACACAGAAGCTTGTTACAATGACCTGTAAGTACTCTGCAAGCAGAATCCCAGAAACACTGACAACTAGCGCTGAGTCTGTCCTTATCAACAGCTGCATCACAGATTTTACATGTTTTACAGACATGTTTCAGAAGCTGTCCTCTGCTAGTAATCAACGGTTGTGGGTCATTGAGACTGGGGCACACAAGGTACATTTTCGTTTTATATGCCATGGACGTTTGTCCAAAGCAAATTATTTTTATAACTAGTAGTTCGTTTGATTAATGATTGAATTTTAATAAAATAAGCATAAAAGAAGTATTATTTATTTCTTGTTAATAGACCAACTCTCTATCATTACCTTTGAACCTAAATATCTACAAGAAACAGGGGAATCACACAGAAATGTTCCAAAACTTTATATATAGAATAGAAAATAAATTTCTACTTTTAACTTGGTCAGACCCTGGCAAAGCTTCTCTCCACAACAGACTGCAGTGTGTTACAGGGAGCTCTACTTGCACTCACCGCTTTGGCTGAGAGGTATGCAGGCCTTTTCAGTTAACGTTGAAACAGATATTTCATATATATTTGTTTCAATGTCTTGCTTTTCTGTAGCGCCGAATGCAAGACAGAAATCGGGGAGCCACAAATTGTGGATAGCCTTCTTGTAATACTGCAGGAACATGACCTGCTCTCAAAGAGGTTAGACATTTATATAATTTCTTTTTTGATGCATTTGTGGTAAAATATTTTAAAACGAAGGTTCTAATAACCTTATTATCCACATAACACCAAATTCTCGTGTTTCCTGCAGAATGAGCGCTGAGTTGCTGAGGCTCTTGTCTTCAGTGCAACATGTGAGGGACCAGTTAAAGGAGATGGAGGGAGTGCCGGTGCTGCTGAGCCTCCTGCACAGCAGGAACCTGAAGCTGCTGTGGAGCGTCGCCTGGGTCGTGGTCCAGCTATGTGACGATCCAGACTGCAGGGCTGAGATCCGGGGCTGGGGGGGAGTGCAGCAGCTCCTCCGTCTGCTGAACATGTAAGTAATACAAATTTGTAGGCGGATTTTATTGTAATCTTTCATGTTTAACTGGAGTTTGGACATCCAGAACAAAAGATTATCGTTTGTAATGGAGAACCACGGAATGTTTTGTTCACATAAGTTAAACACTCGACTATATCAAGATGAGTCTTGTGAAAAAGTACTTTCTGTGACATTCTTTGGTCTTGCGTGGAAGAGAAGGTCTTAGTTTTACTCTACAACTAAGTCCAAACCTACCTGCTTGTAGTTTGCAAGATTTGTAAAAAATCTTAAAATAAATTTGATAATTTATTACATCTCACTCTGTTAATTTTAGAAAATATCAACCTTTGATTTTCCTACATTTATTGATAGGGAAAGAAAATCCCACATTGAGATCATCACAGATTTGGACCATATTGTGCCATTTTATTGCTGAAAGACTCAGTGATGATCCATTTTATATCACAGGCCAACATGTTGTGATCTCTTAAAAAAGTTAATGATGTGACACAGTCTAACAAGGTCCCCAGGACCTTTGGAAATGGAACAGGCCTGCAGCATCACAGATCCTTTACCATACCCAATAATGTGCTTTTCCACATTGTTTCATGACCAGATCTATGTGGAGTGTTTGTTGCTCAATGTTTGGTTTGGTCTGACCAAATCACATTATTCTAATTAAAGTCCCAAAGGTATTTAGCAAACTCCACATGTTTATATCTGTGGTAAAAGGATAGAAAATGCTTTATTCATGAAGCTGCCAGAGATACCATCTCATGGTAGTTATGGAGATTCAGTGACCCCACTCTTTGCTGGTGTTCTATTACTGTGATCTTTGGAGGTTGTTAATATGTCTCTTACCATATTCCTCACAGTGTGTGACAAACTGAACTTGGGTCCTCGTCTACCCTTGTTTTTAACATTTCCAGTCATTTAAACCTCTTAATTATTGCCCTAACTGTAATTATGGGCAGGTTTAGGTAAGTAGCTATTTTTTTGCAGCCCTTTCCCAATCTATAAAGATCAACACGTATCTGCCTAAAAAAGTATACCTTTAAAAAGGCTTCTGTTACAGGTATTAATTTGTGGATGTCAATAATTGAGGTACAATTGTGTTAAAAATAATTATTTCCTAACATGATATTTTATCCTGATTATTTAATGTACTCCAATTAATGGTTGGATTTTTCCAGAATTTTCAGTGTGAGATTATGCTATTGCAATAAAAAGTGAGTTTCTTTTTAAATATCTTTATCAAAGGTGTGATAAAGCACGAAGGGTGGTATATTACATTATTGTTTGTGCTAGATCAGACAGAAATTAACAATTCTAGCACATGTAAAAGATTGGAAATTTATTGAACTACAAATTAAAATTGCTGCTATGGTTATAAAATGTTTGCCTCTGATTGCCTACTTGTACAAACATAAAGCCTAAACTAGTGCCATTACCTTTTTTATGTAAGTGGCAAAATAACTCTCTCAATGATAGGCAGCACGTTTCTGACCGTTCAGCCATCGAGATGCTTCCCACTCCCAGCAACGCCCCTCAGTTTCCGAGGGAACACATGAGTGAGGAGCTTGGAAAACATGAGACGGTGCAGAAGACTGTGGCTCTGCAGTCAGGTCAGCGACCACACTGTGCAGAATATCACACAATGTGCCCTAAATTAGTCTATTCTGTAAAAAGATTGTTGTGTTAACATTCAACAAGGAAAGCAGTGGGCAGGCAATAATGTAAAATAATGAAAAATGTTAACCTTTTCTTGTTGCGGCAAAATAAGGATAATTCTGCCCGTAGAGACGTCTTATCAGGAGATGAGAATGTAAACAGATATTTCCTGAGACATTTCAGACTGAACTAACTGTATCTACAGTTTTATAGTGGTTGTAAATTTCCTGTCTCTGAATTTCTGTTCACTCTACAGAAAGTCAGCTGTATTTGAAACTGCACTAATGCAAAATAATGGTGTGTCTGTACATGACTGGTGTCTGTCCTGTGATTGAAATAAAGAGTTGTACATCGCTGTGTGTGAGTTATGTTGTTGCTTCTGCTCCTGTTTCAGCCTGCTGTACAGCTCTGACTGAACTGAGTCTGGATGACACATCTGCTCACGACATTATACAGGTTAGGAGGTCTTAATTAAAGGCCAAAAATATTAAAATAAATAATTTAAAACATTCCCTCAATGAACTGTGCTTTCCTCTTTTTAGGAAAATGGTATCTATATAATAGCAAACCTAATTTTACCAAAAACCTTTACCAAAAGTGGACCAAAGGCCGCTTCTTTACAGGTAAATGCTTTATGTGCCAGATCAGGAAGCACTGCAGCTGAAGGCGTTCTGCAGTTCAGTAAATGAAATGTTAATCTTTTGTTTTGCCAGTGCTACGCTTTCCGAGCTCTCCGCTTTCTCTTTAGCATTGAAAGAAACAGGTATCTGTTTAAAAGGTAATGGCACAGTGACATTCATAGTCACATTTCGTTTTCAGGTTTTGACTTTACATTTTGGTTTCTTGGTTTTAAATGTCATTTTCTGTTTCTGTTGAACTTTTAGTTTTAACATATTTAACTTGTTTGTTTTTTCCAGCTATTTTTGCCTTTTTTGTTTCTTATATACACATCTACTCTATATCAAGTATGTTTCATTAGTATGTCCCTAGTTTTTGATCGCCTCTAATGCAGTTTTATCTGTCTGCAATGCTAAATTGATTTTATTTCTTTAAACATAGCATTTTTGTTTTCCATCATCTACCGGCCTTTTGAGCCTGTGCTAACCAGTTACATGCAAACCAATAGGAGAAACCTTATTGGAATCTTCAAACTTAGTCTCATATTTGTAAAAGAAAGTTCTCTCATCATGGAGGTCCACAGCTGTTCTGTAACCCTTTATCCCTTCCAGACTCTTTCCCACAGACCTCTTTGAATTGTTTATTGATGTTGGACATTATGTGCGAGACCTCACAGCTTATGAGGAGCTACAAACCCAAGTTTCACTCTACACTGTAAATACAAAAAATTATTTGTTTTTTTCTGTTTGGGATGAGATGTTATTACTGTTTTCTTATGAAACAAATATTTTCTCATCTATTGGCACACCTGGTAAATTTGTGTAAAAAGCCTTAAAATAAATGTCTTTTCTTGTGGTAGCATAATCTTACAGTGAATACTTTAGAAAAATCTGACCTGTCTATGTAGAAAAAAGATATTTACAGTTGTCTGCAGTAGTACAGTTAATATTACACCTAACAAGACCTTTAATATAAATGTAATTGACGCATTTTTTTAAGTTACACTTTCCTTTGTAAATTTGATTAGAGTTGCTTGGAACCTCTTATTAGTAAATCAATGACCTTCTGTTTCCTGGTGTCTATACATAGGGCCAATTTCTTTTAGTGGCTAGTAAATCAAATCAAATCAAATCAAATCAAATTTATTTATATAGTTCATTTAAGAACAACTGCTGTTAGCCAAAGTGCTGTACACAAAAAACAATAATTGATAATTCAATACAAACACTATACAAGATAGAAAAAAAACTCTTACACTGTATTAAAAGCCAGTGAGTATAAATCTGTTTTAAGAGGAGATTTACAAACACCAAGAGATGAAGCCTGTCTAATGTGAAGGGGCAGCTGGTTCCACAGTTTAGGAGCTACAACTTAAAGGCCCGATCACCTCTGTGGACCAGCCTGGACCTTGGGACGGCTAAACACAAATGGACATTAGATCTAAGGGATCTAGAGGGCACATAAGGCTGCAGGAGATCAGACAAACATGAAAGTGTCTGCCCATTTAGGGCCTTATAGGTCAACAATAACACTTTAAAATCAATTCTAAAACGAACGGGGAGCCAGTGAATCGGTACTAGGAGCCAGTACTCGGTTGGATGAGAACCCACATTTGTCTTTTTACCATAAGAAAGGTAAAAAAAACAAAGCATCTGTTAATGGACTGCAGCAAGGAGTGGCATCTTGGCCTCACCACATCATAACAATCATGAGATAGTATATCTGAATGCCAAACGTTTTTTGTTTGTTTTCTTCTGAAATGAATCCAGGAGAAGGCCCTCTGGGACTTTAACTGGAATTGTATGCTTTAGTATAAAGAAAAGTACCTCATGCCTACAAATAAGTATGGTGGAGGATCTATGATGCTGTGGGCCTGTCTAACTTCCAAAGGTTCTGGGAACCTTGTTACATGGCCTCATAAACTCATAAATATTAAAATCTGGTGGACTGTCTGCCGTATAATCATCGTAAACACGTATGGTCAAATCAACACAAAGATAGTGAATCAGACCCACCATCAGCCTTCTTCAATAGGCCTCTCAGTCTGCAGACCTAAATCCTATAGAAAATGTGTACAGTTAACTAAAGGGAAGTGGTTGAAGAAGTATCTTACTACCTTGTGAAATGTTACATAAGAGTAAGTGTTGTCCTATTAGCAAAAAGGGGGTTTAGAAAGTATGACCAGGAGGGGTTCTAGTACATGTGCCAACAGAGACTTTGTTAAAAAAATTGTTTTTCTTAACTGATATTTTTTTTCCCCTGAATGAATGTGCTTGTTGATTTTTTTAGCATGAGGCTACTTAAATAAACAGTTTATTTTTTATTTAATTTAAGGCTTTTCACACATTTTTACCAGAGGAGCCGATACATGTGGAGAGTGCTATATTTTCTAACTCTGGTGGGCTTTAACAACTTCCAAACAGATAAAGAGGTATGTGTTTTTTACTGCAGGAAGAGGAACTGAATAGTCTGAGACAGAATATTGAGGCCCTAGACCAGAACCGGCCTCCACTCAGAGTAATCGGTGGTTACTCTATACTGGACCACCTGGGCTCTGGAGCTTTTGGGAGTGTCTTTAAAGTACAACAAACTTTCAGAAGACTAGCAGAATGTACTGATTTCATTTTTGTCCTTTTTAGAAGTGTGTTGCTTTCAGCTTTTGTGCTTTCAATGAAAGGTCCAAAAGCACTCCAGGCAGAACTTCCTGGCTCTGAAGGAGGTAAACCTGCACAACCCGGTGTTTGGCAAAGACAAGAAGTCCAGAGACAGCAATGTGGAAAAGATCATCTCTGAGCTTACGATCATCAAAGAACAGGCACACACCACAGTTACCATCCCGTTTAAAATTGAAATATATTTGAATTTATTTTGTGTAGGTCATAAGTAATTTATTTTTCCCCTTTTCTAGATGACACACCCAAACATAGTAAAATATTGCAAAACATTTTTGGAAGGTGAGGATGGTACCTTTCATGACCATACCGATTGTTTTCACTCAAACCTGAAAAAGCCACGTCATGCTCTCTGTTTTAGGTGACAAGCTTTACATTGTAATGGAGCTGATTGAGGGCGTGCCACTGGCTCAACATTTTAATTCACTGAAGGACAAACAACAAAAATTCACTGAAGACAGAATCTGGAACATATTCATTCAGGTACAACTTTTCAATGTAGTTTTCCATCAAGCTTTTTGTTGGACAATCCTTGTTTTACAGCAATTTCTCAACAACATGTTTTTGAGAAACACATTTATGACTATTGAAAAGCTTAACGCCGTAGTTGAAAAGCATTAGGGTGGAAGAAACAATATGAGTAAGGAAAAACCTTAATTTGTGAATGAGAAGATATGTAACAGAAGGTGTAAATGCTTTTAGTTAATGGAGTAAAGTCAGAGCCAGAGGGACAGAAAGGTGGTTGCATTAGAATTAGATTGACATAGAAAAATCAGACCCAGACGCATCGCTGAACTACAATAAATTCTGAATCAGTTCGGTTTTCTCTCAGATGTGCCTGGCTTTGAGGTACCTGCACAAGGAGAAGAGAATAGTTCACCGTGACCTCTCACCTAACAACATCATGCTGGGGGAGAAAGATAAAGTCACCATCAGTGAGTCTGAACAATCACCACATCCTGTTTCTGTGCCACGTTCCTGTCGTCTCTTGTTCGAAGGGTTAAACCTTTATATTTCTCTCTGCCTGAAGCTGACTTTGGGCTCGCCAAGCAGAAACAGGAGAACAGTGAGCTGACATCAGTGGTTGGCACCATCCTTTACTCATGGTGAGAAGATTTACCCAAGCTTTCGGCACAATTTTAGTCAAAACAGAGCTCTCGCTGTTAGTTGGTGGCAGTTTAGGTGATATAACAAGTACTGCAGCTCATAGGTTAAATATACTAATTATATATACTAACTAAACCTATTTTTGAAACCTATGTTTAAATATCCTTTACATAGTGAAAAATACATTTAAAATATATGCCCTGTGGATGCAATTATAAGTTAAATTATAAATTTAAAACAGTGAGGTCTGTGAAGGTGTGAAGGTTGATGCAGGTTGGCCAGAAGGGCTTTAGGGTGTTGTTTTAAATCCACACTACTGTAAACACCATATGAGCCAAAAAGAACCTAGCAAAATATCCCAGAAAGGTTTTTCCAAAACCTATTGAGCTAAAGTAGCAAATACAACACAGGCATGAATGAATGCCACTGAAACAGTAGAAACCTGTCAAAATGACTTTAGGCTGGCTTGAAGAAACATGCTACTGAATCTGGCTAATCTGTTTCAACCAAATAGCGTTGAAGAGGGCCAATAAATGCCTTTTAAAAAGCCTTTGTCCGATAACTATTTTATTTCACTTTTATTTTTAAAACACATTTCCATAAAAGAGCATTTAATTTATCCTTGTTTATACGTGGTAATAATTCTGACTAGTTTTGGATTGGAGACTGAGACCTTGGACTTTTTGAGTAAAGATAGTGTTGATAGTGAGAACAGTACAGACTTCACTTACTGTATATGTCACAAGTGATTAAGAATTGGCTTTTTAGCTAAGAGGGATCTTTTCTGAGATTGTGTTCATGTGGTGGTGCATGTTGTGGCAGTCCAGAGGTGGTGCAGAACAAGCCGTATGGGGAGAAAGCCGACATCTGGGCTTTGGGCTGCATCCTGTACCAGATGGCAACTTTACAACCTCCGTTCTACAGCAGCAATATGTTGTCACTGGCCAGCATGGTGAAGTCAATGTACACAATAAATTAGCCTCAAATGCTTTTATTTAAACCCTCAGTAATTTATCTTTTATTCTTATTCTGTATTGGCAGATCGTTGAAGGAGTCTATGAGCCAGTTGAAGAGGGAGCGTTTACAGAGAGGCTCACAGGGATGATCAGATGGTGAGACTTCAGATGGAGGCCAGAAGCTGTGATGTGTCATGTAACTAAAGGTTGCTCACCTTTACTTATTCTATGTGCTGATCCATCAGGTGTTTGAGTTCAGACCCAGACCAGCGGCCGGACATCGTAGCCGTCAGCTCCAGGATTTCTGACATCATGATGAGGCTGATGGATGGACTCTACACCTCCCAGAATGCACTGCAGCGGAGAGCTGATAAAGACAGGAAACAAACACAGAAGTATTTTTTGGAAAGGCAACAAAGCAGGAATAACTACTGCCACTCAGACATGGTAAACTTGGATTCTAAAGCCAGTTTTTAAACACTTTGCTTCATGAAGTGCTCTGGTGCTTATGCAATGTTTTTCAGGAAAGAGGGCTGACAGAGACTGAATCTTTGGCTCAGAGCTCCTCTGCAGGCTGCAGTGCATGTGACATTATGCAGACAAACAGTGAAGGTGATGCACTGATCAAAATTCTGAAACCACATTGATAACTTTTTTTATAAATGTTTTATAAGAGATCTTAGATGACGATTTACTTTCCACCTAATTTGTTTCATACAAGAGAGTTTTCCTTTGATTGATGGTCAAAAATTAAAATCTTTTACAGGGATGTTTGCTTTACTTAGACACTCTCACTAAATTATGGCAGCTGTATGATCAATAGCCGCTGAAGCATGGTTGGTCAGGATGCAGCATCATACGTAGGTTTTCTGGATTGGAGTGGGTACCCTATTATGCATGTCAGGGTATTCACAAATCCTCTGTTGGGATGTTTTGTTATCATTGTTGTAGCAAATCTTTGTCATGTGTGCAGCTTAGAGAGCATAGTAGCAGAATGGAAGCAGCTTATCCATGAAGTGGAACCTGCATGCATGAGCGTGATTTAGTTATCTGATAATTTAAAGCAGGAATGGCCAAACTGGCCTGAGGCCAAGGCTTTTCAGGCCCACACTGCCTCACTCCAAGTATGTTTTTACAATAATCTTGGTGGTGGGACTGCTATTGTCATTGCTAAAGGAACAACCCATTCTCCCCACACCAATAAATACTGATGCATGCTCAGCCCCCCTGCAGATAGGATTTGGTATGCACTGCACTACGTCCTAACAGGAGTGGGAGAAGAGCGCACACCTCCAAACTGCACCGAGGCTCGGCTGTGCCGGTTGCTGTGAGACCAAAAGAAATTGTTAATTTCCCTAAACTGTAGTTTGATAAGGTGTCAATGAAAACAACTGTATCATATGTACTGATGAGGATTAGAAGAAAGGAATCATGACCAGTATCTCATATGATTTATAATTAATTTTACAATGTGCAGCTAAACAAAAAAAAATAAAATAAAGAAAACACCTTAGGCTTCAGAACATCAGCATGACTGGGTTCAAGTCAATGTTGTAGAAACAAAGATATTTTAGATTTTCTGGGCATTGTTGCTTAGGACGGCTTTTACAAAGGTATCCTGGGCTGAACTGGGCTGAAGACGACTTGTTGAAGTTTAAACCAAGCATCAGAATGTGACTTTGACTGTGGCGTAGTTCAGAGTCACCATGTTGCTTCCAGCAGCATTGTGGTTGTGTGATGGGATTTTCCAGCTCGCAGCTAAATCCTGATACAATCTAAGACAGTCAGGCCATGACGGATAGAGATTGTATTTTGATGACAGGCCACACGACAGCCTCTCAGGCATTTAGCGTGGACACATTTTTTGGGGTGTTCTGAGAGTGTAGCAGCATTATGACCGCCTTCACATTAAAGGAAGTGTTCCAAGTTTGACCTGATGTACCACAATGTAACAGTTCATTGACCGTTACATTGTGGACCAAAACGGACCAAAACCAGTTCATTGACCTGTTTTGGTCCGTGAGGCGGACACCCTGCCTACTTTTAAGGCTAGGCCTAAAACTTTCCTTCTTAATAAAGGTTATAGTTAGAGTTGCTTAGTTTATCAGGGAGGGAGCCTTCTTCCGTCCCTGTTGGATGGAGTAAGGGAGAGTCAGGTTTAGCCTAAACCGGCTCAGTTATGGTTGAGGTGCAAACACACCCTCCATTTCTGCTACCTGTATGACCCCTTCTCTTTTCCAATGGTTATAATCAGTCTGACAGAGAGAGTTATCCCAGTCCTTGTGGTTTTTAGTATAACGATGACCATCAGTGGGACCCTTTGTGGGGTGCCTTGAAACGACATTGTTGAAAATAAGCGCCGTTTAACTAAATAATCTGAACTGAAACTTTCTGTGTAGTTATGCTGCTATAGGCTTAGACTGCTGGAGGACATAATGACCACTTTCACCCTCTTCGCTACATTCTCACACTACTCTACAATTTTGTATTATTTGCTGTTATTTCAGCTTTTAACTTTGTTCTCTCTCTTTTCTCTTCCTAGAAGCTACACCTGGCCTGACTCTGTGTCTACCTGTAACACCTTTTCTGGAGAGGGGCATCGTCCATGCTTCTGCTGGCAACAACTTAATGCTCACCCTCTACCGATGATCCACATGGCCCTGTCTTTCAGTGTTTAACCCTTTCTCTCTCCTAGACATGGCGATTGACTGAGCTTTTACTGTAACTAATTATATGTGCTTTCTAGGTAAAACGTCTAAAGGAGCTACATCCATTAACATTTACCTTTTCCTTCCCATAGAAAGTACTCCAGGATCAGTGCTTCGTTGTTCTCTTTGTGTCTCTGCTCTGTTCTCTCTAACCCCCAGTGGTAGATGGCCGATGGCCGCTCACACTGAGCCTGGTTCTGCTAGAGGTTTCTTCCTGTTAAAAGGGAGTTTTTCCTCTCCACTGTTGCTACATGCATGCTCAGTATGAGGGATTGCTGCAAAGTCAACGCCAGTGACTGTCCACTGTCTCTACATGTTCATCCGGGAGGAATGAATGCTGCAAGTCACTGACTGGATGCAATCTGCTGGGTTTCCTTAGATAGAAAAACTTTTTATCCAATTTGAATAAATAACTGAATCTGACTGCACTGTTCAATGGTTAGGACTAATTGGAATGTATGTACCTGACTTTTGTGAAGTGCCTTGAGACAACATGTGTTGTGAATTGGCGCTATATAAATAAAACTGAATTGAATTGAATTGAATTGAATTGAATATCATGGGTGTCATACAGGGGTCCTAATCCAGTGTGAAGGAGACACATGGGGGTGTGTTGTTTTTTTATGAACGTTTGATTTTTTTAGGCCAGTTTATGTGGACTTTACTTACCAACCTTTGCTTTATTTTTCACTTCAGACTTGGAGCCCAGGGTTTGTGTCACACCAGTTCAGATTGTAGCCTGGTAGGTGAAAACACATTACAGTTTTTAACATTTGTGTTGCATTTACATTCCCATTACTACCTCCTCTGGTTAGAGACAAACTGTCTGTTAGATGGCTATTTGTGGACAGGTATATAACTCTGTTAAACTACTTCTGTCACTTCCTCTTCTGCTCAGTGGGGATTTTACTGCTTCAAAGATAAAACCAAGACCAGGTACCATTTCAACATTGATTTTAAATGCAGTTATGACGCAAAATAGAGAGTAAACTAACAAAGCCATCCATAGTACAGACATTTTACATGTTGCGTGTCCCATCTGATTCTTGGTCAGAATGAGCTGTTTTCCTCTTACTTTAGTGTCTGTAGGAATCTGTGTGTCACAGAAGAAACTGCGACAGATCGATGATCCTATCCAGAGGCTGCTTGTTCAGCTGCACAAAATCATCTTCATCACTCAAGTACAGTAATTTTTGATTTATTTTATCAAGGAAAAAGCTGGAGTCACAAAAGCAGAAATAATTATTTCTTGAGATCCATGTTGGTCCAGAGAATAGTCTGTATGGCAGCAGATTTAACATTTTTCTCGATTTCATTTCCAGCTTCCACCAGCCTCGCACCACAGCATCAAACGGCGTCTTGTTGAGAGATTCAAAAAGTCTCTCTTCCAAGTCGGCAGTGATCCATACAACCTAAAAGTGGAGCTCAGCAAGGTTAGAAGGTTCACATTTCCAGCCTTTGTGGCACTCATAGACAACAGAATGACTGAATTTATGGTGCAGGTGTTTAGCTAAACCTTATGTTGTTTTAAAGTTGTCACAGTATGGCAGCAACCTGTCTCAAGCTGTCATAGTAATACACCAAACATCATACAGTGTAAAATAAGCCTGAATACATTGCCCTGTGTTTTGCAAGCTATGTAGGATTTTTCTATCCAAGCATAAAAATAGAAGGTATTTCTTATGTCTCAAAGTCAGATGATGTAATATTTTCTTCTTCAGAGTTCTTTAGTTTCTAGTTACCATGGTCTACCTGAATACATTGCTGGTCAGACGTTCACATAAACCTTCCATGGGCATGAATAAAACAATGATTTTAGACTTTTAATGATTTATTTGAACTGTTCTTTTTCCAGGAAAGAACAATAATACAACATACAACTCCAGTGATTTCTAAAAACAGGAATTGGTTTTACAAATTTAAATCTATTGTCTCTAATCTACACAGGGTCAGAATTATGCATACGATCTAAAATATATCCTAACACCCTCATAATATCTGGTTAAATGTCCCTTAGCAAATTGGTCTTTAACCACACACCTTTAGTAGCCTTAGACCAGCATCCCTCTTGATTCTCATCCTGACAGACTTGATAGAGTTAATTTAAACTGGTCGGGTTCCTGGTGTAGGCTCGTCTTTTAAATGTAGTTAACAGAAGTTGAATAACATATGGTTGGGAGTTTGGGTAGGCCTTTCCAGAAGCCTGTTTTATTCAAATCCAGTTTTGATGAGTTCAGGATCCTTGTCGTGTTGGAAAATCCAATCATCTGTAAGTTTCAACCATTTCGCTGTTGATTTAGGGTAAAGTTGGAGAATTTGTAGATAGTTCTCCTTCATTATTTCATCTATGTCCTTTGTGCAATGCACCAGTACCGCTGGCAGCAAAAAAGCCGAAAAGCATGATGCTGCTACTGCTATGCTTGACAGATGATACAGGGCTTTTAAATGTGAAAGCATTTCCATGACTCTTCCAAACATACTTTTTGTCAATGTGGGCATGTGCCTAATCTTCAGGTCAAGTCAAATTTTCCCAATTGGCATTTTATTATCAATTTATCTATCAATACGATTGTGTAGATTCTGAGTCAACCAGGACATGAAAATCCAGAGAGCTTCAGTAGAAGACAACTGGACTTTCTACTGTGTTACTTGAAGAATTCCTCAGTTCTGACAGAACTAAAAAGAATCCTTTCAGATAAGAGGCGACACGTCTTCAAGAAACATAAGAAGTACAGTTGTCTTTCACTTAAACACTTGGGATTAACTATATTATATTATAACTGGACTGAAATTGACTTGATGTAATTAGATATGAACTGGACCTGTTTCTCTTGGAATGACTTCACTTGCTAATTGGTGCTGTATAAATCAGAAGAATTTAATAATAAAACACTTTCATCTTTTATCCCTCAAATAACTCTTTTTTTTTTGTTTCTGATCAGTTTTATCTAAAGCAAATGACCAAACTAGGAATGTATTTTCTTCATTTTCTGTCTCAGCTTGTCCAGGCATCATCAGAATTGATGGAATTAAAGTCGACCAGTTTAGAGTGGCGCCACATGGTGCAGCACTTTAGAGGGGAACACCTCACTGCTGAAACTACAGGTAGAGTTATCTCACTACTGATTTATCAGGCTATAAAACAGAGCTGCTCCTGCGAGACTTTAGAACAAGCACTTATAGGATCTGTTTTATTCTTGGCTAGTTTGGCATCAGATTGTATCTGGTTATGTTTTGAAAATAATCTTTTCAATAGTTTTAAATTTTCTAAAGTTAATAAAAAGTTAATCGTCTTATCTTTTGTGACAGATGATGAGAATCTCAGTGATGGAGTTACATATCAGCAAATGCAGGTCAGTTTCTCCAGAGTGATGGTGCAGTTTTGCTTCATTTACCAAAATCTTGACAAATTGAATGAATATGGTTAGCAATTCATCGAATGTGGGCGAATGTGGCTGAGTGGGTACAGTACTCGTCTTGCAATCGGAAGGTTGTGGGTTTGATTCCAGCTTCCCCTTGTCACATGTCGATGTGCCCCTGGGCAAGGCACTTAACCCCAAGTTGCCTACTGATCTGTGCATCAGTGAGGCATGTGTGCTCGTTAGTGAGTGCGAATGGCTGAATGAGGCTCTAGTACAGAACACTTTAAGTGGTTGGTATGACTGAAGAAAGGAATTCAGTCCATTTATCATTTACACACAGCAATCTGTCACAACTGTCTATACAGGTCCAAATGCTTTTTAAATGAGGTACACAAACTAGATGGGAAGTGAGCTTCATTGATGATGGGAAGTTTCAGTCCTTATGCCAAGCAGAGTTATGATAAAGTTAGAATCTACTCAAAATGGTCTTATAACTCAAATAAATTAGAAACTGTGGGTAACAACTCTACTGGTTAGATCAAGTGTCTGCATTAGAAAGTGTTTTATTTTAACTTCAGTTGTTGTGCCGGTTGTCCATGCGCTCCCAGTGAAAGGATTTTCTGCTCAAATGTTCCTTTTCAGGCAATCATTGAGGAGGTCCTGGAGGAGAACAGCTACTATGAAGCAACAGACAGCAGGTGAACTGGAAATGTGAAAATGTTATGATCCTTACAAATATATTGTAAGACAACACAAACATGAAAAATCACAAGTAAGTACTGTCCTACCAAAACCCTGATGAGTTTGATTTAAATCGTAGTTATCCGTTTTTCTATCCTAAAAGGCGTAAATTAATACATGTTGTGTGTTTGCTCTGTGTTTTTGGACATGCGCTAGTTAGAGTCAGTTAAAGGAAGTTAAGGGACTCTCCTTCACTGACATACATGATGTTTCTTTAATTTGGTGTGTTTTAATTTTAGGGCCAAAGACAAAAGAAATAACCAAGCAGGGAACTGGCAGTAATCTGTAACTGCTATCCACTTCGCCCAGAAGTCTGAACGTGACACTGGGAATGAGATCGTTCAGAAACTGGGACCAGTGTAGATACACCCATAAGCACAAAGATCAAAGCAGCATGTCAACATAGAGAGGAAAAACAGTGGTTATATTAATGAGATGCAAACTGACAGGAGTACTGTTAAACAGCTTATAACTCTAGGACTTCCTATGCACAGGGCAGCTATGTTCAATTTTAGGCTCATGTGGTTTTACAACTTTGGAGAGAAAGCCAACTGTGATTCATTTATTTTTTTTGCATGTGCAAAGGAACTGTAATCCTAAAAGAAAATCACTGGACTATTTAAAAAAAAAAAGTAGCTTAATTCCATCACGCATGCAGAGTAAGGAAGCTTATAATACAATAAACTAATGTTTAAATACAGTGCCTTGCAGAAGTATTCACACCCCTTGGACCTTTCCACATTTTGTCATGTTACAACCACAAATTTCAGCCTATTGAATGTTATGTGATTGACCAAAACAAATCAAAATCTGAAAAGTATGACATGTATTGTACAATGTACCAGCTATTATTTCAGGATGCCCCATATTTAGCTCCATACATTTTTCCATGAACTCTGACCAGCTTCCCCGGTCCAAGCCGAATAACAGCATCTCCACAACATGATGCTACCACCACCTCCTCCCACTGTGGGGATGGTGTGTTCAGGGTATATCTTTACCACACACAGCGCTTTGCAAGAAAGTGAAAAAGTTCAGCTTTGGTCTTACTAAACCATGACACCTCCTTTCACGTTTCCTGTGTTCTCTACATGGCTCGCAGCAAACTTCAAAAAATACTTTTTATGGCTTTCTTTCAAAAATGGCTGTTTTTGCTATTTTTCTGTAAAGGTCCAATTTGTGCAGTGCACAATTAATAGTTGTACTGTTACAGATTCTCCCACCAGAACTGTGGATCTCTGCAGCTTCTCAAGAATAACCATGGGCCTCTTGACTCTGAATAAAAATGCCCAGCACACAAAAAGAAAAATGCATCATTTTCTTTCCACTTCTACTTGGAGTTAATCAATCAGATAAAATACCATTAAAATAGTGTTTTGGTTTGTAATGTGACAAAATGTGAAAAACATGAAGGGGTGTGAAGGCAGTGTGCCTATAAACTGTAATAACGCAACATAAAATGTGTATTGGTTGGCACTTTGCAGTAGTAGTTTTAAAAGTACCACAGCGGAAACATTCATATCACCCTCAAGCGTTTTTGCATCTCACATATTGATAGTCTGTACAAATGTGATGTGACTGTATGAATCTCTAAAGATAATTTAACACTCACATTTATAATGAAGACTAAGGCCAACTTATTTCTGTCCTGGATATAAATGCAAACCTCTGTGATGTGCTTCTGCCTCTGTGTTCTGCAGCTTTCTGAGCATACCTCTTTAAATTCTTTGTCAGTTTGAACTGAAGAAAAATAACTTTGGTGTAGTGTAAATTCATTGTATAAAAACTTTCAATGTAATTCTTTAAGCATTTAAAATAAATATTCCTTATTCACTTTGATACAGAAAGACCTGATATTCTGTCCTATCGGTTATCAAGTTATAAAAGCTATTCACTTTAAACAACCTCTTTAATTTGTTTGGTTACATGTATTTTATTTGAGGCATTTAGTAGGTTTTAAGGTTAGTTCCATCCATCCATCATTAAGTGATTGGTTCCCATTCATTGCTTTCCTGCTGGGATTAATTTTGTCATTTATCAGACAGCATTTGAGCAGTAGACCTTGGTAAATAATTTGACTAACAACTGTGCTATTGACTTTTTTTAAGTTGTGGCCATGAGGTCCTAAGACCTCCAAGATGTCAGTCAGTCAATCATTTTCCATACCGCTTCATCCATAGTGGGTCGCAGGGAGCTGGTGCCTATCTCCAGCAGTCTATGGGCGAGAGGCAGCGTATACCCTGGACAGGCCGCCATCCATGGCAGGGCAACACACAACCAAGCACACACTTATTCACACACCTAAGGGCAATTTAGAGAGACATATTAACCTAACAGGTATGTCTTTGGACTGTGGGAGGAAGCTGGAGTACCCAGAGAGAACCCACGCATGCACGGGGAGAACATGCAAACTCCATGCAGAAAGTCAATCAAGTCAAATTTCATTTCAGTTCAGTGAAATATTCCAAATCACAATCAGTACGCTCACTGTAATTATAACGCACTTTTATTACAGCCAGATTCAGTAAATTAGTTATAAAATGCCACTTTTAAACATTTGATCTAAGGTAGCTAACAGAATGCATCATATTATAAATGCCCTGCCTTGCTGTTCTGAGCATGCACAGGGCGACAGTGGGGAGGAAAAATCACATTTAAGAGGAAGAAACTTCTAGAAGACTTCCACACTCATCTGCAGATATGATAGGCTTAGGCTGCTGTCTATTATTTTACAATAAACCACAAAATATGTTGGAAACATCGTTTAGAAAAAATTACAATCAAAATCATCGGAAACCTTTCACTTCAATGTAATGCAAAGCACCTTTCAAATCACAAATCACTTCACATACATTATTATCACTTGCATTTCTGGATCGAGGTTTCCGTGTAGAGGTGTGAGGCAACAAATAACACAGTTCAACAAAGAGCAGTACACTTTATTAATAAGGTGGTTTAAGTAAATGCTGTTACTTTTTTAACTCACTTCAAGTGTGTGAATCTTGAAAAAAACGCTCAACTGCACAAGTGCCATTTTTACGTAGAAAGGAGGGTTTGTAGTGGAAGGAGGTCATTAAATGGGGTGTGAGGACGTTTGTTGGAGGAACCGTTTCCTTAATTTATATCCCTCCTCAGTTTTATTGGACATGAAATTTGAGCCGTCTATATATACAAGAGACTGGAACCTATGGGTTTGATAAAGATTCATAAATCCAATCACATAAACCTAAATGAAGTGTCTATGTTTATATATGACATGTTTTTATCTGTGATTTTTTTTCCAAAGCACTAAACTCCAGCAACTCTGTTCTACAAATATTTACATGGTTTCATTTACACTGAGATTTCAAGTGACTGCAGATAATTTAACGCTATGTGCTAAAGTCTGAAGTAATCTTCCATCTTTCTTCATACTTTGTTTCCAAGCAGCCAGACATTCTTTTAAAGTGGTCTTGATAATAGTGCTCCAGGCTATCTAAATAAAGTTTCTTTAACCCTTTCTGCTTTTTTATTCATTTTTTTTGTCCAGTACTTGAACCTTTTTGGTGTTTTTAATTAAGCAGTTTACCTAATTAAAAAAAACTGTAGACATAAAAAGGTTCCTGAACCCAAGCTATGAATCTGAGCTCTGTCTATACCAGAGGTTTGGCAGAGGAACAGTTTTAATTTAGACCTGTAGGTGCTCCCTTTCCAGTAGCATGTTACAAACACACACTTTGTTCCAATTTCATTAACTGAATCAATGGAAAAAAAAAAAACAAATATAACGCTGTTTCACAGACAGAAATAAGGATTACAGCCAAGGTGATAAACCTGAAACAACAGATGACTGAATGAAGGATGATGGACATTTTAGATCCCTTATCAAATATTTAATAAGCTTTAATTCTGTTTTTTCAAATACGTTTTGTCTGCTGGACATATATATTTTTTTGGCCTAATTTTTTAAATTTTTATTTTAAATTTTAAATTTGAAGCATAAAGCACACACCATGCTGTCATGCTGTTAAACAAGGACTGAGAAAGAAAAAAAATTTTCAAAAGAAGCCAAAGTACAAAAGTCATGGAGAATAAAAATGATCCTGGCCACTTTCAAAGAAAACAAGAAAGTATGGTGGCTTGGAGGCAAAATATCAAGAAATGGGGCATCGTAAAAACCTTTACAAGACACTGTGTGTTTTAACCCACTGGGTGCAGCATTAAATTGATACTGCACTAAATTATTTTTCTAAAGAAAAAAGCACCCTTGAGAATATTGTGAACAGCTCAACAGTGTAGTTTAAGATTTACTGCTCAACAGATTAGTGGACATTGACAATGGTGATCAGTCTCTTTCTAAACCAACAGGGGGCGCTACAATCCTTGTGATTAAAGGAAAATTAGGTAACATTAGAAACACACAGCTACATGGTATGAATCTCGAACAACTACCTCCTCTCAGGAAAGAATAATAAAACATGGCAAAGTTTGATAAACAAAACATTAATAGACAAAAACAATGAATGTTTGATTTCACAAATGAAATTTCACAGATGAAAAATTATCATATGTACCTACAGGTATCATACAATGCTGTTTTGTGGCCTAAAGAATGTAAAAACTAAAAATTTTGGAAAATGTTGGCACATTAATGGCAGGCACATGTGATTTTTATAGTTCAAAGGATGCATTTTGAGTTGCTTAGCTTCAATAACTCTCAATCAAGCTTCTAAATTAAGTAATTAGTCATTACCGAATGTCAGAAATAAACAACTTTAATTTCAGGCTGACTTTTCCTTAATTTTCTTACTCTGGACCACATTTTAAAAGTTTTTTTTAAGTCTAAAATGGCATTTTAACTTGGATATTATTTTTAATGTACTTCAGGTATACTTGCAGCTGTGTGCGGCTGTATCATCAGTGTGTCAGCACAATAACAAAGACAGAGTGGTTATCGACTTAAAAGCAAAAGAACAACTCACTAACAAGGCAGTTATTACAAACAGAAAACAGGAAATAAAAATAAAGTAACATCATGACGTCGCTACATAGAGGCACCTGTGGACTAACACTGTCCCACAGTGCAACAAAGGCTACAAAATCATTTACTGGTAGTAAATGTTTACATGTTTATTCCTGATACAAAGAAAGAAAAAACGATAAACCATTGTTTATGATAATCTGTATTTAAATCATTTCATTCATAAGGTCTAAGGAGATATATGTATTTTATCTTTAGCTTAATAACGTGGTGATAAATCTTTTATTATGCTGGAGTGCGATCCAACAGACTGCCAGAAAAACTGAGAACTAAACAAGCAGCTCATACGTAACTACATCTTTTTATACCTACAGTGGATATAAAAAGTGTAAAACACCTTTATTAAACTGTCAGATTTTTCGCAACGGAAAAATAATAGAACCTCAATAAATCATCTACATTTTTAGCAAGTACATGTAAATATTTAGTGACAAATCTATGTGTTCCAGTCTGCCCCTCATGTTTAGAGATTAGAAAAAAACATGATTTAATTTATTCAATATGTAACAAGTGTGTTAGCGCAGTCATTCAAAGGGTATTTGGTAGCGATCTGCAATAATTCTGATTGGATAGCCACTTATGAAATTTGCAGAGTTCCCTTGCTGTCCTCCCCTAAAAAGACTACAAAAGACCTTTTTACTAAGAGATCACCTGGTCACTTCTTCTTAGTTAAATTGTTGAAATTATTAGTTGGAAAAACTGTAGCAACCAGGGATGGGAATTTATCGTATCTTTTATATGTATCATGAAAAATGTTCTTATGATAAGAATTTAGATTTGTTATGACAACAATAATTCCAATTAATTATGTTTGAAAACCCTAAAAACTGTATTGTTTGTTCCATGAATGTCAGTAAATTCGATGATATGATTAAATGCAGTTGCTGGGTGCAATTTAGTGATAAGAATCAAACACTTTATGTAACTGGTGTCCTGATAAACCCTAATAAAATAGGTCTGTTTTTTACAAGCAGTATTTGTCCTTGTGGGGCATTGAAAGCAGTGGCTATGCAGTCACAACCATAGTGGCCTAAAGATTATTGTTATCACAATAAATACCACAACATATTGTGATAAACTCCACATTCATATTGCCCACCCCTGGTAACAATTGTATGAATGGTACAATCAGTTCTTGAGACTTAAAGTGATTTTAATGTTAATTTATGTGAATTTATGTGAGAGCTCCAGGGAAAACAATGGTACATTTGGGGCCAATCATTCACTTCTTTTAGGCATAAAATAAGATAAAGCAGTAACATTAGAAAAACTGTGTTAGTTCAAAATTGGTGAATAAACAAAATAAACTGTTTGGGGGCAGACAGCAACACTGACCTGTGTTTTTCCATATGTATGTATGCAAAAAAAGACGCCTTTGTGTTCAGAGAAAACATTCAGGCCTGGCAAAAATCTCCTAAAGCCTTGTGAGAAAAAGTATTCTGATCTCACAAAACCAAACTTGAACTTCTGTACCATAATTTAATTTCTCCATTGTGAGATCAATAAAGTCTATAGTATTTTTATTATTATTAATTCCAAAAAGGTAGCGTATGTCTGTCACAAAAACAGCACTGCCCATCACCAAAGGACACCATACCCACAGTGAAACACGGTGGTAA
This sequence comes from Crenichthys baileyi, assembly GCA_036173005.1. NCBI lineage: Eukaryota > Metazoa > Chordata > Actinopteri > Cyprinodontiformes > Goodeidae > Crenichthys > Crenichthys baileyi. Next base: position 478,650 of record JAHHUM010002889.1, on the reverse strand, counting down.
CAGCGGCACGCTGTAGAGTTATTTTTCATTGGATAGAATTTAGATCTTTTAGTAAGTTGAATAAAATTATGAATATTTCCAAACACCAGCCAATTTCAACCTAAAACTTTCAGGCGTCTGTTAGAAAGCTGAGGATGAAGCAGGATTTTAGTGCTACAGCAAATCTGAGCATACATCCAACTAAAGAATGTCTTCTCTAAAGGAAAATGAAAGGTTTGCAGTGGGGGGGGGGGGTTGTGGCAGACTACTCTGTTCTTTTCTGAATGCTGAAACTACAACAAACCATGGTTCGACAAATTATTACACAGGCAACCAGGTTGTTGCACCTTTTGGTTCTAAAATGTTAAATGTTTTGAAATTATTAATTATGACCCTGGTTTTTGGCAGTTTAACAAGGAGGTGTACACATTTTTTACCCTCTTGTTTGCCTTGTATCAAGTCGCCCACATAATCTGGGAACAACATGATAACCAACTCAGTACAGTTAAATGTTTGATCTTTTTTTTTTTTTTGTCTTTCCCTTTACTTGTTTCCTAGTTACATCTGTTCACGGCTGCAGTGAACAGGTTTACTTTAAAAAGCTTTTACAAATCCTTTCCACATGTGCCTTCTCTTTCTAAACCAATACTTACGGTGTTATTCAATGAGGTAAAAATTAATAACTCATGCAAATATAAATATAGTAAGAACCAGATATGGTAAACAAAAGCTGAGAGCGGTTCTCAGTGGTTATGAGGTGCCTGCGACAACGTTGCAGGGAAATCAGAAGAGACTAAAGTATTACTGCATCATTCTATTTTTTCTTCCATCGAAGCAGGATTTAATCCCACAGAAACTACCCCGTTGATAATGTGAAAGCTGAATCTCACTTGTCATGTCTGCAGATCTAACTCTCGAATATTTCTGGACATTTACAGAGGTAAGAGACTAGTGACGGTCTGAACTGCATCTGCACTTTAACATCGTTAGTAATCTTTCTTGGATGGAAGAAAAGTTTTCTGGTCGTCTTCAGACTGGGAGACTAGAGTGGTTTGTGTGCTGAGATTGAGAGGCGTTGCTGTGTGAATGCTGGCTGGTCTCCAAGTTCTGCAGATCCTCCATCATCTCCTCAATCAACGGAGGCATGGAGCCTGGGATCTCCATCTTCAGTGTCACCACCCGCTCAGCTCCTGCAGGAGGGGTCACAACATGTTTTTATAGAGCACAAATTTGTGCTAAAGTTTAAATTTATGAAAAAAGTATAAGGGGAGACAAAAACCTAAAAAACACAATCCTCACAAATTAAGGAGGGTTTTGGATTTGAAAAGATGCAAATTCAGTGAATTGTCAGGATGTTAACATGGCAAAGCTGCCATTTACACTTATTGAAGTTCACCTATTCACATACACAAAAATACACAAAGGTTACCTGTAATACTCAGGTTTTTAGAAGATTTGCAGTTGGTGTACATTGCTAGGTTTTGTTTATCTCTATTTGTCTTTAAGTTCAGGACATTTTCACGAATGTATTAATCCACAGCTCTCTTCATGTCCCACCACAGCATTCCAATCAAGTTAAAGTCTGGACCTAGACTGGGCCACTGCAACATCTTTTCTTACAGGTCTAGAATATTTTTGGTATACAGATGAGTTCATGATTAATACGAGAACTGCAAGGTGCCCGGGTCAACTCCTTTCACTGCTGTGCTTGACAGTTGATATGAGGAGTTTGTGCTCACGGTTTCTTCGGACATGCTGGTATGCAAACATCTCTATGTCAGTCTCATCTGTCCTGAGTGCATCGTTTCAGAACTTTTACAAACCTACCTTATTATTTTTAGACAGAAGAGGCTTTCCCTTCTAACCCTTCCATCAAACCATACTTGTTCAGTCTTTCTTCAGTCTTTAACTCGAGGTGTAGCATCTGAATGTACGTAGTTTCAGAGCATTGCACAGTATGACGTTGGCCTAAATTTGCTAAGAACTGTATTTTCTCTCTGTATATAATCCTTCTCACTGTGGAATGGTGGACTCCAACTAGTTTAAAACCCTTCCCAGATTGATGGTCAGCAACAGTTGATTTATTAATAAGGTCATTGATGAAGTCTTTCCTGCTTGGCATTTTGTTAGCACACACCTGTACACTTTAGACTAGCAAACTGGCAAAACTCTTGCTTTTATAGCAGTGATCAAACTGACACTGATCAGTCAGTTAAATGCATTTATTTAGCAGCACCTGTATGTCCTTTCCCTCTGAAACCCCAGTGGACATAGCAATGAAGGCTTTGGGTTGGGTTCATTTTCTGTCAGTAAACATGTCAGTTAATTTAAACCTTAATTATGGGAATAAATTGTAACTAAATGTACTGACCTTTAGCACTGATGCTGCGCAGGTCAGTGATCTTCATCAGGGCTTTGGGAAACATGAGAGGCATGCTGGGCCGCCGCTTCCGCGAGTAGATCTTCAGCGCCTCCAGTAGTGGCTCCTGCAGCACCTCCACCTTAGACGGCTCCTCCAAGTCCTGCCGATCTGTTTGCCAAAGAAACGCGATTATCTTAGACGCTGGTGGCAGCAAAATGTAACTCACATTTCAAAGACAGGTCCAGTACCCCCGGAGACGAGGCAGATTGCACTGAGGAGCCCGCTTTCTGTCTCATCCATCTCCAGAGGCAGCAGCTGTCCAGCAAAGGTGAAAACATGATCTGTCAGCGGTCCGAAGCCTGCGTTGTGGATTTGAGTGCGTGTCAGTGTCAGTCCGTCAGAGAAGGTCATGGTGTCCTGATCAGGAGTGTAGCGAGTGCAAATCCTAAGGATCTGGAAGCAGAAGAGGCCAAGCCTAATCATTTATCAGAGCCAGAAAACCAAAACATTTCCAGTGTTTTTTAAAGCAAATAAGATATTTTAAAAGCAGTTTTCTGATACAAACAGAGCCTTTCGTGATCTTAGACTACATTTTTTCTAAAATTGACATAGAAATCTTCACCTAATGAAAGCACATTGGAGATTTAGACTCTACTTTTTTGGATAGTTATTGTGTAATGTATTGATGTCATAGTTTGACGTTCCATACGAAACATCATTACTCTGCGTTCTCTCTCTCTTTCTATCTCACTCTGAACACAAATGAAAAGTAAAAAATAAAAATAAATAAAGATATACACTGTTGTTCTGATGTTAACACACACACACTTTGCACATTCCCATACACAATATTTGAAGAGTTCAGAACATTGACAGTTAAACTTGATGGAAAATGAGTTCAGAGGAACTCGCCTAAGCGACAGACTGCATTAACTATAGCCCTGCCTCTGTGTAATTCAGGTCAAACTAGTAAAAACAGACGTGTAAAAACACATTTGGTTACCAGGATGTCAAGGCAGGCGGCTTTGAGCAGAGTGATCTGGTCAGCGATTGTCAGGCCTGTGAAGCCCGGCACTCTCTTGGCAAACTCCACCACTTTGATGATGCACTTAGTGGCAAGCTCACTGAACTTGTCCCATAGACCGAGGTCCAGCTGTATCCGGTGGTCGGAACTGGAATTCTAGGTGGAAGAGGAAACATGAACAATGTCATCCGTCTTTAACTGTGTTTAAAATTATCAAAGCACAGTGTGACAGTAAAACTTATACATTTCAAACTTTTCTGCAGCATCTCATAATTTTTATTGGGATTACAAAAATTTATAGATACTTTCCTGCTCCAACACACCTGAATCAGATGGGTGATTTAAGGTCAATAAAAACTCTGCAAGAACAGAAATATCTGTTCTCTCTCCCAAGGCTGCAAGAACAAAATGACATCATTCTGTTTTTGCAGCTTGTTCTTGAGACATTCTGGGCAGACATTTGCTCTTGTATGGTTTCAGAGAAATATGAGGGTTGTGTGCTGCAGTAGGAGAGAGCTATAAAGACTTTCCAGGAGTTTTGCACGAGTTCTTGTGAAGAATGAAATCGCCTGGCCTTTCCTCTTGTCCTTGCACCCTTGGGTAAAAGAACACATTTTTCTTTTCTAGTGTAGTACCTTCTCAGCATGCCACGAGTTCTGCAGAGACGTGTTGGAACAGGGATGCATCCAAAAGTTGCAGGACCATCACTTTTCTTTATTTCTTTTGACTTTTCTTTTTAAGCAGCCAGTCATTCTTTTAAACTTTAAAAACAGCCTTCATCAATAGTACAGCTGGCTCTCTGAAGTATTATATGTTGCTTGTTTGTTTGTTAGGCCACTGAACACTGAACTGAATCATTCAGGGGTAGAAAGTCTCTGAAATTCAAGAGGTAAACTGGTGTTAAGCAGCCAAAGTCCAATGAAAAACCATAAAAAGTCCTTCAGAAAGCTGAGAAATTGTAGATGCATAGTGCAATAGTGATGAAAGGGTGACTGCTTGGAGGGAAAATATAAACAAGCCTTTTGAACTTCAGTTTTGGCAGGTGAGAGACACTAGTGGCAAATAAATTGTTTAGCCTTTAAGCCTGAAAATGACTGTCTGGCTCTTTAAAAGCTTTAAACTAAAAGGTAAATAAACAAAAGTATGTAATGGTCTGCAGAGGTAAGCAGAAAATATCAATAAAAACAATTTTGAAATAACAGCATGTACTATAAATGTAGGCTGAAATGTGTCAGTAAAAAAACATGTATTATTTGTGTCTCCCTCAGTATGGTCTACTTTATGTGTGTCTATCACATAATAGCCCAGTAAAACACATGAAAGTTTGTCTTGAGGCGCACTGGGTGACTAAGTCGGTAGAGCTGCGCATTATATGCAGAGGCCCTGGGTTAGATTTCTGCTATTATTGCAGGTCTCCTCCTCTCTCTATTTTCTGTTCTGTTAAATTACTGTTCAATACAGATAACAAGTGCCACAAAAGTCTTTACAAAATTAGTATAAGGTGGCAATGTGGAAAGGTTCGATGGGTATAGAAATGTTAAAATGCGTTGTAAATGCATAGTGAAGTGTCGGTGTAGATTCACCGTAAGAAAAATTATGTTATGATTCTTTTGCATGAGGACCCATTTATATACTGTTTTCTGATTATCTAAGAACTGTTTGCAAAGATGTTGGAGGAATACCCAGACATCACATCTGTGGTACAGACATTTGTACCACAGGATTTTAAGGTTGCTGTGATTAAACCTTTACTTAAGAAACCTTCTCTTGATCAAGATGATTTACTAAATTACAGACCTATATCTATCTTCCGTTCTCATCTAAAATTCTTAAGAAAATAGTTGCTAATCAAGTGTGTGAGCATTTATACAGCAGTGAATTGTTTCAAGAGTTTCAGTCAGGTTCATGAGCTCATCACAGCACTGAAACAGCTCTGGTGAAAGTCACTAATGATATCCTCCTGGCCTCAGATAATGGACTTGTGTCTGTACTGGTTCCGTTAGATCTCAGTGCTGCATTTGATACAGTCGATCACAATATTCTCTTAGAAAGGTTGGAATATGCTGTAGGGATCAGGGGAACAGCGCTAGGCTGGTTTAAATCTTATTTGTCTGACAGATTTCAGTTTGTTCAGTTAAATGATAAATCATCTTTAAACTCCAGGGTTAATTGTGGAGTACCACAAGGTTCGGTGCTTGGGATGATACTCAGCTTTATTTATTCATAAACCCTGATGAGCCTAACCAGTTAGACAGACTACAAGCATGTAGTCCATCCAACTGGTCCAAAGATGACAACTTCTGTCTTTGGACGTTCTTGAAAAAGAAACTGATTAGTCAGTCAGTTAATGTGGGCGGCATTAAATTGACCTTGTGTAATAAAGTAAAAATCCATGGTGTTATTTTTGACCAGGACATGTCATTTAAATCCCATATTAAACAGGTAGGTATTAAACAACTAATTCATGCATTTGTTACTTCAAGGCTGGACTACTGAAATTCCTTACTATCAGGATGTACACAAAATGCAATTAAAAGCCTTCAGCTGGTCCAAAACACTGCAGCAAAAGTTGTGATGAAAGTTAAAAAGAGAGAAAAGTTAGTTTTTACAAACGTGGTTTTCCAATTTTTAAAGGTATATGTCTAGCATACAAGTTTTTTTTTTATTGTATTTTGTCGTTATCCATAAAACTCAAGACATAAGTTTTTCCCAACTGTAGATGTTTGTATGCAATACTAACAAACTGCTTATTATTTATTTGTTTTACTCTTGCATGTCTCCAAACAATTTCACCTTTGTTTTTAATATCATTATAATTAGAATTCTAGAATAAATTAAAATAATTATTTCAATGTATAAGAATTATTGCACACATTGTTAGACCTATTCCCTTTGTTTTAATAATTTGTGTTCATCTGTTTGCCTGATTTAAAGACCCCAGTGCCCCAGTTACCAAACAGGAGACCTTTCCTTGGAATCAGAAACAATTGTAATCCATTCAGTTCACTGAGCTGACAGTTTCATCTGGAGATGTGACGTGAATCAGCAGTTTCTCGACAGAAAAAGCAATCGGTCTGATGAGCACCACAGGGGGATTAATGAACAGCCAATCAGTGCCATCAGAGCAACTAGCGCCGTTGTCTGGACAACAGAGTTTTAATTTGTAAGACTATTGTTCTGGTGCGAGACGATCGAATACCATCCCCCATCAACATCATTAGGTGAAGCTGTCCAACAAACATCAAACACACAGCTAACCACACTGTCCCCTTACAAAATCCCATACCTCATCTACTTCATAATTAAATTTTCCTTAGTAAATAAAGATGGCTAATGGGTGCAAATAAGATAAAATCTCAGCACTAATCAAACGTTTTCCTTTAGTGTCGTTCTTCTTGCATTTATGTTGTACCTGCTGAATGTTGTGTATATTCACTGCATCAATGATTCAAACAGAAAGTGACAGGAGCAGGCATTTGTTCGTCCACTGAGCTCTGACCTTTCAGAAACGGGAGGCTGTCTGAATCTTATGTTTAATGTCATTCTGTTGTTTACTTCTTTACCTCGGAGTCACTGCGGAAATCCCAGATAAACCGAAGCTGTCCTAAATAGCTGGACATGGAGATATGATTTTCCTGTTTGCACACTTCTTTCTCTGCGAGGGGTAATACTTTAGCATTTAGGCTCTCCACTCAGACTCACCGTGGTGTATTTTCCAAGCTGGCAAAGTGAAGGGAAGGTCTCTCTATGAGCCCTGCAGATCTTCTCCACAACCAGACCAAGTTCTGCCGTCAGCTCGTACGTCTCCATGATGGTCATCTTCACCGCTTCCTTCTTCCCCTTTCGTCTATTTTTGTCATTTCTCACAGCTGGGGAAAAGGAATTAGTAGGTTAACAACATGTTAACAAAATGAGGCATTAAAACACCATATACCAGGGGTGTCCAAATGCGGCCCAGGGCCATTTTTGGCCCCTGGATGGATTTTGTGTGAGAAATATAAGGATGAATTTTCTCCCCAACACAGGTGGTTGATGCAGATGGAGACATTTTCATTTGTTTCTTATTGCTGAGAGCAGACTAAAATGTTTTCTATCTTTTTCAATTGAGGCCAAAATAATTAGATAACTCTATGCCTTTATATTAATGAGGCAAATGCACAGTAAGCTTTAGATCGATAAACAATTTACGCACCCTTAGCTACAAAATCACCATATTTGTGTCATTAAAATATTGAATGCTTAGTTGATTGTTGAGCAGTTATAAAAAAAAAACACTGCATTCTAATTTGTTTCTGAGCGAATTAAAACATTACATAAAACCAGGAATAAAACAACTTTTATTAAAAAACAATAATATAGAGCAAAATAGTCTTGTGTATTTAATTATATATAAATGGGCAACAGATGTAATTACTGACTTATAAGCACTGACAAAACGGTTACCTTGCTATGAAAACAAATGGATAAAATGATAACTGCTTACTATATTTTATTTTAGCCACTCATCAGTTTGATACTTTTAGCATCTTGGTTAGCTCTCACATCAAGTATATGTGTCACACAGGAAAAACAACCATGCATGAACATACTTGCTGCTATTTTCTGCTATTTGCTATGCAAAAGCAGAAGAACCAGGAGATAACCCATGCATGTAAGTAGAGTACATGCCAAAGCCATGCAGAAAGACCCCAGGTGGGGATTTAAACCCAGGATGTTCTTGCTGCAAGGCAACAACACAAAGAAGATGCGCCACTGTGCAGCCTAAAATGAACGCATTATTTAACATATTATTTATTTGATTGTGAATGAATGTATAAATGTAACACATCTGCAAAAAACTGGTAAGCAGCATGGCAAAGGTTGGCACAACCGTGTAAATAATAAAATTGATATTAAAATTTATTTAAATTGATATGGAACACACATTTGCTAGAAGAAACATATAGGAACACTGCTCTAAGCAATGCTCTAAAAACTTAAGAGCGATGTCTCAGATGTTTTATAATTTTTGTCAGCTCATAAAAAATGTAAAAGTATGTCTCCTTAAAAAACTATCCTCATCAAAAAGTAGCTAATTTAATTTAAGAGCCACACATTGGAGAAACTATTTAAATACTGTCACCATAAAACAGCACATTTGATCAAATAGAAGAATTTGCTGACAGAGAAAGGCTGTATATGTTTAATATGTTGTAGCCTTTATGGCTGAATGTTATGAATTTGGGACTTTTTAATTTTTCTTCTTTTTCTGTCAATTCCAAGTTTGCGATTCCTAAAATCATGAATAAATTTGGACTGGACGGTGGCGCAGTCCTGGGTTTGAATCCTGGCCTGGAGTTTCCATGCTCTCCTCGTACATGCGTGGGTTCCCTCCAGGTACTGAAGCTTCCTTCCAAAACCCCAAAAACATAACTGTTAGGTTAACCGGTTGCATGAGCAATTGCAGTGACAAGCGAGTATAGATGATGGATGGATAAATAATCTCTCGGTAAGGTAACAAATTAGCACCGGCTATATTTTGACACATATAAATACATCAAGATTTTAAAAACCTAACATTTAGATTACTGCCTTTAATGCTAAATTAAACCATGTCACTTTCTGTTCTATAAGAAACAATTGCCTAAATAGACATTTAGATTATGAATCAAGCCACATGTCAAAGGAGGGAACAGATGAGTCACAATATATGCAGGAGTAAATCACACTGAACTATTTCCAGAACAACAAACAAGAAGCCCTGCAGCTTGTGATGCTTTTAATTCCTGTGGTATCTAAGCTGTTTAAAGGAACCAGTCAAACACACGCGCGCACGCACACACACACATCCATGTTTTACTATCTTTATGAGGACTTTTCAGTTACTGCCATTGACTTCCATTCATTTTCCTTGATTTTTTGTTCCTAACCCTGACCCTAAAACTAACCCTTACCCTAACCAGTTAATACCTAACCCTAACAATAACCATAAGTCAATTCATACCCTAGTCCTAAACCTAACCCCTGTCCAAAGAACGGAATTTGGAAAAGTGAGGACCAGAAAAAGTCCTCACTTTGTCAAAATGTCCTCACTTTGCGATAAAAATACGAAAAAAGGGTTCTCACTCAGCAACAAGTACAAGAACACGCGCACACACACACGTTGCATTGATTTCCATTTATTGCTATAGCCTAGCCCTGATCCTTACCCTAACCTAAACTCAATTCATATCTTAGTCTGAAACCTAACCATTAACCCACATAACCCATTTCTCCTTGTGTGGACTGGGCATGCGCGTGCACACACACACACAATCCCACTCAAACCTAGTAAACTCTTTTTTGTTTAGATGAAAGCAGTTAACAGGTATCTGTGTGGGCCATCCGTTAGTCCTGGGAGCACGTGAAACAGATAAATATGCAGGTTAACCTTTCATAATCATTTTGGTAATGGTGTCAACACGTTTTGGTGCGTCCCACTGACTTGGCTCAGGCAGCTACGCACATGTCAGGGAAGCTCAGGATTACGCAACAGCTTGGTCTCTACCTTCTTCCCTCCAACCGCCTGCTCCTCCTCTGTCTCCTCCTCCTCCTACCTCTGGATGTCCTACATCCAGCAGTCATTTGGTAAACAGACAGTGATCGTATTACACACTTACGGAAGCGGCCTGGGAGCAGTCACATAGCATACAACTGTCTCATACATGTGATGTATTTATGTAATGTGTTTGTGTTCTGAATGTGGGTGAGTAACAATGAAAAAATGTAGCTGGGTGGAACCTCCAGCGCTGTCCTGCAGCCTCCCCATGCTCATACCCTATAACACATTCTCAGTTATCTAGGTCGCTGCATAGCACTGTATTTTAGTCATTCAGTGAGGCGCTAGAGTGCTGCTGAGCATTGCAGAGACTTAGTGCGGGTCTTTTTGTATACTGTATTTATATAATGTGCTATGAAGGATTATTTGCCCCCTTACATATTGTTTTCAGATTTTGCCACACTTAGGTGTTTCAAACCAAACACATTTTAATGTTAGACAACCAAAATAAATAAAAGATGAACTTTTCAGATGAGGATTTCCTTTATTAAGAGAAGAGACTATCCGAACCCATCTAGCACTAAGTGGCAAAGTGTTCATATCCTCGTATGATGAACTAGCAGTAATTAACCCCATTTTTTGGTTAAAATTCTTACATTTCTAGACTTGTAGAAACAAGAATCCCTTAAACAGGGTCTATCTTACAACATGAAGAAGAAAGCAAGAAAAGATCTAAAGTCACTGGCAATTATTTGTCAAGAAAGGGTTACAAAGCCATTTCTAAGGCTTTGGGACACCAGCGAACCACAGCAAGAGCCTTTTACCGCAAATAAAGTAAACATAAAACAGTCGTGAACAACATGTACTCCAAAATCACATCTACAACTCATGCAGGGGGCCAGTGCTTATGATTCAAGAATAAGAAAGAGACTGGGCAAAAATTACAGCCATGGGAGAGTTTCAAGGCATTAACAACTGCTGACTGAAAGGAATAAAAAGGTCTGTCTCACATATGCCAACGAACATTGTGATGGTCCACAAGACTTTGGGAAAAATATGCTGTAGACTGACCAGAGCAAAGTCATCTTTTTGGAAAATCTGTATCCTGTTACACATGGTGTAAAACTGACACGGTATTTTAGAAGAAGATCATACTGAAAGTCAAACATGACTTGAATCTGAGGAAAGGCATTTGTTCAAAGACTTGGAGCTCATCACTAAAGATAAATCATAAAAATACCAGCAGAAACATGCAAGACCTGGGCAGCAGTTATTAGCAGGGTTTGGTTGCTGTCATGCCATTAAAGATATTTTTATTAATTATTGAGCAGGGTGCAAAAATATTTTTGACAAGAGATACCTTATCCCTACAAAAAAGAACCTTAGTTGAACAAATTTAATTTAAAATCTAAATCTAAATCTACAAAGGGTATAAATATTCTTAGGCTTGACTGCAGATATACACAGGACATCATATTCAGTTCTGAATAGTACCTGCAGGGCTTTTTGTCTGGCTGCATTCAGCTCTAATAACCTCACCCAAAAGCGGAGCCTGAATGCTGCCTGAAAGGCGAGGGCCCAGGGCAAAAGCTCTATCTTCCTGCCCTAAATGCACTGTAATAAATAGGCCACTCAGATGTTTAATTATTTTTTCCCAAGCAGAATGTTTCCGAGGAGACTGTTTAGCTTTTTGCTCAGTGGCCTGTTCAGATTTTATGAGGCTGTAACAGTTAGAGTGGCTGGAAGCTGAAAGGATGAAGATCTTTGGCTGATGCACTGAACCTTTAGGTGGAGAAACATGAATGAGTTGTGAGTGGTATGTAGAATAGAAGACATATCCTTTGAGATCAGATGCTTGTTGATATTTAAAAAGGATGTTTACTCAGTGTGACCCCACAAAGCAGGTTTTTAAAAACCTTTTTTCTATTTTTTACATTTTTAAATTTAAAAATTTATAACTCTTTTGAAAAATTTTTCTCCTTATAGACAAGGGATAATTTTACAAAGTGTAATTACAAAAAACACTCAACTGCAAAAAAGTTTTGGGGAAAAAAACAATTTTCAGTTCTTTTCTAAAAGGATATTTGGGTGATTTTTTTTGTGTAATGTTTTTTTTTCAACCCTGATTTTAAAGCTTATGATAAATATAATATTCTGTGTTATATTTTTGTTTCAACAACAACTCTACACTGACAATAACAATACAGCGGGCTTGAAGTATGGATTTTTTTAAGTTTTAGAACAGCTTACTGAAGAGAAAACCTGACATATTTGGGTTGTTGACATCACAAGAGGCACAAGAACTGTGCCTCTGACATCAGCTGACATTTCATGGATACTGATACAGGCAGTTGCCACTCCTACAGTAAATGCTGCACACTGCTTGTATCACCTTTAATTGTTTAGTGTTTTGCTGATAGGTTTGTCTGCCTGGAAACAGTTTTCAGTGGAAGTAGTGGCTAATGCAGCAGTTTGGATGTGAAAATCAGTTTAATTGAATCCATTAACAAGTGTCTCACCACTATAGCTTACATCTGATTGATTGGTGATAAGATCTTTTTATCGGTCTCAAATCTATCAAAATGGAAGTTTCTCTTCATCAAGGAGACTAAATTGTTCAAACTGAATGATTTTGGGGAATAACAGATCAACACAGAATTTTATACAGGTAGATCAAACTTGTTTGTTGCTTCGATGTGGCAGGCTTTCTGGTTCAGTGTGTTTCTGCTGATCAGACATGCATTGTTGTGCATATCTCTCTGGTCGTCTTTGCCACCTCTGCTTCATCACTCCATTGCTCTTGCAGTTCTCCGAAGCACACGCATGAGAGTGTTTACCACCTCTACATTAGATAGCATGGTAGGAAAAAATAATTCTAGTATTGTTTCAAGACGCCGTTTACGTTTTCAGAGAGAGAATGTTCTGTAAACTGATGATAAGAATATGACTTTCTTCAAGGCCTGAGACCTACACCAAGATACTCTCACGAGAGAAATGAAATTACTTTTAACATGTATGGACACGCATTTAAATTGTACCATAACAACTTTATGGTTATTAAATTTTGGGCAATCTCAAAAGAACCATACATGGAATTAAAAGATGATTCAGTTCAATCTAATGTCACCTGAAGGTGTTTTTTAACAGTCTCGGTCAGAATAATGAAGTGTTTACATCTGTGCATGAGTATGCATGTTCAAGGTCAGTTTTTGTGCATTTCGTAATGCTAGACTCGTAATTATTTATTCATGGGGTCATGTAGTAGCTCTGGTAAAATAATAGCTGGTTATTTTATCCTACAGTGAAGAGATGAGCCAAAACAAATAACTTAACAGAAGGTAACTAAGTCCTGGTTGGCTGAGTGAAAAACAACACAAGCAAGAAATTCACCTGAGAAAGACTGGTTGGCTTATTACCTGTAAGTCAAAACTATTGGAAATAAAGGTTATGTAAAGTTTTCAAAAATGTCTCTTTTATTGTCTAATGAATGTATTCTGCATTGTTAAGGCACAGGAGTTGTTCATTACTTTACAGTTGGAGTCTCTTCCCTTTTACAGGGAGAAGGACGTTTTGGAGCACATATAAAGACAGAAACAAATGAGAACATAGACCAGACATTTAGCCAGAATGATCTGAGAGTTGGGGCTGCACGGTGGAGCAGTTGGTAGCACTGTTGCCTTGCAGCAAGAAGGTGCTGGGGTCGACAACTGGCCGGGGGGTCTTTCTGCATGAAGATTGCATGTTCTCCTTGTGCATGCATGGGTTCTCTCTGGGTAAGGAAGTGTTCCCTCTTATTACCAGCCCCATTTTAGATATGATTAATCTATCTTTAGTAAATGGATATGTACCACATGCTTTTAAGGTAGCTGTAATTAAACCTTTACTTAAGAAACCTTCGCTTGATCGAGATGACTTGAAAAATTACAGACCTATATCCAGTCTTCCATTCTTATCTAAAATTCTTGAGAAAATAGTTGCTAATCAAATGTGTGAGCATTTATACAGCAATGACCTGTTTGAAGAGTTTCAGTCAGGCTTCAGAGCTCATCATAGCGCTAAAACAGCTCTGCTGAAAGTAACTAATGATATCCTCCTGGCCTCAGATAATGGACTTGTGTCTGTACTGGTTCTGTTAGATCTCAGTGCTGCATTTGATACAGTCGATCACAATATTCTCTTAGAAAGGCTGGAATATGCTGTAGGGATCAGGGAAACAGCGCTAGGCTGGTTTAAATCTTATCTGTCTGACAGAATTCAGTTTGTTCATGTAAATGATAAATCATCTTCAAACTCCAGGGTTAATTGTGGAGTACCACAGGGTTCAGTACTTGGGCCAATTCTCTTCACCATATATATGCTTCCAATAGGTCAAATTATCAGGCAACTTAGGATAAATTTTCACGGTTACGCTGATGATACTCAGCTTTACTTATCCATAAATCCTGTTGAACCCAACCAGTTAGATAGACTACAAGCATGTCTTGAAGATATAAAAACTTGGATGACTCTAAATTTTCTGCTTCTAAATTTAAAGAGACAGAAGTTGTTGTCTTTGCACTGGAGTCTTTGAAAAAGAAAATAGTTTATTCCCTTAACCTTGACCTTCGGTAATAAAGTAAAAAACCTTGGTGTTATTTTTGACCAGGACATGTCATTTAAATCCCATATTAAACAGGTTTCTAGGATTTCCTTCTTTCACCTCCAGAACATTGCCAAAATTAGAAATATCCTATCTAGGAGTTTTTCATGGACTGAAAAACTAGTCCATGCATTTGTTACTTCAAGGCTGGACTATTGTAATTCTTTACTATCAGGATGTCCACAAAATGCAATTAAAAGCCTTCAGCTGATTCAAAATGCTGCAGCAAGAGTTCTGATGAAAATTAAAAGGAGAGATCATATTTCTCCTACTTTAGCTTCCCTTCATTGGCTCCCTGTTAAATCCAGAATAGAATTTAAAATTCTCCTCCTCACATATAAAGCCCTTAATGATCTAGCTCCATCATACATCAGAGATCTGATTGTTCCATATATTCCTAACAGGGCACTTCGTTCTCAGACTGCAGGTTTACTGGTGGTTCCTAGAGTCTCTAGAAGTAGAATGGGAGGCAGATCCTTTAGTTATCAGTTTTATGAAAACTGGCTCAGACTTTATGTGCTTCACTTATTTTCTCACCTAGATGAAGCCACTAAAAGGGCTTCTACTACTACTTTAATGTTTAACTTTTCTTTAAAATAGAAAGTACTCCTGGATCAGTGCGTCTGTGTTGTTTTTGTGTCTCTGCTCTTTTCTCTCAAACCCCAGTCGTTCGTGGCAGATGGCCGCGGACCCCGAGCCAGGTTCTGCTGAAGGTAGTTATGCTGCTATAGACTTAGGCTGCTGGAGGACATAATGTCCACTTTCACTCTCTCTGTTACATTCTCATACTACTCTCCAATTTTGCATTATTTGCTGTTATTTCAGCTTTTAACTTTATGTTCTCTCTCTTTTCTCTTCCTAGAAGCTACACCTGGCCTGACTCTGTATCTATCTGTGACACCTTCCTGTAGGGGGCATCGTTCAAGCTTCTGCTGCCAACAACTTAATGTTCACCTTCTACAGATGATATACTTGGCCCTGTCTTTCAGTGTTTAACCCTATTTTTCTCCTACTGATTGAGCTTTTACTGTGACTAACTGTATGTGCTCTCTTTGATACTCTAAACTCGAAAACTGGCTCAGAGTTTATTTGTTTTTATTTCCTAGATGAAGCCACTAAGGGAGCTACATCCATTAACATTTTATTTTTCCTTGCTATACAAAGTTCCCCTGGATCAGTGATTCTGCGTTCTTTTTGTGTCTCTGCTCTGTTCTCTGAAACCCCCAGATGGTTGTTGCAGATGGCTTAGGATTAATTGGAATGTATGTACCTGACTTGAAATCTGTATGATTCGATTGAATTGACTTTGTGAAGTTCCTTGAGACGACATGTGTTGTGAATTGGTGCTATATAAATAAAACTGAACTGAACTGAACTCCCACAGTCCAAAAACATGACTGTTAGGTTAATTGGTTTCTCAAAAATTGCCCCTTGAATTGAATGTGTGTGTGTGTGTCTGTGTTGCCCTGCGATGGACTGGTCAACGCCCATAGACTGCTGGAGATAGGCACCAGCTTCCCCGTGACCCACTATGGAAGAAGCAGTAGAAATTGACTGACCGACTGACGGACTGATCTGAGAGTATGCAAGTACAGTTATAGTGCAGAGAACCACTTCATGGTAAGAGTAATTGCACAGATTACAGATACACAAGTGAAAATCTAACCAGTATATTATTTCAAGTGTGGATTATATCAGGTATACTGTGTTTGAAATATTGTTATACCTAAGCCTATTTAAATTTTTAGCACTTTACCCTTTGAAGGTGTCTCATCCTTACACGTGTATGACTTAAAGTTTGTACAAATACCCAGTTTATGTCGTTTATGTCAGTTTATGACAGCCTTCATGGATCCACCTACAGCCCCCCTAAAACAGCCATTATTTTCAACTTTTGGGGAATTGGTGGAAACATCAACAGAAAAAGAAAAGTAGTGGGAAACCGTTTGGCTCTCGAAACACTTAAGAATTCATTTATGAATAAAAAAATTGGGATAAAATCAAAAGAGTTTTTACAAAAACACACAAAGCTAAATTTTACACAACAAGTTGTTTTTGGTAAAATCCATTAAACCCTTGTTATCAACTAGAGTCCTACAAATTCTTTAATTTTTAATCATTTTGACTAAAGACATGTTATATTATCCTTTTCCTCATACGTAATGTATGTCTGGTGCTTTCAATTGTGCCAAGGTTGTTTTGCACTTTATGATGTTGGATAATGATTTTGTTAATTAGTATGTTCCAGATCCTGCATCATATTTACTGAGTGAGTCTCATGGGCCCTGCTGCTGAATCAGAGTGAAATCAACGCTTACACTCTTTGGACATCCCCACAGCAAAGCACTTCTGCAGGCGGCAGTACTGACAGCGGTTCCTGGTGATCTTGTTGATGATGCAGTTTCTGTCACGGTGACAAGTGTAGACCATGTTTTTTTGCACGCTGCGTCGGAAGAAACCCTGCAAAGACAGAGAGAACATATTACATATCTCAGTCACAAGAATAGAAAAGTAGAATAGAAATAACCTTATTGTCTCTCAGTGGGGACATTCAGGTGTACCAGCAGCAAAGTGACAAGCAAGTCAGACCATGCAGATTGACACAAAGTACCTTTTGTCTTGTAGGAACTTCAAATGCTTAAATGTTTAATATACAGTGGTTCAGAAAGTGTTAAGATGGCAGGCTTTTTGTGCCAAAAATGAGACCAAGATAAAACCTCTCAAATCCCCTTTCTACCTTTAATGTGACATATAACATGTACAGTTCAAATAAAAAACTAACTGAAATCATTTTGGGATTAAATTGACGAAACAAGCCAACTCTTTGGCTAGACCACACCCAAAATCTCCTTCTAGTGAGCCGTTTATTTAAGACTTTGTGGCACTAGTGTTTTTTTCGGTTGGTTTTTTACAGTAATTAGACATGAAACAAGCAGAGAGAGGAGATGGTGGATGGGCTCAGCCGCATTGAGTACTGATAACCTCCGAATATGTGGCACCTAGTGCAGCGCCCCTGGTGAAGAAACGTTTGTTGATTTGGATGTATGCTTTTGCATGTTGTCGTCCTACAAGGTGAGGTCCCTCTTCAACTTTCTACTAGGAGCCTGAAGATTTTATGCCAACATTGACTGGTATATGGAAATGATTCTGACCACCTTGACTAAGGCCCCAGCTCCAGATGAAGAAAAACAGTCCAAAAGCATAATGCTCCCACTGCCATGCTTTACTGTGGACATAATGTTCTTTTGGTGATGTGCCGTGTTGCTTCTGGAATTATGGACAAAAAGTTCAATCATGGTATAATCAGACCATGATTGTAAAGCTTACCTAGGCTTGGTTGTTTTTCTTCCATCTCTCCAAAGCCAGTATTTGTCAGAAATTTCTTCAGCTCCTTTAAGGTTCTGTAGGCCTCTTGGCAGCCTCCATAACCAGTTTTCTTCCTGTCTTTCATCAATTGCGGACACACGTACTGTCACTGTTCTGCCCGAGTTTCTCCAGTTGATGATGAATGGCTTATTTTTTATCTAATGTAGCGGTGCACCGACTGCAGTTTTCTGGCCGATCACCAATTACTGATCTTTAAAAAGCCTGACCTGTTGATTCTGATTTTGACCAATAACATTTTTTTATAACTGACACCATCAGGTGTTATAAGGTCACAATACACCTTCAAACTTCCAATCTTATTTTATTGAAAAATATTGAACAATAACCATGAAACAATACAAACTTGTTTTAACTACACATGAGGCGGTCCTCTAGAATTTATATTAAACATTTAGAGTATTGCAGTTCGTTTAGTCTTTCATATTTCACATTTTAAAAAGAAACTAAATTTGCACCATAGGTTATACAAGTAGATAAGATCGGCGGATAAGCTCAGTGGTTAACATTGGTTTCACATGTAAGTATCGGCTGATCACTGACCTCCCAAAATTAAGAGAATCGGGCAGATCAATTGGCCAACGGATCAATCAGTGCACCCCTAATCTAATGCCTTAGAAATTTTGTTGGAAAAATGTTTGCAACTATTTACAGTGCCTTGCGAAAGTATTCGGCCCCAATTGAACTTTTCAACCTCTTGCCACATTTGAGGCTTCAAACATAAAGATATAAAATTCTAATTTTTTGTGAAGAATCAACATTAAGTGGGACACAATCGTGAAGTGGAATGAAATTTATTGGATGTGTCAAACTTTTTTAACAAAAAAAAAACTGAAAAGTGGGGCGTGCAATATTATTCGGCTCCTTTACTTTCAGTGCAGCAAACTCACTCCAGAAGTTCAGTGAGGATCTCTGAATGATCCAATGTTGTCGCAAATGACTGATGATGATAAATAGAATCTACCTGTGTGTAATCAAGTCTCCGTATAAATGCACCTGCTCTGTGATAGTCTCAGGGTTCTGTTCAAAGCGCAGAGAGCATCATGAAGACCAAGGAACACACCAGGCAGGTCCGAGATACTGTTGTGGAGAATTTTAAAGCCGGATTTGGATACAAAAAGATTTCCCAAGCTTTAAACATCCCAAGGAGCACTGTGCAAGCAATCATATTGAAATGGAAGGAGTATCAGACCACTGCAAATCTACCAAGACCCAGCCGTCCCTCTAAATTTTCATCTCGAACAAGGAGAAGACTGATCAGAGATGCAGCCAAGAGGCCCATGATCACTCTGGATGAACTGCAGAGATCTACAGCTGAGGTGGGAGAGTCTGTCCATAGGACAACAATCAGTCGTACACTGCACAAATCTGGCCTTTATGGAAGAGTGGCAAGAAGAAAGCCATTTCTCAAAGATGTCCATAAAAAGGCTCGTTTAAAGTTTGCCATAAGCCTCCTGGGAGACACACCAAACATGTGGAAGAAGGTGCTCTGGTCAGATGAAACCAAAATCGAACTGTTTGGCCACAATGCAAAACGATATGTTTGGCATAAAAGCAACACAGCTCATCACCCTGAACACACCATCCCCACTGTCAAACACGGTGGTGGCAGCATCATGTTTTGGGCCTGCTTTTCGTCAGCAGGGACAGGGAAGATGGTCAAAATTGATGGGAAGATGGATGGGGCCAAATACAGGACCAATCTGGAAGAAAACCTGTTGGAGTCTGCAAGAGACCTGAGACTGGGACGGAGATTTATCTTCCAACAAGACAATGATCCAAAACATAAAGCCAAATCTACAATGGAATGGTTCACAAATAAATGTATCCAGGTGCTGGAATGGCCAAGTCAAAGTCCAGACCTGAATCCAATCGAGAATCTGTGGAAAGAGCTGAAGACTGTTGTTCACGAACGCTCTCCATCCAACCTCACTGAGCTCGAACTGTTTTGCATCGAAGAATGGGCAAGAATTTCAGTCTCTCGATGTGCAAAACTGATAGAGACATACCCCAAGCGACTTGCAGCTGTAATTGCAGCAAAGGGTGGCGCTACAAAGTATTAACGCAAGGGGGCCGAATGATATTGCACTCCCCACTTTTCAGTTTTTTATTTGTTAAAAACGTTTGACACATCCAATAAATTTCATTCCACTTCACGATTGTGTCCCACTTGTTGATTCTTCACAAAAAATTAGAATTTTATATCTTTATGTTTGAAGCCTGAAATGTGGCAAGAGGTTGACCAGTTCAAGGGGGCCGGGTACTTTCGCAAGGCACTGTATTTCTGTCTACGTTTTTACATTCTAAAAACCTGCCCTGCCTTTAACAGGAGTAAGCATAAGTTTTTCATATCCACTGGATCTTTTAAAATATGGAGTTAAGAGTGATGTTTCAAAGCAAATACAGGAGTCAGCAATCAAGTTATACACAATCAAGTGCAGCACATACTTTGACCTGTGGTTGGTTGGATGAAAAAAGTCCCTTTAATGAGAGCCTATATGAGACTGGTCTGACGCGTTACCTTGCAGCCCTCACAGGCACTGACTCCATAGTGGTAGCCCGAGGACTTATCCTGACACACAAAACAGGGCTTGTACGTGCGTGGAGGTGGAGGTGGGGAGGACGGGCTGGCAAACAGGTCATCCAAGCTGGAGCTGGAGTTTGAGCTCTGGCTTTCCACTGCTGTGAAACACACAAAATAACACCGTATGAACACTGATGAACAAACATGTCAAAGACAGCGATCCTTACTCGATCAAATTTTATTTATAGAGCACTTTTTATACAGCCAAATGTAGCACAGAGTGTTTTACAGAGGAGAAAAAAAAGACAATTTCACAATTTTTTTTTTATTTCCACAAGAATATTTTGTTAAAACTTAAAATTTTTAGTAGGGAGACAATTTTTGAGGAAAAAGTTTACCAGGATCTTAAGGATTTACTTTATAAAGATGTCCGGTGGGATGTGTACAGCGGTATTAAAAAGAAAAATGCATACAGACGCTTTGGTTTTTGGGGTTGTTTTCAGCATAAGAAAAGTATAACAAAAATTCAAAAATGATAGACAATTACAGTGTCTGATAACCAGATGTATTTTATGCATCATGCTTTGTTTCTATTTAACAAAAGCTAAACCAAAATCCACAAGCAGGAGATTTCCACCGGAGGTTTTAGGTAAAATATCAACCAGGTGCCTGATAATCAAATGCATTGACTACCTCATCATTTGTAAGTGTGACTCTTTTAAAACGCTCTATAAAAGCAGGAAATCTGATCATTTCTGGGAAGACATCAGCGGTTTATCTTAGAGAATCAGCTGTTGCTAGGAAGGGTTACAAGGGCCACTCTCTAAACTATTTGAAGATTATTGCTCTACAGTAAGAGAGATGGTTCACAATTCCAAGACAAACACAAGACTGGATGTCCTGGCGAACTGACACAAAGGTTTGACCATGCCATGCTCAGAGAAATTACAATGGACTGAAGGACTGATGACAATCTAGGCTTGTTTCCTAGCCTAGATTATACCTCTTTATACCAAAGTATTAGAGACAAGTGTGAGGAGATCTGTCTCAAAACTGAGATCTGGCCCAAACTGGTTCTCAAAGTCAAAGTCCAGGCCTCAACCTGAATGATATGCTGTTGAGTTGACTGAAATGATGGGTAGAAAAAAAAACAACTGAAAGGAACAGAACCAATATTTTAAAGAAGAATTGAGCAAAATTCCTTCACAATTGTAAACAACTCTTAAGGTAACACAGAAGATGATTACTGATTTTTATTTCTGCTGAATTAGGCTCTGCAAGCTGTTAAATCATGGAATGTAGTGCTTTTGTTAAAAAAAGAAACATTCCAGTTTGGCATGAGTTGTTCATGTGAAGTTTTATCATGGCAGGAATCTTATGTAAATTTACACTAAACTTATCAGCTTTTATCTCTGGTCCTGGAGCAGCAGCAGAGGAGGACATTCCTGCCCCCACTAATGCTGACAAACAGTCCAGCTTGAACACATTAAGCGTGGGGTTATTTATCCAGCACACAAAGCAAGATAAAACTACAAAGTCAGACAAAATGCAGCAGAGTGAGGGCTCTACAATGATGAATGGGTCACAGACCAGCTGTGTGTTATTTTATTTCTTCCAAAAACCCATTCAGCATATCATCCACAGATAAAGATTCTCAGCACCCTTCTTCACTCACATCACTAAATCAAAATCCACAGCCCTCCTATTCTAAGACTGATTTTTCTAAAGAGATCTCCTCCAGAGTGTGGGGCTTGTTTGGTTTGACCTATCCGCTGGGTTCCCGATCACCTTCACTGCTGTGTTCCTCAACAGAAAACCAAGAAAAGCTCTTCTGAAAAGGGGGACAAAATGAGAAAAATTGCTCATCTCCATCCCCTTGAACCCACGGCCTCTGGCTGAACCTGCAATCTACGGGTCAAACAAGGGAACCCCCATCAGGTCGATGGCTTCCCCAACGCAAAACAATACTGGAGAATGCCACGAGCCGAACTGACTGATGAGGAGGAGGATGAAGGCGCAGAAAGAGGGTGGGAGTGATTTGATCAGGGAAGGGGGTAAACAATTACCTTCTGCTTGAATTAGGTGCTGCTGCATGAATTTTAGGAAATAATCTCTGAGATTATTTTCGTAGACAAAACATATTTACAATGCTACAAAAATATGAAATGCTGAAAATAAGTTTAGCGTTTTATTTTGAGATCGATCTTGCTGCTTATGCTCTTTTTTAAAATCAGAATTCACAACCTAGACAGAATGTCTAATGTTTCTTAAAGCTTCACTCATTAAAGAGTCAAAGTATTACTTGAATTGGTAGATTTGAAATAAAGAAATCTGTCAATTAAAGTAAAATGGCTTTAAAAAAATCTAATTACAGCATCTCCTGTGAGACGATTTGCTGCTTTTTGATGTTTTATGTCACTGCTAAATAATAAACTCAAAATAAAATAATATAACACTGGAAAAAGAGCCGGCTCAACCAACCTAATAACATGTAATTCCAACAATAATACATTTTTAAAACAGAATTTGACATGTAAAATTACACATTATCTACAAAAAGTCTGATTATAACACTTGACAAATAACAAAATATTAAAAATGTATATTATTTGGGTAATACAATATAGTAAAATACTTTTAAATATGGGAGTTATTCTAAATTATAAATATTACTTTCAACATTTGTATTAAAATAAAACCGCTTTTACATTTTTTATAATAGAATAATAATTTTTTTATTAAAATTGCATAAAAAATACTGCTAAGCAAATCAAGTATTAATTTATTTTTACCATCCATTTTTGTTGTAGTTATCCTAGATTAGTCTACAGAAAAATGTATGACTTTTAATCTAATATGTTTAAATCACAACTTACAACTGAAATCTAAAAATGACCAGTAATTATTGGAAATATTTTTTTTTCTGTTTTATATACGGAATTTATGGGAATTTTAAGGTGACTTTTTAGCCGATGTGGCTTGTTATCTACCAGAAAAAAAATGGGACTTCTGAAGGTTTATTTTAAGAATTTTTAAAGCTAAATAACTGAATCTTAACTTAAGAGAATAACTTTATTTCCTTACTTATAAAATTAGACGCTCTAACCATTAAATATTAGTCCCCGGTGGGACATGTCTGTACGACAAGAGCTTTTACAGTTGATGCTTGATGAACTGGTGCTGAACTGGTGTTTCACTTCCACCTTCTCTGGAAAGCAGTCTGTCTCTGCTCTCCTCTCACCTCCTGAGCCAGTGACCGTCCTGTGAACCCGCTGGTGACCCCCAACTGACCGGCTCTACCCGGTCCCGAACACAGACCACCACATGGACACGAGCTGCTCTGCGTTCACACTCTCAACTCTCTTTTTTTCTGCCTCCTATCATTTATCTGTTAAAGAGAACTGCTGACAAGCCTTACAGTGACCAGATAAAGACTGGACCACAGATAAGACATCAGTTTGGGTCCTGTTTAGCTTTTAAAAAGCAGCAAGTAGATAAATGTCTTTGAACACTAATGTGCTGCACAACAAGGCACTTGAAGGTTTATTACCCAGTTTATATTATTACATAATCACGTTTGCTCATAGTTACTTCACTGCACAATAAAACCATGTAATTCTAATAGATGTTAATCAGGGAACCTTTTGTTTTCTTTGAGTTTAGATAGCTCACATTTACAGGACAAATTAACTTCATCTGATGTAATGGATTTACTAAAAAGACATGCAAAAGTTCACCCATTCGTTTAAAGCTACATGATGAAAAAGCACATTAAATTACACACCTTAAACTCTTGCTCTACTAAATTTAAAATATTTTTATTAGTATGAACACGTATCCAGCCAATTGCGTAATGTATGGGTATTATTATGATTAGTTGAACTTATTAACACTAGTTTAGTTTGGTTTATTGTCTGTATGTTTTGAAGATGTGTTTTGCAGCATTTTGTATAAACTGCCTCATTTTCAAAAGTATTTTACAGATTTTTATAAATAGGATCAGATTATAATGACAATTTTTCCATTTGTTTGCTTTATATTATTTGACTATGAACAATAGCTTGCATATAAAGTTAAGTTTTACATTTAATAGTCCCAAAATCTGATGTTGCTGCGCTCATCTATATTTAAAATCACTTCTTATTAAATGAATGTTACAAACCAATGCCACAAATTCACATGTTTTCAACCCAATTTTTGCCACTTTTTGCAAAAATAAACAAAACAAAAACAAAATCATAAAAAACAATTGTGTATTGTAAACCTGGGATGCAAATAAACACCCAATTATGTTGTCAAAAATATTTAAAGATAAATAACAGATTTCCTTCATTACTTTGTGTCATCATCTTTATTTGTAATGACCTGCAAGCCTATCAGTGTCAGTGCAATCTAATGTATGGAAGGAATACAGCATCGCAAAGAAACAGCACAGATGCATGCGCAAAGGAAAACGTGCAAATGTCCAAGAAGCTCTGGAAGCATCAGATTAGAGGTTATGTGAACAGAGGGAAAAACACAACTGATTTTATTACACATGCAGGCACCGTTTAGTGCGTTTCCACCTACATTGCGAGTACCGATGCTCCGGCCAGTCTGGCTCGATCAGCTCCGGGAAGAAGGCTACCAAATCCTGGTCCTGGTCCAGGTCCTGCAGCGCGCAGCCAGGGCTGGAAGTCGAGTAGAAGTCTATGATTTCTCCTGGACCGAAAACCTGAAATTCCATGAAGTCGAACATGACCTGGTTAGGGGAGTCCTGCTGGAGAAGACGCTCTCCGCATGGAAAGAAAAGAAGAGTCCCTCCTGATGGTAACGACTTTCAGTCCGTTTTTGCCAGGTTTACAATCGGTTGTTTAACAGCAGACCTTGCAGCAGAAGCATCACACTATGAGGGGCGTGTGAGCGCCGGAGCAGACCTTTAATTTACTCCACCGTCGCTCATAAACTGTGCGTATTGGCGCGCAGTCTGCGGACTGAGGTCCGGGCGCTTCCACGCATCCAGGTGGGGGTTAAGTTTGCCAAACGACTTTTTAATCTTATTTTTGCTTTTTTTTATTGATAAATGTCTCAACTAAACCTGCTTCGCACTAGTTATGTCACGGCGTGCGATGGTATTACCTAATGTATGCGGCTGAACTCTCCGTGAACCTCCTCCGCCGCTGCCCTTCACATGACCCAGCCTCAGTGTGACATCATCACCGGCTCTGGAAACCAGCAACGAACCTCCAGTTACCAGTGCTGTGTGGGAAAACATTAAATCCCTGCATTTTCATCGAACATATTCAAAAACATTTGTATTTGAAGTGTTTGAAGTCGCCATAAAACACCCGACAACACCAAGATAGTCGAGGGAAAATCAGATGCCTACATTACCCACAATGCAGCCTTAATATTTCGGCTCTCTCAACTGTAATTAGGAACAGGTGAGTCGGGGATTGGCGAAACAACGTTCTAACCCAGCAGAAGGTGAAACAAAGATGCAGAAATGATATGAGGTCCATCAACTGAGGTAAGCCTCAGCAAGTGTCTGGAGGAAATCATATGAAGCAAAATCAAGACATGCTTTCCTTAGGAAAGCAAATGTTGTGAAATACTCATAAATCCAGCTGTTGGTGATGTTCCACATCTTCATCGCTGTTTGTTTATTTAAAAAAAAAAAACATGATTAACAAGAGTTCTTTTGGCCATCCTGTAAATATCTGCCAGATTAAACCCTACAAATTTGCTTCAATTAACAGTTTCTGCGATTTGATTTTGCAAGGGGTGTAAAAATATGATTTAAAAACTATGCGGAAAATTTAATTTAATAAAAGATTTGTGTCCCAAACCAGGATAGAGCATCTCTAAAATTCAGAAGTTATTGTGAATTTTTTTTTTTTTTTTTAAATCGACCATTTTAAAAATTTTTATTTTTCAACTTTTAAGTAAACACTTTGGACATGACACAAAACAGTAAAGAGGAGGTGGAACTCTGTCTTATAACCTTGTTTGCCCAAATCTATACAAGTTACAGATAAGTTGACAAACTGGCCAATATTTAAAGTACACTGCTCAAAAAAATAAAGGGAACACTCAAATAACACATCCTAGATCTGAATAAATGAAATATTCTCATTGAATACTTTGTTCTGTACAAAGTTGAATTTGCTGACAACAAAATCACAAAACATCATTGGAAATCAAATTTATTAACCAATAGAGGCCTGGATATGGAGTCACACACAAAATTAAAGTGGAAAAACACACTACAGACTGATCCAACTTTGATGTAATGTCCTTAAAACAAGTCAAAATGAGGCTCAGTATTGTGTGTGGCCTCCACGTGCCTGTATGACCTCCCTACAACGCCTGGGCATGCTCCTGATGAGACGGCGGATGGTCTGCTGAGGGATCTCCTCCCAGACCTGGACTAAAGCATCCGCCAACTCCTGGACAGTCTGTGGTGCAACGTGACGTTGGTGGATGGAGCGAGACATGATGTCCCAGATGTGCTCAATCGGATTCAGGTCTGGGGAACGGGCGGGCCGGTCCATAGCTTCAATGTCTTCATCTTGCAGGAACTGCTGACACACTCCAGCCACATGAGGTCTAGCATTGTCCTGCATTAGGAGGAACCCAGGGCCAACCGCACCAGCATATGGTCTCACAAGGGGTCTGAGGATCTCATCTCGGTACCTAATGGCAGTCAGGCTACCTCTGGTGAGCACATGGAGGGCCCTCCGGCCCTCCAAAGAACTGGCACTTCACACCATTACTGACCCACTACCAAACCGGTCATGCTGAAGGATGTTGCAGGCAGCAGATCGCTCTCGACGGTGTCTCCAGACTCCGTCACGTCTGTCACATGTGCTCAGTGTGAACCTGCTTTCATCTGTGAAGAGCTCAGGGCGCCAGTGGCGAATTTGCCAATCCTGGTGTTCTCTGGCAAATGCCAAGCGTCCTGCACGGCGTTGGGCGGTGAGCACAACCCCCATTTGCGGACGTCAGGCCCTCATACCATCCTCATGGAATCGGTTTTTAACCGTTTGTGCAGAAACATGTACATTTGTGGCCTGCTGGAGGTCATTTTGCAGGGCTCTGGCAGTGCTCCTCCTGTTCCTCCTTGCACAAAGGCGGAGGTAGCGGTCCTGCTGATGGGTTGTTGCCCTCCTACGGCCTCCTCCACGTCTCCTGGTGTACTGGCCTGTCTCCTGGTAGCGCCTCCAGGCTCTGGACACTACGCTGACAGACACAGCAAACCTTCTTGCCACAGCTCGCATTGATGTGCCATCCTGGATGAGCTGCACTACCTGGGCCACTTGTGTGGGTTGTAGAGTCCGTCTCATGCTACCACGAGTGTGAAAGCACCCCCAACATTCAAAAGTGACCAAAACATCAGCTTGAAAGCATAGGTACTGAGAAGTGGTCTGTGGTCCCCTCCTGCAGAACCACTCCTTTATTGAGTGTGTCTTGCTAATCGCCAAAGATTTCCCCCAGGTGTGTCTATTCCATTTGCAGAAAAGCATGTGAAATTGATTGTCAATCAGTGTTGTTTCCTAAGTGGACAGTTTGATTTCACAGAAGTTTGATTTTCTTGGAGTTGTATTGTGTTGTTTAAGTGTTCCCTTTATTCTTTTGAGCAGTGTATTTATTTACCTTCGTCTCATCTGAAGGGTATTTTATTTGCAATATCACTAATGCCAGTGGTCTCTTATTACTATTTTTTCTTCTATTGAAAGATATTTATATAAACAAAAAAAAGTTACACCCATAAATGTTTTTTTTAGAGTTTTGAACATGCTGTACTACTCTCCAAAAACCGCTAACCCTTGGTATCATTAACCTTATGCAAAGCATAGACGCATACAATTTGTTTAGCATCAGCACTAATAAATGTCTTTGCAAAAACACTGTTTAAATACAGTAAGTGTTAAATTAGTTGTCTGCTTTGCAAAAAGAATGGCTGTTGGGTCAACATCAATACTAAAGACCGATGCAGCCCGAGTTCTTGCAGCTTGTTCTTTACACCTGAGCAGTACAGTTTTTTCTTGTGTGTTGTCTGAGAAATACGAAGTTTTATGCTGCAGTAGTAGTAAGTATGAAATCTCCTGCTGAGAAATTGTCCATTTTTAGCAATGCATCTTAAAATTCTTTTTGAAAGCTTTCAATGTATAGGAGTTAAACTGTCTGTATGTATTTCCCCAGACCCTGATTTAGAGGTTTAAACTTCAGATTGAAGATTTCCCTTTTCATCATAAAGTATCACTGAAGCTGGTTTAAATTTTTGCAATAAAGATGTTTATGAAAAACTGTGCACGTTTTAATTTGTTCTCAAATTATTTAAATCCTAAAGAATATTAGTTTAATATACAATTCTTTTGATATGAGCATGTGAGACATTTGTCCTTTTACCTCTAAAATTATATAGGTCTGTTGATATTACTGGGTAATGGAGTTTTAAGTTTAAAGAAGAGACATTGGATTTTAAATAGAAGGTATTGAAGTAAAGCAGGTAACTCTGGGGTTCCTGTATTGACATTTCATGATTAGAACCATGTGGCTGTAGCCTTTGTACAAAAATCGATACAGTTTAAGCCCAGTTTTTCTTCATCTATGTCTGTTTGAATTCCTGATCCTTGACTTTAAGTGAGAAATATTTTCAGTCTGAGAGATCATAATTAAATCTAGCAGAAGATAAAGTGGGTCAGCAGCAAGATGGCTCTGTGGGTGGGGGAAGGACATTTCTTTTGCTTTAAAATAATTAAAGTAATTCACATTATTATTATTTCAACTAGAAATGACAGAAACCTTCTGAAACAAAATAAAATGCACAAAGGTAATCTGCATATGCATAGTCTGTAGTACCCAAAATAAAAGCTAAAGTTACTTTGTTTGAATTTATACACTTGATCTCCTTCAATGCCACTGCTAACCCCATTGAGGCGGAAAGGCAGCCCAGCTCCAATGTTAAAAGAGGCTAATTACTCCCAGTATCTCCCACACTCCAGGGAAGCGAGGTCATGCAGAGGACAGGCATGTGAAACATTCCTGCAGCCTGCTGCTGATGGACCTCCCTCCCAGCTCAGTGTTTCCCTGTCCTCCTTTTTCTTTCCTCATCTTCATCCTCCCCCAGCTCTTCTTCGGTCTCTGTCCTCTGTCCCATTTAACATTAATAATATTTTTCCTCCTTGATTCCCAGAAAAATCTGCCTTTTCTGTATAATTACAGTCATTTCTGTTCAGTTTTTGATAGGTGCATGAATCAGGGATGTTGATCTGTTTACATTAAATTGTAAGATAACATAATTGTCATAAACATAAAAGTCTAGATGTCACTGAGGGTTATCTGAGGATATAAGACATAAAGATACAGATGGTAACAGACTGACACAGCATAAAATATTCAGCTGGCTTTTTTTGTTTGCAACTTGTAAATTGAAGTTCATTAGGCGGATCATCATTAGTTCTTCCCACCTTAGTAGTAAACAGCTTGCCAGACCAGAACCACCACTAAAGAAATAATTAAATGCCTTACTGTGGTTCAGAATCAGCCTGTGGCCTAATTTATTTAATCAGCCAATTATTGTTTAAGCAGATCCCATAGTCTGATTTCTCAGCTCCCCTGATAGAAAAATCTCTGCACAACAGCTGTTATGGTGTGGTGGTGGAAAAAAAATAAAAATCTTTGCAGGAACTTCAGAGTTTGCATTCATTTGGGCTTTTGCGCGTCCTGGTTCTTTTTGTTTCTTCTCGACTGATTCTCAGAGCCTCTGGAGCTGGCAGCTTCAGCGGTTAGAAATCATCGCAAGGTGCTGATCAACCAATCAGAGAAGGACTTGGGATACCGCAAGAGATACACCACAACAACCAATAATAAAAATGACTCTACTTTTTTTTCACATTCTTTAGTGTAGTGAGACAAACCTGCCAACAGTCTATTATTGTAGATAAAACTATCTCATACCTGAAGCTGTTTTCACAATCAAATATATAATCATTCTATTATATTCAGATTTTAACAGATGAATCAGCTTATAAAGTTATGACTAATTATGTACATTATGAGGGGGGCATGGGGAGGGTGTTCCTCTTTGTATTTTTGCATAACATTTGGTGTCTAATAACTAAAATATTGATTAGAATACATTTTTTTTTGTTTTTCTGTCTTACATTTAAGGTGAATCAGAAACTAATATGAAAAATAAAATGTAAAATGGGGTCAGAACTATAACTTGGAAAATATAACATTTCTCATCACACTAAATCTCAAGCTCCATTATGGCACCTTCAAGTCAAAAGAACAAAGGGTTCATACCATTTTCACTCATACCACCATCCAGCATCTCTCAATAAATGTGATGACATAAAATATTCACAAATGTATTGCAAATGGTTTGTGCTGATCTTAGTTTGGCTGGTCAGTGAGCGCAGCAACCGGCAATTCCCAATGCTTTTGGTTTTCTGTTTTACGGTTTAAGCACCATTAAATTGCATGTATTGTAATTCCCAGACCCAAGTTTCAATTTCCAAGTTTCAATTTCCATGCAACATTCATTTGGAGCAACTAGCTTAGATTTTTTAACTTGCAAAACCTTTTTTTCTTGTATTTTCATAAAGTTTGTCTTTTCCCTGAAGGAAGCTGAAAATTCTGATGTCCCCCAATTGAAAGCACTTCAAAAGCACATTGAGGAATGGACTACAAAAGAAGCTCTGGGTCATGGAACCGATTCTTGTGAGTACTACTAGTTTATTGATCAATCGTGGCCAGATGTTACTTGTACTTCATTTGTATCTTTCAAGGAAATGTCAGTATTTGTGAATATGTCTTGGTCGCGTATTTCTGTGCTGGTTTGCTGCCTGAGCTCAGCTTGTTGTGTCGGCTATCGTTATTTGTGAAGCTGCAAACTACAGTGAGTGTAACTTGTAGAGAAAAGTAGCTTGTAAGATTTCGATATACGTTCATACTGTGGAAGTTCAGTAAATTAAGTCTTTAAACTTGGTAAAGTCTTCAAGTTGAAAGCATGTGTGGGCCACAATTTATTTTTAATTGTTAAAAGAAATTCTTTTGACATTTTGTATTTTATTCATCTGCTTTATAATAAATTAAACATGAAAGATTTTATTGAAACAAACAAAATAGTCAGATTATATGTAGATTTATTGTAGAGCTCGGAGTAGAGCCGCTTCTGCTCCACGCCGAGAGGAGTCAGCTGAGGCGGCTTAGAGAGACTTCCCTTGGGAGATGTTCCAGGCACGTCCCACCGGGAGGAGGCCCAGGACACGCTGGAGGGACTATGTCTCCTGGCTGGCCTGGAAACGTCTCAGGCTTCTCTCAAAGAAGCTGGCAGAGATTTTCTGGGGAAAGTCTGGGTGTATCTGCTGTCCCTGCGACCCAGTCCCAGATAAGTGGAAGACGAGGAGTTTGATGATTGTAGATTCAAAACATATTAAAAGCAAATGGCCCCCATGCTGCACTTTGGACACCCCTGCTTTAGAGGCTAGTGTCAGATTTCCTTAAATGTATTTATTATTATGCTAAATAAAACTGGAGGCCTAAAAATGCTTCAAAAGTCGGGAAAGTTTTTATTATTTTTAGATAAAGATTAAGAGGGTGCTTATTGATTGGCTTGAGGAAAGATGGAGGGCGCTGCTTTCTTCAGGTTTTGGGATAACCGTTTGCACTCCGTGCATTTACAGAGTTTTTACATTTACTAAATAAATGCTAAATGAAAAATGTTTACTGCTTGTATTTTTAGACATTTGCCTCGAGAGATGGACACAGTTTTGTATATTTGTATGCGTTCCATCCGCTTGAAATGGATAAGAAGATCCAACGTTTGCAACTATGACTGCAGAAATATTTGAGGTAAAACTATAAATTCTTTCAGTGTTGTCACATGAATCATATCCTTCGGTTTTTGTTAAATTTCACCTTTTATATTTACATGAACAAAATAATTAAAGTGATGAAGACTTAACTTGCTTTGCAGTGAGCGGTGAATAGCATGAGTAACGGGTTCCTGAGGCTTGAACTCAGACCGTTTGAAGCTTTGAACCTTTTCCCACCTTCTAGATGAAACTCATTATGTCCATTTTTGTGTTCCCAGCATTTTGTCCAAATACAGCAATGCACCAAATGGCACATTGTTGGTCATTTATACCCCACTTAACAGATTCCTAACCTTCCTTTTGCTTCTTTTTTTACAGCCAGTTGTAAACCTTAACTTGGGGCTTGGCACCATGGTGGAGTTATTTATTAGTGCTATATATCTCCTTATTTTTACTGTCTCACTGGATGAGACGGACGTAGCTTGCTTAAAAGGGGTTCTTTCGGAGTTGAACTCCTCTTTGAAGTTGGATTTTATTTCCTAAAAGCTGTTTAATGGTTGAAATCCAAACCTGTTCTAAATGGTTCATTCCTTCTTCACAACAGAACTGGCAACTCTGTAAAAGTCCATGTAAAATGTTGATTTCATTTTTCTGTTGTGGCAGTGAAAGAAATGTTTGGCAGCTTGAGGATGTTTAGATTTTGGTTTTACATGTTTCTCTGGGC
Organism: Crenichthys baileyi; assembly: GCA_036173005.1. Taxonomy (NCBI): domain Eukaryota; kingdom Metazoa; phylum Chordata; class Actinopteri; order Cyprinodontiformes; family Goodeidae; genus Crenichthys; species Crenichthys baileyi. The sequence continues at coordinate 445,690 of JAHHUM010002889.1, read as the reverse complement.
AACAATCAAATACATTTCACAGGCCTTTAATAGCAAATTCTTGTCAATATTTGCAGTTGTTTATCCCTCTACTATATAACTTCTTCAATCCTATCTCAGACACCGGGAATTAACTTCTTATTTGGATCCTGGCTGACAGTGACATTAGAGCTTGGACTTCGTATTAGTTTAACTGTATGTATTCTCTGTGCGTTCGTGGGTTATCTTCAGGATCTTCAGTTTTATCCTACCATCTAAAAACATGCATGTTAGGTTAATTGGCAGGTCTGAATTGTGAGTGTGTGCATGCATGGTTGCTTGTCCTCTCCATGTTGCCTTGTGATGGACTGGTGACATCACTGGTGTCATCCATTGACAGCTGCATAAGCACCAGTCCCCTGAAAAGGTTTAAGCATGTAGAAAATAGTTGGATAGATGTTAGTCAAAATGACAAAAAAAATTGTCACAAAGGCCCATTGTAAGTACCTTATGGTTTGAATGTTTTTTAGCATAAAATGGTCTTTGAAATATATAAAAAATTATTGCATTGTGGTCAAACAGTACTTGTTTTATTTGTAAAAAGAGACCTCACAGGGTATTTATTAGCATTTACATTAAAGAATGACAAAAACAGATACATCTTAACATGCCAGTCCAGCCATACAGTTTTCCAGTTTTTTCCAGGAAGTGCTGAGTAATTTAAATTGCGAATCCAACTGTCCTTAATTGTTGCCCTAAGATTACTAAACAAGTGATTAAGACAGTGTCTCGCCCACGGCCAAAATTTTATAGATTAAAAATAATCTAAAAGGAGCAAATCAGGAAAATCTCATAAAAATAAACACAACTCAGACTAAAAAGAAAAAATAAAAAAAATTAAATTGGTTTCTGAACATAAGATATCTCTCTTCAAAGACATTGCTAGTTAGTGACCTGATTTGTGACAATCAGATTTTATTTATTTTGCCTAACAGAAACCTGGCTGCAAGCAAAGGATTATGTTACTATAAATGAGTCAAAAACCTACTAAATTATTTAAAATTTTTACATTTTTTCGAATATGGGGGGAAGGGAGGGGAGAAGCAACCATCTTTCAGGTTTTTGGGCCCCAGATAATGGACTTGTGTCTGTACTGTTCTGTTAGATCTCAGTGCTGCATTTGATACAGTCGACCATAATATTCTCTTAGAAAGGCTGAATATGCTGTAGGGATCAGGGGGAACAGCGCTAGGCTGGGTTTAAATCTTATCTGTCTGACAGATTCCAGTTTGTTCATGTAAATGATAAAACTCTTCAAAAAACCAGGGTTAATTGTTGAGTACCACAGGGTTCAGTACTTGGCCAATTTCTTTTTCTATAATATGCTTCCAATAGGGCCAAATTATCAGGCAGCATAGGATAAATTTTTTACTGTTCGCTGATGATACTCAGCTTTACTTATCCATAAATCCTGATGAACCCAACGAGTTAGATAGACTACAAGCATGTCTGGAAGATATAAAAACTTGGATGAATTTACATTATTTGCTTCTAAATTCAGACAAGACAGAAGTTGTCATCTTTGGACCAGAGTCTTTAAAAAAAAACGCTTAGTCAATCACTTTTACCTGGATGGCATTAAATTGACCTCTGGTAATAAAGTAAAAACCTTGGTTTTACTTTTGACATGACATGTCATTTAAATCCCATATTAAACAGGTTTCTAGGATTTCCTTCCTTCACCTCCGGAACACTGCCAAAATTAAAAATATCCTATCTAGGAGTGTCGCTGAAAAACTAGTCCATGCATTTGTTACTTCAAAGCTGGACTATTGTAATTTGTTACTATCAGGATGTCCACAAAATGCAGTTAAAAGCCTTCAGCTGATTCAAAATGCTGCAGCAAGAGTTCTGATGAAAATTAAAAAGAGAGATCATATTTCTCCTACTTTAGCTTCCCTTCATTGGCTCCCTGTTAAATCCAGAAAAATTTAAAATTCTCCTCCCACAATAAAAACCCTTAATGATCTAGCTCCATCATACATCAAGATCTGATTGTTTCCATACGTTCCCAAAAAGCACTTCGTTCTCAGACTGCAGGTTTACTGGTGGCTCCTAGAGTCTCTAGAATAGAATGGGAGGCAGATCCTTTAGTTATCAGGGGTCATTTCCTGTGGAACCGCCCCATTTTTTGTCCGTGAGGCGGGGCCCCTGTCTACTTTTAAGGTAGGGGTTAAAATTTCCTTTTGATAAAAGGTTATAGTTAGAGGGCTTAGTCTATGAGGGAGGGACCTTCCTCCCTCCCCGTTGGATGGAGTAAGGGGGAGTCTTTTTTGCCTAAACCGGCTCAGTTTGGTTAGGTGCAAACACACCCTCCATTTCTGCTACCTGTATGCCCCCTTTTTCCTTTTTCCCAAAGGGTTTTAATCATCTGCAGAGAATCCTTTTGGGTTTTTAGTACAACAATGACCATCAGTGGGACCCTTTGTGGGATGCCTTGAGACGACATTGTTGTAAATAAGCGCCGTCTAAAATAAAAACAACTGAAAAATTTTAGTTTTTTCTGCTATAGGCTTAGGCTGCTGGGGACATAATGACCACTTTCACCCTCTTCGCTACTCTCACACTACCCCCAAATTTTGCATTTTTTGCTGTATTTCATTTAAAACTTTGTTCTCTCTCTTTTCTCTTCCTAGAACTCACCTGGCCTGGCTCTTGTCTCCTGTGACACCTTTCGGAGAGGGGAATCGCCATTTCCGCTGGCAACAATTTAAATGCTCACCCTCTCCCGATACCCAGGGCCCCTTTCTTTAGTTTTTTAAACCCTTTCCTCCCCTAGACAGGCGATTGATGGTTTTTACTGTAACTAATTATATGTGGGCTGCACGGTGGCGCAGTTGGGCACTGTTACCTTCGCAAGAAGGGCCTGGGTTTGATTCCCGGGCCCTTTGGGGCTTTCTGCGGAGTTTGCTGTTCTCCCTGTGCATTGTGGGTTCTCACCGGGTATCCGGCTTCCTCCCACAGTCCAAAGAATGCCTGTTAGGTTAATTGCACTCTAAATTCCCCTTAGGTGTTTAAAAGAGTGTGTGCATGGTTTTTTGGTGTTGCCCTGTGATGGACTGGCGACCCCTTTCAGGGTTTAACCCCCCCCTCTCGCCCTAGACTGTGGATAGGCACCAGCTTCCCGTGAAACCCCTAAATGGAAAAAGCGTAGAAAATGACTGACTGACTGACTGACTGATTTATGTGCTCTCTTTTAGATCTAACCTTGAAAAATGGCTAAAATTTTTTCTGTTTTTTCTTTTTAGGAAAGGACTGAAGGGGCTAATCCATTTAAAATTTACTTTTCCTTCCCATAAAAAGGGGCTCCTGGATCAGTGCTTCTTTTTTCTCTTTGTGTCTCTGCTCTGTTTTCTCAACCCCCAGTGGTCGTGGCAGATGGCCCTCCACGGGCCTGGGTTTTGGTTCTGCTGGAGGTTTTTCCTGTTAAAAGGGATTTTTTCCTCTCCCTGTCGCTACATGCATGCTCAGTATGGGGGTTTCGAAAGTCAACGCCCGTGACTGTCCACTGTCTCTACATGCTCTCCGGGGGAGTGAATACTGCAAGTCACTGACTGATGCAATCTGCGGTTTCCTTTTCCTTTGACAGAAAAATTTTTATCCAATTTTGAAACATGTTTAATGGGTTAGGACTAATTGGAAGGTATGTACCTGACTTTTTTTAAGTGCCTTGAGACAAAATTGTTTGTGAATTGGCGCTAATAAAAAAAAATGAATTAAATTGAATTTGAATTTATTAGATTTGGACCAGGGGTGTATGATTTCTACAAATTTTAACCTTTTTCACTTTTTCCTGATAGTAGAAAAAGTAGGAAGTAGGAAATTTATTTAAACCCTATAAAGGGGGTTTATATATATTAAATATTTAATATTATATTAATATATTATATTATATATATAATTATATAATATTATATATATAAAATATAAAAAGGAAAACATGCAGCATGGGCAGAAAGGGTATAAAAATTAACTGTGATTTTTGTGCATTCCTCTTTGTGATTTTTGCTTGGAAGACTCATCCATCGCAATTTGATGTCGGTCCATCCCTGACGGGTTAGCAAAGCGCCAAGCTGGGTCATGAAAATAAAAATTAAATCCTAAATGTAATCTATTACTGGTATTCAAATGGACCAATGGGGCCCTTAAAATGTTTACCGCTGGGGGGATCTGGGGGGTTTAATAGGGGGATCGGCCCCAAAACTTGATTTTTAAGTCAAAGACTTTATTTTTTAACAGCCCCGTCACTCTTCACATTGGGGGTTTTCTTTTTTAAAAACTAAACCGAACACCCAACCCCCTCAAAACAAAAAACCCGGTGGGATCCCCAAAAAATGGTTCTTTCTTATTTAACAGCCACCTTGATGGCAGATGAAGGGTCTCTTGTGTTCACAGTCTTCGTCACCCCATTGATGTAGGTTATTTTCAGTTCCACAGTGCTGTTTACCATCTTTATTATTTAGAGAGGGGGAAAGCCATGGATGGAAGGAAGTTTGGCTCTTGTCGAACCAAATCCAAGGCACTCTGTAGAGACCGATCCAAACTTCGGCAGTTGTTGGATTTGCCTTTTTGGCTTCAGTGTTATCTGCCTCGTTCTCGATCATTGCGAGGTCTCTGTGGTGTTTTTTCCCCAGTGGGGCAAGCAAAAACCCTCCATGTTTCCGGGGACTGAGATGTACAAAAAATTCCTTTTTTTTTGGGTTTGAAACTCCCAAAAGTAAATGAAAGTCAAAAAGCTTAACAGCACAATTGTATTTAGTGTTTTAAAATTTTAATTGTAGTTACTTCCTAAACACAATATTTCTGACATTAATTTATTTTAACCCAAAGTTTGTTTCATGAGGTAAACGGCCTTTTGACCCAACATTAGTCACTTTCTAGCACTGTTCTATGGTTCTGGTTAGAACCTGCTGCACCTTAAAGGCCTTTCTCATTTTGACTTCCTTTTCATGTACTCTTTATGTTTCCTTTACTTACCCCCACTTTTTTACTTTTGTTACGAAATTCCCGATAAACCCTTCAAATTCAGTTTAAAAAACCCTCCTATTATTTTTTCCTTTAAAAATAAAATATTTTTTAAGGGGTATATATATATTTTGTGTGTATATATTTTATTTTTTAATTTTAAAATTAATATATAAAATTTTAATTTTATATTATATATATATGTTTAATTTTGTTTTTGTAATATATATATATTTTATTTTATATATATATATATATATATATTTATAAATTTTATATATATATATATATATATATATATTTATATATATATTAACAGGGGTTAGACAAAAGAAAATGAAAAACCGGGAATTTTTGTTTTTGGGAAGGTTTCCGGGCTAAATTGGACCAGTCTGGGAGCCGGGTTTTATTTTATTGCACATTGGGAAACCCTAAGAGCAAAAGGGGTGAAGGGTTTTTAAATTGGAGGGTAGGACACAAATTTTTCCAAAATATTGAAATGCACACAACCCTTAAAGGGTTGGGCATACCAGGGTTCAAAAGAAAAAACAAAAATTTTTTGGTGCACGTCTTGGGTGGGACATCTTTTTTTTTAAACCCAAACAGCAAGTCTTTGTGATGTTTTCAAGAAACCCCGGTATCCCCGGGTAATGGGGGGGGGGCAGCCCTACCCCCCAAGAAGGACGAACCCCCAAATTTCCCAAAAGGATTAACTGTGGGCCAAAGGAACTGTCTGAAAGGGAAAGTTTTGGGGCTAACCCGGATTGTATCCAAAAAAAAAATAAAACCCCGGGGCCCCAAATCACGGCAGAATTAAATGTTTCACCTCAACTCTCCTGTTTTCCCCCAGAAACTGTCCCCTCGGGGGGCTCCACAGGGTCAATATTTAAAGGCCGGCCCGCTATAAGGGGGAAAAACCTTTTTGGGCCCCCTCATTTCCCAAAGCCAAACGTCGGTTTTCAATGGGGGAAAGGGGCGCAGACTTGGGGTGTGGACAATGTGAAACATTTTATTTTTTTTCCTGATGAGTCCACCTTTTTCTGTTTTTTCCCCCCAAACCAGGGAGAGTTATGGTGTGGAGAAGCCCCAAAGAAGTGTACCACCCAGACCTTTTCATGGCCCAGAGTGAAAAAATGGGGGGGGGGATCAGTGATGGTTTTGGGCTGCCATATCATGGCATTCCTTGGCCCAATACTTGTGCTAGATGGGCGCGTCACTGCCAAGGGATAACCGAACCATTTTTGAGGACCAATGTGCAATCCAATGGTTTTAAACATTGTATCCCAAAAGGCCGTGCCGTGTATCACGGGGAAAAATGCACCAATACACACAGCAAGACTGGTGAAAAAATTGGGGTTTGATGGAACATGAAAGTGAAGTTTTAACATCTCCCCCTGGCCCCGCACAAAAACACCAGAATCTAAATATTATTGAGCCACTTTTGGGGGTTTTTTTGGGGCAAAAAAGGGGGGGCAGGAAACGTTTTCCTCCCCCCCCCCCCGTATCACGTAGTGACCTGGCCAAACCAAACCAAAAAGAATGGCTTAAAAAACCCTCTGACCACGTGTGCAGGACTTGTATATGTCTATTCCCAAGACGAATTGATGGGTGTATTGGCCCCAAAAAGGAGGCCCCCACACCATACTATAAAAATTTTTTGGGGGTTAAAAAAACCAGGTGTTTTCAGTTTCATTGTCCAACCCTGTATATTATATTATATGTTATAATGTATATGTGTGTATAATATATATATTATTTTATTATATATGTATATGTAATTTCTTTTCTATAAAATATGCAATAAGATGGCTACCCAATGTAGTTTTCCCTTTGATTATTGATTGATTTGAGACTGATAGCAAATGTAATATGTTATTAAAGAGACTGATTAGAGTTTCTGATACATAATGCAATAAAATAGACTAATTAATTGCTACATTTAGGTCTTTATCATTTCTTTACATCTGTTTTGAAATGCAGTGGATTGAATTGAGCATTGACGTGACTTTTGTCACTTTCTAAATTAACTAAATTAACTAAATTAAGAATGTTGTTTGGACCAAATTTTTCAATTTTAAAGGGTTAAATCTGTAATTTTTTTACTGACTGATGAAACAGATGAACTTTTTGTGCAGGCTGCATGTCCGATCAGCCCACTGTCCTGTACTGGTCATCACTACACACATTTCTCGTGCGTCTCCGTAGTTGGGTTCACCCGGACTCCACTTGTGGTAATCCGTTTTTCCAGTTTCTCCAGTTGTTGACCATCTCCAGGAGTTGGCATCAGTCCCTATGGTGTTTTTCCACGAGTGCGGGTCGTCCCTGAGACCAAACCACACCCAGCTGTAGGAAAAAGGAGAGCTCAGCCTGCTTATGTCCTCTCTGCTTTCAATCTTGGCGAGGTCGGTGTATTTCTCTTGGCAGTATTGTCGTGCCTCATCCCAAGTCTTAAGTATGTTGATGTAGTGAAACTCCCGTACTTCTGAGCAGGAGTCGAAAGTAAATCCTGAATGTTGATGGAGACCATAGTTAATGCTTAATGAATTGTTTCTGTATATTAATACAGTTAAAGAGGGGTTAGTTTAGAGTATGTGAATAACTTAATTCTATAGGTGGGAATATAGAATATAAAAAAGTGTGAAAGATATTTGGGATTTCAGACTTCACTGCATTTCTTATAAATTAAATGTATGCATATATCCTTCGTTCCTTTAGTGACTCATTTGTAACATTTTTGTATTAAAATTACAGAGCAGTTTCTACTTAAAGTTTCACATAAAAAAAATACATAAATTATTTTATACATCCAAATATCCTACTCTTAAATTACTGCCTAAAATGTTACACACCTTGACCCATTAAGCAGTCAGTTTTACTTATAGGACTTTTTTCTTATAATCAAATGTAAAAGTGTATTTATAGAGATTAAAACATGTAAACAACAATCAACAAAAGGCAAAAATGCTTAATTAAGTAAATAACTAATTATTAGACAACTAGGGAAATAAATTGTAGGTAACACAATCTTAAATGAGGAAGCACCAGAGACAAATATATACAGCATCAAAAACGTTAAAGTTCTAAAAACACTTCAGAGGTTTATCTACAAAACAATAAATTTAGATAAAATATATAATGACACTAAATTATTAAACCTAAGCTAGTCCTAAAAAAAGATAAAAAGATGTTAAGGCATCAAGATCAGATGCAATAAAAATTCTGTAGAACCAACTAAGTATAAAATAAAATGAGACACAATTACTAAAGATAAGAAGCCACATTTTTAATTTGCTTTAAAGAAACGTCAGCACTCTGAGCCGCACTCAGGTTTCAGAAAGGTTGTTCCACAGGTGAGGGTCGAGATAAACGAATGAAGCCTCACCATGAGATATACTTCTTACCTTATCTTGGAATGCATGTTGTGTTTAAGCTCTTACCGAAAAACAGAAGAATCATCACAGTGAAACAACGGTCCATTGTTGAATTTTCTGCAACCAAGAAAAAATGTTGTAGCTTTACATTCCCCTGTGTAAATGTTTATTTGGATTTATTCTACCTTTGTGCGAACTAAGGTTTGCATCGGAAGAGTAAAGTTAAAAGTTAACGTAAGCTGACTGTCTGCAAATATGTAAACTTAATCTGTATTATTGATCTATAAGCATTCCCATTTATCTTATCCTGCAGTTAGATCCAAAAAGTTACAAATATTCAGATCAAAGTAACAAGAGAAAAGAGTTTTCCTTGAGATGGGATCAAAAGCCTGTATTAATCTATATCTATGTTTCTTGTGTTCTGATTTGGATTGCAATTGTATAATAAAATAATGTCTCCATTTTCATAATCCCCAATTTTTGTTTCATTTTTGCTTTTTTGTTACATTCAAAATGTAGTTCACTGAGAATAATGAAAATATTCATGTGAGAAACCTGAGAATTTTTTTATTTCTTCATTCTCCTGATGTAAAATTGTAAAGCATCTGTGATACCTATGCTGTCTCATAATAATCGTTGAAATGTATATAATACATATAACATAATATATATATAACATAATATGACATACTCACCAGTCTGACTACAGCTTCTGGATGTCTGGATGCATTACTAAGAAACACAATAAGCCCTGAATTCACAGGACTTTACATATGAAAATAAAAATTTTCATATCTAAAGTTTGACTTGTTTGCACTGCATGTAGATTATTACAGATGGTTAATAACTAAACAGAAGGAGAAACATTTTCAGGATAATATTTTTCCCTGTATGGCTTGTTTATAATACAAAAACTTATGTCACTCTAATGGAAGTTTACATGGATCTCAATTTATATTTTAAGTGGCCAGTTAGAATAACTGCTGCTGATAAAAGCCAAAATACCCGAGGTTGTGCATCGATCACAGTGAGCCGATCACATCGAGCTACTGTAGCCAGACGCTGTGCAGCTTTTATTTATTTAAACAGGGAACAGGTCATTATGCGGGTGCATCAAGTGAACAAAATGTCAGAGAATAATATAAATCCCTAAAAGTTGCTGCTCCTGCTTTTCTTTTTCTTAAATGTGATGGCAGGGTTTTTCCAGGGCTCCTACAGGTTTTAAAAAATTGGTCATTTTATTTGTAGGGAAAAGTATGGAAAAAGAAAGTAAAGTATGGAAAAATAATTGTTTTTCTCGGCCTAACTCTAACTCCTAACTCTGTTGCCCACAAATGTTTTTTTTTTTTATTTCTGAAGGGATTGTATTTTAGGTTTTCATAGAAAAGAAGCTCATCCGTCCGTCCTTCAAATCGTCTGTCTCTCCACCTGGTACTTTGTTTTCAGTCATTCTTCAAAAAAGTTTTTTGGTGATTTCTAAAGTTAAAAAAAACAAAACAATGCCTATGTAACACATAACCTTGTGCATGAGTGGAATAAGCATAACTAGGTGAAGCAATGGAGAGGGGGACCTGAAAACACTTAGTTTACAGCAATTACTGACATGTATGCTAGTGACAAAAACGGAGTTTAACAAATACATAACTTATAGTAACAAGAAAAAATGCAAAAGCCTTTGAATAAGTGGACTGAGATCATTCCATGAGGATACCAACATATAGATCACCAGGCAGGTAGTCCATCAGATGTGCTGAACATCTTGAAGCTTTCCGCATTACCTCTTACTTTTGCATAAACCTTTCCATTTGCAGAACTGTAAAGACTTCTCTGCACTGCTGGGTTAAAATAAGAAGTTTATCATAAGTCCCTAGAAGAGTAGTTTATTTAGTTTTTATTCCTTTTTCTGGGAAAGGCAGTGCCTGTGGAAACTGTCATGGATCTTTAGTTTCACAATTGCAGAACCTAGATATATAAGGGAATTCCTCAAAAAAAAGCAAATATATCGTATGTTCCTATTCCTGCCTTACATTTAGGGGTGGTTTGCTGGCATCTATTTCACAGAAAAAAATATGGTGTCCTATGCCGTCTATGTATTGTTTATTGGAGTTCTTTAAATGTGTTACTCAGAAGCAAACCATTTTCTCTGGCCTCCTCACCATCATAAACCTTCTGCAGGTCATCCTCCCATCTGCTGTGGACCTTCCCAACATTATTACTATCACGTTTCTGCAGAATATTATTGAAACCTGAAATAAAACCGTTTTTTTTTTAAGTGAACTTGATAAGGAATTTTTTATATGGTCCCTGGAAGCACGTGAGAATTCTGCAGCAGCCACACCTGAAGACACAAAGTGGCCAATTGGAAAATTGGCAGAAGAATCATTGTTGGCCAAAGGTATTTTGTAGAGAAGTAAAGGTCATAAGAAACTTTATCATCATCGAACAGGTATGCTATTATTTTGATATCTGTTTTGTACCAGGATCCAAATTCAGTTGAATTTGCAGCAGGGAGGAAGTCTCTATTAGGTGGCATAATGCAGGTAATTGAATCTGTCCTACTGATAAATTTATATTTGGGAGGAATTGGGTTGTCTTCCATTTTCCATCAGGGTTGCTTTTACATCTATGTTCTCTTAATAAACCCTGACCATCAGGATGACAGTTAACAACTCATGTATGAGCCTGGCATGACATGCAGCTATAATGTTCTCATACTCAGCTTAGGTCTTTTCCATGCCAAATGAGAGCTTTTTAAATCTATTTTGCTCTCATCTTAGATAGACAGGCAACATTTGGGTTGTATAGAGTAATCAAGGCAAGCTTATTCTACCCATCCATGAAATTGGGAGACCGGTAATAATTAAGTACATATTATCAGTTCATGTAAAAAAGTTAAATCGTTATTGGTCCAGTCAAAGTTCAGACCTTATTGAAATGTAGTGGTGGAAACTAAAGACACATCTGCAAAAACAAATATGCATCAACCCTCAGTGAACTGCAGGATTATTGAAAATAAGACATTCCTCCACAGACATGGATCAGAGGGATTACTACTGCAGACGTTTTTGTTCTGCAGTCATTTTCTAATCCAGGGTGTCTGAACAACATAACTGCTGCAACTGAAGCACCCAAAGGTAAAGAACCCAGTAGTCGTGGTCCTCAAGGGCTAGTGTACTACATGTTTTTAAGGTTGCCTTTTTGAACACAGCCCACACTGCAGAAATTGGTAATAGTAATAGTCGCATGAGTTTTTTTATTCATGTGTGCTGGACACTGTCACTCGATTACCAGGATTGCCCACCCCTGACCTGGGATCAAAGTCTCCCCTAATGTTCTACCTCGATTGCACTTTAACAGAGAATTGACACTGAGGAGAAGACAAAATCTTATATTTCTCATGAAATGTTACTGCATATCTGATAAAACTGGACAAAATTATGATTAAGCATTCTCAGTTTAGATTAGCTACCTTTTGGAGACAAATCTGTGACGATTCACTCTTAATCATTACTGTTATAAAACATCTGTTTGTATGGAGTCTGGTTGTATTTTAGTCTATGTGGAGGGAGAGATGATAGATTATCCTTAATCCTTGTTGGACAAGCTGTTTGAAAATGTTAGTTTTTTTCAACTGGACCAAACATGGTATCCTCGTTGTTCTGACTGAGAGCCACTGTCAGCTGCACTCTGGGTCCTGGGCATTTCTAAATGTAAGATCCTAGAATCACGTCTGAGCTGCAGTTTTTGGTCAGCCATTTTATTCCAAGTTGTATTATTTCTAATGGTGCACAGAATTTATGCAGCGACCCAGATCGACTCTCTCTACAGTTGATGATCACATCTGATTTGGACGACAATGGCAATTTGTTGAAAGCATAATAATATGGGAAATGTCATCTTCGCAGTATTCAACATTATGACTGTCGGATTTTTCCTAAAAGTGCTGCTTTGAATAAGAGATTAAAAATACAATACCATACCGTACGATCTTTATTTGTAAAGCACCTTAAGACAAACCAAGGTTCACAAAGTCCTAAACATTTGGCAAATAAAACATACAGGAAACAAACCGGTTAAAAACAAACAAGTTAGAATATACATCCTAAAAATTAAGATAGATTAAAAAGGAAATAAAAGAAAATTAAAATAAAATAAAAGCCAACCTCTCAGGAATTACACAACGCTTTTGCAAATAAGTATGTTTTAAGAAGGTTTTTAAACTCGCAGAGCAATTAGGCCCGTCTAATATATGGCAGCAGTTACAGAAAAAGCGCGGTCACCTTTAAGTTTACGCTTAGTTTCTGGCACTTTAAGGAGCTGCTGGTCGGTAGACCGAAGGGAACAGGCAGGTATATGTAGCTGTAGGAGCTCAGAGAGGGAAGGGGGTCCCAATCCATTAAGATATTTAAAAGCAAATAAAAGAACTTGAGCCTGTTTCATTGCTTACTTTGCAGGAGATTGTTGCTTACCTAAAAATATTTGAAAGAAAACCAAAGTATGAGCGATAATTGATATATCCATAAATAACAGAACAAATGCTAAGAACACACACAGTGGATTGTGCAAAAAATGGAGAGCAAGCTCATACTAATGCACACTGATCATAAAGCTTGTTTAGTCATTGCTGTATGGGCTTCATGTCGATAAACAGCTTGTTTCAGAGAGAAGAACCACAAACTTGATTTAAAGACAAATTAATCTCTTTAAATACTTCAGTTCAATTTGAATGGATCGGAAATCTCTCTGCAACTCTATTTGCCTTTGCTTGGAATAGGGACCAAAAAATGTAAATGTTTCTTCCTGGGATGAAGCCAAGTGTAAACCTTTGGCTTTGGTCTACTTTTGGACCCATTTCATGTTCCTTAAAAGCTTTATCACTGCACTTATTACTCTATAGGTGACTGAAATCAATTGAAATATAAACTTGACGCTATAAAATTTTTAAACGATTTGTTCATTTTTGGCCCCTCCTTGAACCGCCACCTTAACGTGGTGGAGGGTTTGAGTGTTCAAATGATCCTAGAGGCTATGTTGTCTGGGGCTTAAATGCCCCTGGTAGGGTCTCCCATGGCAAACAGGCTCTAAGTGATGGGTCAGACAAAGAGCAGTTCATGAGGACCACTAAATCGAGGCACGTGACGTCGCCCGGTACGGCGGAGCCGGGGTCCCACCCTGGAGCCAGGCCTGGCGTCGGGACTTGTCGGAGAGCGCCTGGTGGCCGGGTTGCTCCTCGCGGGACCCGGCCGGGCCAAGCCCGAACGAGAGACGCGAGGCCATCCCCCAGTGGGCCCACCACCTGCAAGGCGAACCGTGAAGGACTGTTGCAAAGAGGATTGGGTGGCAGACGAAGGTGGAGACCTCAGCGGCCCGATCCAAGGATGCTTAGGCTGGCTCTAGGGACGTGGAATGTTACCTCACTGGGGGGGAAGGAGCCTGAGCTTGTGCGGGAGTTCGAGAGATATCGACTAGAAATAGTCGGGCTCGCCTCCACGTACAGCGTGGGCTCTGGAACCCATCTCCTTGAGAGGGGCTGGACTCTCTTCTACTCTGGAGTGGCCCACGGGGTGAGGCGGCGGGCTGGGGTGGGTTTGCTTGTTGCCCCCCAGCTCAGCCGTCTAGTGTTGGGGTTTACCCCGGTGGAAGAGAGGGTCGCATCCCTGCGCCTTCGGGTCGGGGATAGGTCTCTGACTGTCGTTTCGGCCTACGGGCCGAGCGGTAGTGCGGAGTACCCGGCCTTCTTGGTGTCCCTGTCGGGGGTGCTGGATAGTGCCCCTCCCGGGGACTCCATTATTCTGCTGGGGGACTTCAACGCCCATGTGGGAAACGACAGTGACACCTGGAGAGGCGTGATCGGGAGGAATGGCCTCCCCGATCTGAATCCGAGTGGTGTTTTGTTATTGGACTTCTGTGCTAGTCACGGATTGTCCATAATGAACACCATGTTCAAGCATAAGGGTGTTCATCAGTGCACTTGGCACCAGGACACCCTAGGCAGGAGGTCAATGATCGACTTTGTTGTCGTATCATCAGACCTTCGGCCGCATGTTTTGGACACTCGGGTGAAGAGAGGGGCTGAGCTGTCCACTGATCACCACCTGGTGGTGAGTTGGATCCGCTGGAGGAGGAGAAAGCCGAACAGACTTGGCAGGCCCAAGCGCATATTGAGGCAGTAATATTGCAGTAAGGGATGCTGTCAAGCTGAAGAAGGAGTCCTATCGGCTGTGGTTGGCTTGTGGGACTCCTGAGGCGGCTGACGGGTACCGTGAGGCCAAGCGTGCTGCGGCCCGAGCTGTGGCAGAGGCAAAAACTCGGGCCTGGGAGGAGTTCGGTGAGGCCATGGAGAAGGACTACCGGTCGGCCTCGAAGTGATTCTGGCAAACCGTCCGGCGCCTCAGGAGGGGGAAGCAGTGCTTCGCCAACACTGTTTATAGTGGGGGTGGGAGGCTGCTGACCTCGACTGGGGATGTTATCGGGCGGTGGAAGGAGTACTTCGAGGATCTCCTCAATCCTGCCATCACGCATTCCCTGGTGGAAACAGAGGCTGGGGACTCGGGGTTGGACTCTTTCATCACCCAGGCTGAAGTCACCGAGGTGGTTAAAAAGCTCCGCGGTGGCAAGGCTTCGGGGGTGGATGAGATCCGCCCTGAGTACCTCAAATCTCTGGATTTTGTGGGGCTGTCATGGTTGACACGCCTCTTCAACATTGCCATGGGGGTCGGGGACAGTACCTCTGAACTGGCAGCCGGGGGGGGTGGTCACCCTTAAAAAAAGGGGGGGACTGGGGGGGTTTTTCCCAAAAACTACAGGGGGTCACACTCCTCAGCCTCCCGGTAAGGCCTACGCCAGGGTATTGGGGAGGGAGAGTCCGGCCGATAGTCGAACCTCGGCTTCAGGAGGGAGTGTGGTTTCGCCCCGGCCGTGGAACACTGGACCAGCTCTATACCCTCTACAGGGTACTCGAGGGCTAGGGGGAGTTTTGCCAACCCAGTTAACATGTGTTTTGGACCTGGAGAAGGCATTCGACTGTGTCCCTCGTGATGCCTTGTGGAGGGTGCTCCAGGAGTATGGAATCGGGGGCCCTTTATTGGGGGGCCATCCGGGTCCCCGTACGAGCGGAGCAGGAGTTTGGTCCCCATTGCCGGCACTAAGTCGGCCCGTTCCCGTGCATGTTGGGGACTCGGCAGGCTGCCCTTTTGTCCCCGGGTCCTGTTTTTCATTATTTTTAGAACGGGTTTTTCTCTAGACACAGCCAAGGGCCGGAGGGAGTCGGGTTTTGGGGGACCAGGGGATTTTTTCGTCTGTTTTTTTTGCAGATGACGTGGTCCTGCTGGCCCCCTTGCCAAGACCTACAGCATGCGCGGGGGGTTTTCGCAGCCGAGTGTGAAGCGGCTGGGATGAAGATCAGCTCCTCCAAGTCAAGAGGCCAGGTTACTCGCCCGGAAAAGGGGGCTTTTTCCTTCAGGTTGGAGGGGAGTTCCTGCCTCAAGTGGAGGAGTTCAAGTATCTTGGGGGTCTTGTTCTCGAGTGAGGGAAAAAAGGGAGGGGGATCGACAGACGGATCGGTGCGGCTTCCGCAGTAAGGGGGCGCTGTGCCGGTCCGTTTGTGGTGAAGAGAGAGCTGAGCCAAAAGCGAAGCTCTCGATTTACCCGGCGGTCTACGTTCCTACCCTCACCTATGGCCATGAACTTTGGGGTCATGACCGAAAGAACGAGATCCCGGATACAAGCGGCTGAAAATGAGTTTTCCTCCGTAGGGTGGACAGGCACTCCCTTAGAGATAGGGGGTGAGGAGCTCGGCCCATCCAGGAGGGGCTCGGAAGAGCCGCTGCTCCTCCACATCGAGAGGGGAGCCAGTTGAGGTGGCTCGGGCATCTATACCGGATGCCTCCTGGACGCCTTTCTCGGAGGTGTTCCAGGCACGTCCCAACCGGGAGGAGGCCGGGGGGACGGCCCAGGACCCCCTGGAGTGACTATGTCTTCTCGGCTGGCTGGGAACGCCTGGGCCCCCCGGAGGAGCTGGAGGAGGTGTCTGGGGAGAGGGACGTCTGGGTGTCTCTGCTGAGTCTGCTGCCCCCGCGACCCGGTTCCGGATAAGCGGAAGACGACGAGTATGAGTACGAGTAAGAGTTGTTCATTTGGAGTGATATTTTACATAATTTGTGAAATATGTGAAATATGTCATTACATATTTTGCATGCTTACTGAGATGACTGGTCTATAGTATACAGTTGGCTGCTATGCAAGGACTGGGTAAGTAAGCTAATTGGTCAGACAATATTAGCAGAATTTAACAAAAGTAGGCCCAAACCCACTGCCATAGCAGCCACTTTAAGCATTCAGCATGGTGAGGTGAGTGAATTTTTATCACGATACTGGGATGTTATTTACTGGAAGCTGCTTATCTTTATCTGCCTTTGAAATGCATGGTAGGCTTGTAAAATGGTGAAGGGGTATTAGACAGTTGGAAAACAGCAGAGAAGGAGCTTAGCGAGATGAAACTACACAGTCTTGTGTCATCTCTGTATGGCCGACATTAAAATTGCAGTTTAAAGAGATATTTTTTCCGAGGTGGTTATTATTTTTGGATGCTGTAGAGTACATGTTTTTAGTTTGATACAATAATTTACAACCTGATTCACCAAAGAGAATGCTATAGCTCAACTAATGCTTTTTTTAAAATAACCTAACACGAGTTCATCTTTGCAGAGAACATAAAACGAGTGTATTACACTGATGTCCTGTGCATTACTTTTTGTCCTTCTTCTTGGGTAGAGTCTTCCATTGCATTTTGATGTCAGTCCGCCCCTGACTTGTCATTAAGGCCCCAAGCTGTGAAAGGTCAAACTTTATTAAATTCCTGTTTGATGTTGGGATGAATAAAAAGGGGGTGGAATAATCTGCTCACTGTACCTGTTGGAGGATCTGAGCATTGATGGCTGGATCGGTCAGGTCGGAATCGGTCACAGTCATTCTCACAATGGTGGTCAGTTTTACCACTGAGCAGAAAAGTAATCAGCGTCACAAAAACACAGTAAGACATTCAGACCAGATGCTCCTAAGTTTCGAATTTAACAATTACCTTGATGGCAAATGAAAACATTGGCGACGCTACAGCTGTCATCATGCCAGTAATGTGAGGCATCCGTAGCAACACAGTGTTGATTAAGATTAATGTTTTTTGGATAGGAAGAATCCCAGAGTCGGATGAGGCTGGGGCTCTTGTCAGACCAGGTCCATGGCACTCTGTACAAACCAATCCAAGCAATGTCAGCATTTGGTTTTGACCCTTGGGCTTTAGTGTTTTCTTGCTCATTTTCAATCATTGCCAGGTCAGTGTAGTGTTCTCTGCAGTATGTTTGAGCAGAACTCCATGTTGCCAGAGTTGAGATTTGAACATATTGTTTCACATTTTGTTGTGCAACTGTAAAAGAACACAAGTTAATAGAACAATGGATTTCCCGTCAGTGGTATTGGTACAATTTAAATGTTACAGAAATAAAATGCCAAATTTAGTGCACTTGGCATTTCAGAGCCCACATTCCATTTTAATTTATATGTCTATTAGAAACCACTTACATCCTGTGGTATTGAAAATCCATGTAGTTAATTGCAGAAGATTTTATACCTGTCCCTAGTTTCTCTATATTTTGCTTCTAAGGATCAAGACTTTTTTGTAATCGTGTAAAATGGTCTCGGTCAGAAATTTAGTTCTCTTTGGTCTTTGGGAGCTTCTTCACAGATTATCAGTCCAGCATTTTAAAGTAATGTCTTTAAGAAATAGAACTAAACTCCAACAAAGACCCGAAACAAAGATGCATCCTTTTAGTTGATCATCTACTGTATGGAGTTTGCAGCTAATAGCCCTTTGAAAAATCCCTCTATTGGTGCTAAAATCTAAAACCATATTTTCCCAATGTCAACCTGTGCTGTTTTTAGTGTTTCCTAATAGAATGAAATAACTAGACTTTTTCCAACAGTTTTTACGGTTTCATGTTGCTTTCAGAAGATGAGAACATTATAATTTCTATTCGTTGGAATTAGTGGAATTTTGTGAAAATTGTGGGTACTAAAATCTATAACATTTCTCTTACCATAGTAACATATAAATGTGCTTTTCTCCTCACAGCCTGCATCAACCCATAAGCCATCCGTAAAAATTTTTACACATCCTTCAGTTGCTTGGTAGTAGTCTGGATTACCAAAGCCCCACTTCTGGTAACCAGTTTTGCTTGTTTCTCCGGTCGCAGACCATCTCCAGGAGTTGGATTCGTTGCCCATATTATATTTCCAGGACTTTGGGTCATCCCAGAGTCCAATCCATGCCCTTGAATAGGAAAAAGGGGGTTCCAGCCTAATGTCATCCATGCTCTCGAATGTGGCCAGGTCGGTGTAATGCTCCCTGCAGTATTGTTGAGCATCGTACCAGGGCATTGGCTTGTCAACAACGAAGTACTTGCGTGGTGGGAACTGGGAGCAAGAGCCAAGGCAAAATCCTGAACATGGACAAAAATAGGGTTGCCGTTTGTAATTGAGAACGTTTAATGACCCTCGAACTTCTTCACATTGTAAAAAGAAATTCGGAGTAAATATGATATATCAACACAAGACAGAACATAACTGTGAAGTGTAAAGAAAAATCATGCATGCTTCTCAAATTTTGGTAGAAATAAAAGTGTGCTGATCATTTATATTTAGTCCCACTTGAGTCAAAACTTTGCAGAACCACTTTTTTCTACAGGTAGAGCAGCACGTTTTTAGGGTATGTCTCTACTAGCATCGCACATCGTTCCAGAAGGGGTCAAGCTCAGTCCAAGAACTGGATTTAGGTCTGAAATTTAAATAGGCTAACCATTCCACAGGAGCTCTGGCTCAATGTTCAGGGGCAGTTTCCTTCTTCAAGATGAACAAGTAACCCCAGTATCATGTTTCTTAAAGCCTCAGGTTTTCTTCCAGGATTGCCCTCTATTTGGGTACTTTTCATCTTCCCTATGGCCAGCTTCTCTGTCCCTGTTAATAAAAAACTTTCCCACAGCATGATGCTGCCACTACCATGTGTCACCTTGTCCTACACACAGCATTCTGTAAGTTTGTCAGATAGTTTAGTTAAGGTGTCTTCTGACCAGAGCACCTTTTTCACATGTTTTCTGTTTTCCCTAAATGGCTTGTGTCCAAAAGCAAACCGGAATTTCTATAGTTCTCTGCCAGCTGGCTTGCTTTTTATGTCTTTCCATAAAGACCGGATTTGTGGAGGTTGTCCTGTCAACAGATTTTCCCACCTGAGCTGTGAATCTATGATTTTTTTCTTAATTTGCTGATGCCGTTTTCCAAAATGTAACCAAGGAACACATTTGAAGGAATAGTTACCCATAAATGTTTTGTAAAGACTGAGCAACAAGTGTCGAATTTTAAAGAACCAGCACTTGAATTTTAAAGGAGCAGCACTCTCTGTGACACTGTGTCACAGAGAGTGCTGCTCCTTTAAAAGCTGGTGGTAGGAGGTAGAGGCAGACGTAGAAACTAAATGAAAAGCAACATGGCTCACTGATGACTTGTCTCACAACTTCTGCCCTTCTGCTGAAGCCTGCCTGATGGCTGATGGATGATTTCTGAAGTCTCATCATTAATAAAAAAGGAGATTAAATTCCTGTTGTTGCTGTTTTGTTCAGAATATTATAACAGACGTGTCCTCATCATGCAGTGTATTTCAGGTGCAATCCATCACAGTTAATTGGAATTAATATTTCTCTGTCTTTGGCAGTCTGTAGCTTAAAAACGCCAAAATGACTCATTGATTTAAACCATAATTTATGCCTAATGCAGTCATATGTTCTGTGTTGTTTGTGGCAGAAAGTCCTTAAGATTGTGGCGTAAGGAGAACTGTGATGTGATACAAAACAAGAACAAATTTCTCACATAACTTCACTTTATAATAATTGGTTAATCCTCTCTGATAAAAAACTTTGAACAACAAAAGCAAGCCCTTCATTAATTATGTCTCCAGTCTTATCAGGTTGAAGCTCTTACCAAAGAGGAGGAGATACACAGTCATTTGTTGGTTCATTGTTGATTTTTCTGCAAAAAGCAGGAAATTGAAGGAGTTAATTTCAAAGCTTCAGTAATTCTGTGCATTTATATAAGTGGCAGATAAGCAGCAATTCATCAAATGATCAAATATATGAATGTTGTTTAACGTTTATATTCTTATGGAATGGGAAATCTGTGGAAAATGTTGATTCTACTAGGAAAAATTGAGCCTGCCCTCATTCATTTCTCCAAAACTTAGTGTCTACTTTGTGTCAGAGTAAATGTTTTTATTATCTAAAATTCATACTCTTCAAAATATAACAATACTTACGAGTCCGAGTGCAGCTGCTTGGTGTTACAGGGTTGAGATCTCAGCTTTTGCCAACAAAAAGGGAAGATGGCTTTTAAGTAATCAACGGTGCTTGATGTAATTTTCATATGCAAAGTTTGACTTTGTCCAAGAGTATATTTAAGCGCAGTTGACTTTAAAGAAAAAAAAAACAGTTTTCTTTGAACAAGCATCAGAAAGGGATGTTTTGAGATGACAGACTTGAATCAAAATTTTTAAGAAGCAATCCTGCAGTTAAAGTTAAAACTAATCAGGCAGGACCATATTAGCTCTACTGCAATTTACAAATACTACAAACAAAAATGTACTATAAAGGTACAAACAACAACCAGTTTTCTGATGTATTTCTGATAGGTTCCCAATCAAGCAATTGAGAATCCATATCGGTTTTCATTATATATCATGTTTTATTACTCACAGCTTGGATCAACTAACATATATTCAAACATAGACTCACAAATATAATTACATGCATGACTAAATAAATGACGGGCTGGTGCACAGTATATGATATAATTATTGTGAATTCAGTCTGCACAGGGACAGTTTGGACTGTAGTAGGTTGGTTGTTTTAACCCAGATTTCCTAAATTCTCATTTTACATACTAGTTACACACATTTATCTGTACCCTGTTTTTTGATACATTGAACACAGATATGGAGACTGGGAAAGTGAGTATGTTGACAGATTAACTAATAGACATTTCAATTAGATCAATAACTAAATAGATTTTTTAAGTTGTTTTCATCAGCAGGTCGCTTTGAGGGATGTAGTGAATTTTTCTTTTAGTAATTGATGTAAACAATGATAAAATATTGAAAAATAAACTTTTTCAAATGTAAAGGACCACTGAATGAATTAAAATATTATTAAAATGTCCATATATTTTAGTAACTCAATTCAAGAGTGAACCACATTATATAGAGCAACCAAGATAATCCTTGCATCTCCAGAACACTTTCCAGGACCATTAAAACTACAAATTAAACATAAATTGATTGCCATACAGTGTTTGATAAATAAGGTTCTAAATATAACTGAATGTATTAACATTATCAAACATTATGACAAAATGCAAAATAAACACAAATGAACCAGATAATGTGTGCCACTGTTACATTCAAGGTCATAAAACCCTTTTTTTAAAACACTTTTTTTATATAGAATGACATAAAAAGATCCTCACAACTGAAATTAAGAACAATATAAATTTATAACATGACACACCTAGCTTCGCTTGGAAAAGGTGCAAAACTTCTGCAAACATGTAAACAGTGGGTCTCTCACAGGTGCTAGCTGGAGTCAGCATGAGAGCTAAAACATATGCCAGGTGTAAATATATATACAACTCAGCTTCTATTATTAAACCAACAACTTACCACATCTGGGGGTTGGGGGGGGGCACTGGGCCCCTCTGGCCCTCTCCTGACAGCGCCACTGTTTGTTCAGACAACATTTTTTCAAACCAGCAAAGCAGTTACCAGTTACTGAGAGTGCTACTCAGAGTGATATAGCTGAACTGTAAAAAGCCTTAACATTTTTTTAATTAAACATGTTTTGCTTCTAGGATTGGATCTTCAAACAAGTAGAAGGTAATTTAAATGGATCTTAAATCTCTCTGCGACTGAATTTGCCTTTGTTCAGTTTTTTTAGTATTTGTACAAAAAAAGTGAAGTTTGACTACAAATCTGCTGATTTGATTCTAAGAAAACCAATATTTGTTCTTTAAGTTTAGTGACTTAAATTTACCAACAAACGCAAAGTGAAAGTTGAAAGTATTTTTAAATTGCTACAGAAAAAAAGCTTTCGCATTACAAAGGGAATCATTACGTTGTAGGATGTTTCTGAGTTTTAATGGTGTGTTCCATTGTACTTGGAAGTCGGAATATCTGTCCTCCGAATCGGAAATTTCAACTGGAACAGCCCCCGAAAGTCGGAATCATGACTCGGAAAGTCAGGGCAACAGGACCACTTCCCGCATTCAAGATGGTGGTGTTCGCATCAATAGTAGTAAAATGTTCTTACTTGGACTGTTTTTAGCAGTCCTGTGTTTTTTATTAACTTATTCAGTCGTACACGTACTACATTTAAGTGTTTATAAGACAAGATGTTTCAACGGTGTTTGTGTGCATGAAATATCAAGTAGAACAGTGTTTGTCATTTTTAGTGTTGTAAGACTGCTGTTACAGTTGCTAGCAACACAAACAGAAACAATCAGGAAAGTGGAACTTTATGAGTCAGAGATGACGTAAACTCCAACTTCCCAGTCGTGACTTCCGAGGTTAATGGAACGCACCACAAATTGCTTTAAAAGTGTCTCAACCAAATGATTGAAGGTAATTTAATAGCTTATTGTTATATTAGTATGAGTTTTTAAATGTTTTTACCAGTTCTTTTTGAAGCTGCAGAAGTTGCCTCTGATTAATAAAATAACTCAAAATAACTCTGTTTTTGAATGAATCTTTTTGGATCTCCTCGTTGCCTCGTTGCCATTTCTGATTTCCTGGAGGAGGAGGAGGTGTAGATCCCCGCTGGTCATGCTTATCTGAGCTGTAGACGCCATTGTGCAGGCCTCCTTGTGGGCTCCTTCGGTGGTTTTCTCTGCGTTTAAAAGGTTCTGTTCTTGACTAGAGGGTTTGTTCCTGGATCCTAAACCCATGTTGTAGTGATCTGACCAAGTTTTGGGTGAATTTAGGTGCTTTTCGTCGTGGTAAAACGGATATGTTCACAGAGCCCCTGGGCGTACGTCTGTCTAGTTCCGTCGCATCACGTGACCCCCAGTGGTGGCCATCCTTACCACTGAACAGAAAAGTAATGAGTGTCAGGACAAAGCATGGAACGTTTGGATTGGATGCTATGTTTTTTTATTTCACACTCGCCTTGGTGGAAAATGAAAACTCTCTTCAAACTACATTCTTCATCAGCCCACTGGTGTGAAGGATACTCAGTGATACAGTACTGATTACAGATAGTTATTTAGGATAATATCCTGGTGTCTGAAGGAATTTGAGCTCTTATTAGACCAAGCCCACGGCACTCTGTACAGACCGATCCAAGTTCCAAGCACGTTTGTTTTTGTGTTACTAGCTTGACGGTTTTCTTCCATGTTCTCGATAAAGGGGCCAAAAAGGGGTTTTTAGTGCGTTCTGCATTTTTTTGGGGGGGCCAGGGGGCCCATTGGTTTCCGGGGGGGAGGGGGGGAAAAAAATTTTTTAAAACCAAAAAAACAATATGTTTTAACTTTTGGGTTTTCGTAACTGAAAAAGGGGCACAAGGTTCAGTATAACAGCTACTTTTCCCCCAAAGGTTTTGGCACAGGATAAATATATTACGAATTAGAAAAAGGCGGACCCAAGATTCAGCCAGACACAGAACTGAAAGATTAAAAATTTTTATGCGGGGCCCAGGAAAACGTCACTTGGGTTTAAAAACTCCACACGCTTCCAGGAAATCACTAAAGGGGGGGCAGAAAGAAGGTTTAGTGACTTGTATTTTTCTAAAATTTTTTGGCCAAAGGATCCGAAAACCCCCAAACCCTTTGTTCTTGTTTTGGGGGGGGGGTTTAAAAAACTTAAAACCCCAGGGGGGGAAAAACCTCAGTGGAAAAAGGCAGGGATCCCCCACAGGGCAGGTGGGGGAGAAAGGTAAATTTTGGCTAAAAACCCAAAAGGCTGGGCTGATTAATAACCCCCAGGGACAGAAAAGGGTCAATATGGGAACAAGAGACGTCAGGAAAGGGGCGGGCAGGGGCATAAATCAATGCAAAGAAACAGGGTAAAAACCAAATCGAAAAAAGGCCGAAAGGGGCAGGCAGAACAAAAACCAAGGGGCGGCAAGGTCCAAAAAACGATCAGTCAGGAAGGAACGCTGGATTTACTCACACGTGGCTTTCAAAAATCTGGCACCGTCTGTTGTCAGGTCAGTATAATAGGGAAGACAAGGTTTTGGGAATGCCACAGATTGCACTGCACTGCAGCAGTCACCAGGTGCATCTCATCTGCTGATTGCAGCCAGAGAGACAGGGTAGAGCAGACGTGCCAGAATCATAACAACATAGTAGTTTAAAAATGGTCAATTATGAATTATGTATGGCATTTATTTTTCATTTCAGACCCTAGATATTTTTTTTTAACCTGTCTGTATTATGTAACATTTAAAAAACTTACAATTAAGTGCAAAGGTTTAGTCCTTATATTTTGCTTCCAAGCGGTCAGTCCTTCTGACAATCTTTTAAAGTGTTTTTGATGAATAGTTCTCCATGCTTTTGCTTCTTCACTCATCAGTCAGGTCTGGTTATACACATAGCCTAGTGTCCTGCTAGATAACACCTTAAGTTTAAAGGTTGGCATCCTGTACTCTTGTTCACAACAAATATTATACTTTTCAATTAGACTATATGGTTGTTATGGATCAGAGGATAATGTTTTTACTTTACCAGGCTATATTCCAATACTAATTGGCTTATTTGGTGCATACAACCATGGAAATGATGGGGATAAAGGAATTTTAGTCCCTCTAGATGATTTATGAGCAGTCTGTCCTTTGGTAGGGAAAGAGGACAGTGAATGGCCCTGCACATAGTCTCTATACAGAATACAAACTCCCACAATTTGAGAACTTATTTGTTCCCATCTCCATCAAATAGTTAAACAGTGCTGCTTTAGGCAGGCAGAATGTGCAATATCTCAGTGTCAGGTCTGCAATCCATGTTAAGTGCCACTGCTGTGACGTGAGATGATGTCAAACTTTGCTGTGAGGCAAGCTTTAGGGTCTGTTGTGTGTTTGCTGTGATATAAACTCATTCAGATCTTCAACTTGGAGTCCACAACAAATTTCGCTACATGAACAGTAAAGTCTGTTCTATTCTGTTTTCTGCTCAGTCATTGTTCTTTGCCCTGACAATCAAATCAAATTTATTGTTCAATGTCCAGTTCGGTTTCAAATGATCACAAAAACAACTTGATCATCAAAGAAGGAACTATTTCCTTTTTAAAACTGTTTTGGTATAAACGGCTTTGCAACTTTGCTGTTATTTTGAAATGAAAGCCAACTGTGACGACTGCCAACTTAGCGAGTTTGTCTCTGTATTTAGTAACTTGTTTTTAATTCTAAAGCTCGTAACTTTATTCTTAACAGTTTTTCATAAAGAAATTACTTCTGTTTTAGATTAGAAACATCGTCCGGACACACACTCTGCATGTAGGCATAATGAACCTGGTTGGAAAGAACACAGAAATTTCAGCGTCCTGTCATCTCTTTCAGAGATTATTTCCACTTTTTGTCCTCTATATTTGCATCACAAAATAATTTTAACTTTTTTAGATTTCAAGTTTATTCTTGACATTTAATTTGAACTAATGGAAAATTTAAAAAAAACACCACCAAACAATCATCCACCATTTGTTTTCCCTTCAAATGACCTCTAATTTTCTGGTGTTACCAGATACCTTTGGAGGCTCGTTAAAACATTGCGCTTCTCCTTCTCAGGTGGCCGAAGCCTCGCCCAACAGTTCCATCCCACCTGGAACCAAACTCCCTCCCTCTATATCCAGACTGCAAATGAATCTCGCAGAGATTGTGGCTGATTCCCATACAGTAAGAGTTGGAAGTTAATATAAAATGCTCTTTCTAGTCTGTTTTGATCTTTTCAGATTGTCAGTGTTCATTGTACACTAAAGAAGTAAAATAGCTTTACTTTAACTTCGTATAGGGTACTAGGAATACAATAGGCTTAAAAACCGAACCAGTTACTCAGAAATTTAATTTTTCAAGGCAAAAAAACTGTTCTTATATTCTTCAAAATACTTACAAAATAGCTACAAAGAGCCTAACAATTACATTTACATAAAGTCTGTTCTTTGCTAAGCTACCTGTTATGTTTTAACACAACAATGGTTCAACCTTTGAGCATAGGAGCCTTTTTATGCTTGATTGATTTATAGGTCACTTAAGTGGCTATACCATGCAAATGGTCATGTACTGGCCTAAAAATGGGAAAGAAGCAGCAAAAATCCACAGAAAGTCTTAAAGAGCTTCATGTAACTTGTATAAATTCTACATTTGGGAATTTATTTTTTAGTGTGTAATATTATCTTACCGTTGTAGCAAAAAAAGTTGAATTTCATAGTAGGATGACCAGGGCTCCACATCTGGAAACCGGTTTTGCTTGTGTCTCCAGTTGTGGACCATCTCCAGGAATTGGATGCGTCCCATCCTTGCCCAGGTGTAGGAAAAAGGGGATTCCAACCTGTTTATGTCCTCCTTGCTTTCAAATGTGGCCTGATCGGTGTAATGCTCCCTGCAGTATTGTTGAGCTTTATACCAGGTCATTGACATGTCAACGTAGTAGTACCTACGTGGTGGGAAATGTGTGTGTGTCATGGCAAAATCCTGAATATGGACAAAAGCCGGTGTTTACTAAGATAGGTTTGTCAATAAGGTTTAATTACTGACGCAGTTCACGATGTACACTGTCTGATACAAACAAAGGTGTATGAGTACTTTGGTTTTAGAAAATATTTTAAACTCCATTAACTTATTCAAATTGTGTCATGTTCATTTTACATTGAGATCTTAGATTATAGACCAACACAAAATTGTGCATAATTGTGACTTGGAGGGAAAATAAAACATGGTTTTCACAAATGAAAATATGAAAAGTGTGTCATGTATTGTATGCGGCCGACTTTACTCCGATGTTGTTATGATTCTGGCACGTCTGCTCTACTCTGTCTCTCTGGCTGCAATCAGCAGATGAGATGCACCTGGTGACTGCTGCAGTGCAGTGCAATCTGTGGCATTCCCAAGCACCTTGCCAATTCCCTGGAGATATAATGACTATGACAAGCAGACTGTGCCAGATTTTTGAAAGCCATCGTGTGAGTAGATATCCGCGTCCTTCCGACTGGGATAGTTGTTTGGAACCTTTCCTTGCCTCTTGGTTCTTTGCCCTGCCTGCCCCTTGTCGGACTGTTTGGATTTTGGATTTGACACTGTTTCAGCCTCGATCTTGATGTTTAGTGCCTCTGCCTTGCCCCTTATGCCTGAGTCTTGTTCCGAATCATTGACCCTTTTTCGTGTCGCCTGATTATTGAATCAGCCTAGGACTGCTGCCGGATTATTCAGCCGCAAAAATCATCCTGTCTCATTCTCACCTGAGAGATCCCTGACCTTCTACCCCACTGAGGTTTCCCCTCTGGGTTTCAATGTAATACACCCAGAGAGACGACGAACAGGTTGAGTGACTTCCTGATCCTGTCCCCTGCAAGATTTGGAGAAACTACAAGTCACTAATTCTTCTTTCTGCTTCAGTGATTCTGGAAGCTGTGGGAGTTTAACCTGAGTGAAGTTGTCCTGTGGCTGAATAAACTTTTAATCTTTTCAGGCTCCTACCCCACCCCTCGATAATCATACGGTAGGGCTGAATCATTGGGTGTCCGCCCTTTTTCTCATTCATAATAGAAAAATCTGGCTCCAAAATGGGACCACACCAATCGCCAGCACAGCATTGGCGCATTCCACGTTGATGAGACCCGATTCCTGGGGCTGAGGATTGTCCAGGGCATGGAGGAAATGAAATGTAGTAGCCAACAAGAATGTGATAACACTAGGACATGTGTATGGCACAATTTCCTGTCTCCACACATATGCCGCAACACCCGTCATCAAATTGTGAACCATCGCCAGCAGGGACACAGCAAACCGCCAGAGGTAAGGGAGCCACGCCTATCTCTGCCTGAGATGTTCAGGTGAGACCCAGACCCAGTGTCTGAGCTTGTCCGCCAAGCTTCAGTGTGAGATTCCATTTTGAGCATTCAGCCGTCATCCTTTCCCACTGAGGCCTCACTCCAAGGGGGCTTTTGTTATACCTCTGATGGCAGAAGGGCGAAACGCAGTGCGAGGGGACTGCTGAATGGCATGACGGTCTGCATCTTGTTAACTTCTATTGATGGAAACTTTTTTCAAGGAACTCATTCGAGTTTTTAAACGGGCTTTGGTAATCTTCCACACGTCCGTGAGACCAAAGGCAGCAAGAAGGCTTACTGTCCCCCTCAAACAGGGGGATCAGCCTGTTTCGTCCCTATATAAATTGACTTGACTCCCTTTCATTATGCTGGCCAATCTGATAGCCATAGGAAATTGAGGCAGCACAAATGGATGCATTTATATGCAAGGGACTGAACGCAGACAACACCAAGGATGAGTTAGCGAACCCGTCGACTACCCCTCCCTTCCCTGAAACAGCTCGAGGATCTTGCTGCTCGCATAGGATGTTCAGCTAGCAGAGAGAAGGAGGAGACAGCGACACGGAGGGCAGGGTCGTCCCTCATATTCAGGCGTCCGGCACACCTGCGTGACAAGAGGAGCTGTCCACCTGTCTCACTGAGGAAGAAAACACGATGATTGTGAGCCCATGCAATTGGAGCAGAAACCAAGGATTACCCCCGAGGAGAAAGATCGTTGGGAGGAAGATTCACGACGCCTGTTTTTATTGTGGAAGAACAGGACATTTGGGACGCTAAGATGTCATACAGTAAAAGGACAGGCCCAGCAGAGGAAGGGAGGTCGTGACTACTGAGGCCCGAAAGCAGCTAACTGCCTCCTCCTCTTGTTCTTTCCTGCGCGTTGTTCAAACTGTCTTCCATGTCCATCACAGGGGGGCGTGAGTTAAATTGATTACAGGAGCAGACACTACATTCATGGACGAAAACATTCGCACAAAGTAAGCAACAGCATAAAACTCATTGCCGTCGAGCTGACCCACACGAAACCGGTGAAGCATGTGGATTGGTCAAGCATATGAACAAGTTCACACACTCAGGACGGCGAAGGAGATTACCTTAACAGTTGGAGGTAATCATCAAGGAAAAAGTAACTTTCATGATCATTAATTCACCTGAACTTCCCTTGTAGTCTTAGGGGCCTCCGGTTAGCAGAAACACCACACCCTCACATTGACTGGAAGAAGAGAAGAGATTCTGGGTTGAGTCTGAAGTCATGTTCCGCTGCCTGCCTTTGTCTGCTGCTATGGAGGTCAGCGCTGGAGAATGAGAGCTCGAGGAAAACCATACCGACGGGATTATCCAAGGCATAGACGTCAATACCGCAAGACATAACGAATAGACTTAAAAGGAAGTGTTTAATAAGATCAAGGCCATAGCCTCTCTGCCAACCCACCAGACCATTATAGATTGTGCCTACTATGATTTGTCTTCCTGGAGCACTTGCACCCCACCCAAAGGCAGGCTTCTACATCGTTGTCTGGTCCAGAGCACTAGGGCACATGAAGAAATATGTTGATGAGGCATTAAAAGGCAGGACAAAATTAAAATCTTCTATCGGAATGGCTCCTGCAGGTGCTGGTTTCATTTTTTGTTGTGGAAGAAGGATGGTTCGTTGAGACCATGCATTGATTATAGAGGCCTTAATGACATAACAGTTAAACAATAGATACCCTGTACCAGCATCAATGAACACAGCTTCTTGATTAGATCCAGGGAGGACCAAGATATTTTCTAAGCTGGAGCTAAGGAATGCTTAATCATCTGGTCCGAATCAAGAGAAGGGGAAGGAGGGAGAAGACGGCCCGTTTTAACACAACATACGGGCCACTTATGAATGCAAGCGTCATGCAATTCCGGACTTTATAACAGCTCCTGCAAGTTTTCAGTCAATTGAGCGTACTCTGTTCATGACGTTCTAAGAGGACATGGTGTATGATGTCAATTCGTGTTTGTCTACCATTATGATGACATAGGAGTAATCTATTCTCAAGATTGGATACCCACGAGGAAACATGTCAGGAGCTGGTTCTCCTGCGTCTTCTGCACAAAACCAGTTGTTCGTCCAAGGCAGAGAAATGTGAGTTTCACACACTACTACATCCTTTTTGGCTTCATCGTTTCCCCAGGTCAAGTGATTGTTGATCCCTGCTGTACTAAAGTAAGGGCCCGTTTGGAATGGCCTGTCCCCACTGATCATAAGCAAGCTTCAGAGATTTCTGGGATTCGCCACGAAACTCTTTAATAGGAAGGTTTATTAGAATATTACAGCCCTGAGTGTGCTACTCCCCTGAACGATTTAACCTCGTTCCAGACAAGATTTGTATCGGAATAAGGATGCAGAGAAGGCCTCAAACAGTTTAGAAGGAACTCTTCAGGATCAGGCTCCAGTGCTACGGTCTATCCTGACCAGAAAGGGACAGTATTTAATCGTGAGGAGGATGGATGCCAGTCAAGGCACTGGTTTAGAGTAGCCGTGGTTATGCCAGAGAGGTGAGGATGATTGTGTTCAACATGTGCCTTTTTTGCGCAAGGACTCTGTCACAGAGCTGAGTGGAATTACGACGTGGGAGGACACAGCAGAGTTGCTGGCCGTCAAGTTGGCATTGACGGAGTGGAGACATGGCTGGAAGGACTAAGGAGCAATATGGTGTGGACTGACCATAAGGAATTTGGAGTACCTGAAATCAGCAAAAACACGGCTGAACCTCAGGCAGGCAAGATGGGCTCTGTTTTTTATGGTCATTTACATTGTCTCCCTGTCTAATAACAGGGCCAGGGAGTAAAAATGGCAAAACCTGACACGCCTATCCTCAGATTCAAGAGTCCGCAGAATCTCAGTCTGCAGGTGAAGAGGAGTTTATCTTCCTGAGGCCGTACGTTGTCTGTGTCCCCGAGTTGAGAGTGGAAAGGGAGGTCCAGGAGGCCATCAGGGATCTGCCTATCCCCACCATCATGCCCACCACGGACCCGCATCTATGTTTTGCTCTCACCACACAGTATATTTTCGGCAACTTGATGCCAAAGGTGAGACTGGGGAGTCTTGTCTACATTGCTCTCGTCTCGTTTGTCATCCTGGAATCAGTCAGAACGATTCAGACTAGTTACAAGCTCAGTTTTGGTGGCCATCGCTTGTGAAGGATGTCACAATGACTATAGTTTCTGCATGCAAACTCAATGATATATTGTTATCCTCTGTCAAGGCGATAGAGTATATGCTCGTCACCCCCCTGCGGCGGTTGTTGCACCCATTGCCCATGTCCCCCTCGCGCCATAGAGTCACACATTGCTATATGGACTTAGTTGTAAAAGGTTTACCGAAGTCAAATGGTCCACTCTGTTCTGATGACGATAAATTGACAGATTTTCAAGATGTGTTCATCTGATGCCTACCTGGAGATAGGCTCCCGTCTGGCAAAGGAGATGGGTTAGAGATATTGACAGAGAAGTTTTCAGGCTCCCAGGAATACCTGTACTGACGTGGTTCTCCCAATAGAGGACCCCAGTTGTGTCCGTTTTGGAAGGAGTTCGTTGCTTTGTTGTGGAAGTTCTGTTAGTCTCTCTTCAGGGTTCATCTCAATACTGATGCGGCCAAACAGAGCGAGCCAACCAGAATGGAACCAAACTTTGACATTCCTATGTGAGTCAAGTACCGAACCAGTGTGAGTCACAAAATTACCTGTGGGTGTGAATACGCACATGAACTCTGTTGCAGTCAAGTGCCACAGCTCGGTTTGCGCCCCTTTCCATGTGGTGTTTAGGTTGTCACAAGCCACCCATGTTTTCCGTACAGGAGAAAGAGGCTAATGTTCCGTTCTGCCCAGAAGCTGCCTTAAGATGCCAAAGAATATGGAGGAAGGCCAGGAGGGCCATGATCAGAAGCGTCACTGGTTTCACAGTCACAACGAACGGCCAACCGGGAGACGAGATGCCTGCCCAACTACGTACCAGGGTCGCGGGCCGAAAGTTTGGTCTCTCCGCCAAAGGACCTATCGTTGACGGATAGAGTCCCAGAAGCTGGCGCACCCCGATTTGTTGGACCTTCCCTATCTCAAGATCATCAAACCCGTCTCCTGTACGCTGAGATTGCCCAATTCCATGAGGATTTCAACACCACGTTCAAGTCTCAGGTCTAAGCCATCCTGGAGCCCCGACTCGGGCCTCACTACGGGCCCCTCCACACACCCAAGGTCATGATGGAGCCCAGGTTACTGTCTGGCGCATGTATCTCGGTCCAGGCTTCGAAGAGAGGGACTTGGATGTGGCAATACCTGGTGAAACTGGGAAGGGACTATGTGGGCCACGAAGGAAGCGGACATTGGATTCCTACTAGGGTTACAATCCTTATAAGGACATAATTCGTGCGTTCATCGGACTCCATACAGTGATCAGCCCTCGTGGGTCCGTCAGAAGCCGGACCTTAGAAGGGGTGGTACTGTTATGATTCGGCACAGTCTGCTCTACTCACACTGTCATCTCTTCGGCTGCCAATCAGACAGATGAGATGCCCCCTGGTGAACATGCTGGCAGTGCCAGCTGCAATCTGTGCATATCCAAGCACCGGGGTCTTCCCTGATATTACTTGCACTGATGACAAGCAGACGGTGGCCAGATTTTGAAAGCCATGTGTGAGTATATATATCCTGCGTTCCTTCCTGAATGATGTGTTGTTTGACCTTGCCTTGCTCTGGCTTTGCCTCTGCCCCCCCTTGTCGGACGTTTGGTTTTTTGGTTTGACCCTTTTTCCGCATCTGATTTATCCCTCTGTCTGCCCTTCCCTGACGCTCTTGTTCCGATCATTGACCCTTTTCCCCCTGGATTTTTAATAGCCTAGCCCTTGGATTATTCAGCCAAAAGCACCTTTCTCCCCCACCTGCGCTGGGGAGTCCCTCCCTTTCTACCACTGGGGTTTTTTCCCCTTGGGTTTCAAGTTTAAACCCCAAAACAAGAAAAGGTTAGTGACTTTCCTGATCCTTGCAAGATTTGGAGAAACTACAAACAATAATTTCTTTCTGCTTCAGTGATTCCTGGAAGCTGTGTGGAGTTTAACCTGAGTGACGTTTTCCTGTGGCTGAATAAACTTTTTAATCTTTCAGTTCTGTGTCTGGCTGAATCTTGGGTCCGCCTTTTTCTAATTCATAATAGATGTGTGACGCCCAGTTATTTTAAAATGCATTGCAAGTCATTTAACATGAAAAAATGCAAAATAGATCAAGCTATTTGAAAATGTTTCGCATTTGCCTGTAATTTTGCAATCTGATACATTTAACTTGTGCAACTTCTTTTATATCAATTTTATACTCTATATCACCCCTATTATTGTCTATACCCTCTTGTGCTTGTACAGAACACACAGAACAAACGACCATGCAGCACACACACTCAAACCTAAAGGTAATTTAGAAAGCCTAATTAACCTAACAGTTGTGGTACCCAGAGAGGACCCATGTATGCATGGGGAGAATGTAAATGTACAAATTCCATGCAGAAAAACCCTAGGACCTTCTTGCTGCAATTCAACAGTGCTGACAACTTCTCCGCTGTACAGAACTACTTTTTATCTAATTTATAAATCTGTCCTGTTTTGAAAATCTGGAGATGCTCTTAAAAAGCTCAGAAATATAGACGTGCCATTCCAAATTTTATTCCTGCCTAACTTACAGTACAGATCAAAAGTTTTATTTTCATGACTATGAATATTGTAGCTTCACACTGAAGGCATCAAAACGATGAATTAACTCATGTGGAATTATATACTGAACAAAAAAGTGTGAAACAACTGAAAATATGTCTTATATTTTAGGTTCTTCAAAGTAGCCACCTTTTGCTTTGATTACTGCTACGCACACTCTTGGCATTCTTCAAGAGGTAGTCACCTGAAATGGTCACTGAAATGTCACTGTCATATTTACAGCCTTCCTACAAATTTCCTATTTCAGAATTCAATGATTTTCCAGACAACATTTTTTAGAATTAATTTTTACAGGATTATGGACATTTGAGCACAAAACAATAGGGTTTCATTTTCTGTTTTAGTTTTAAATCATATTGTGAGCAGAATTCAAATAAAGTTGAAATTTCAATGCTTTGTTTAACACCCGAGCTGAACCCAATTCATGACCTTGGGCACCAGTTAAAATCCCACATTTAAAATTTTCTGAACTATGAAATGGCCAATATACATTTTTTTATTTTTGAGTGTCTGTTAGCTACTCAAAAGCCATAATAATTGATTATTGGTACATAAATCAGTGTAAACATTAGTTTTTTATTCATTCTGATTTTTACATTTTTATATAATTTTAAACTTCTGCTTCTTTCCATTCTCAATTTTAATTTTTCCATTTTTATTCACAAAATGATCAATTTACTTTTTGATCGTGACCTAAGGATAACTGTGACATGCCGCAAACGTAGAACAAATTTTACAAGTATTTACTGTGCAGTGAACAAATATTTCAGAGTACTTAAAATATGTAATTTTATTACTCTCCTTTGTGGATAACCCCATTCAGGTCAATATTTGTAGGTCATTTACCCCACTTTACAAATCCTTGTTGAGTAAGTCAGCATATTTGAGAAGAAGGCCAAATTGTCTTTTTGTCTTAATATATCTCACCCTGATTTCCTGTTTACAAAGTTCATTGTATAGAAGAAGTGACCCTGTACCTACACACATACAGTGTTGTGCAAAGTATTTGCCTCCTTACTGATTTCTGCTGTTTAGGGTGTTTGTTACACTTAAATGTTTCAGATCATCAAACAAATTTTTAAATCAGTCAAAGATGAGCTGAAGAAATACCAAATGAGGTTTCCAAGTGACAGTTTCATATATTAAGAGAAAAAAGCTGTCCAAAACAACTTGGCCATATGTGAAAATGGAATTACCCTGCTTTATAAGCGCTTGCAATGACTGTCAGTGAGTCTTTTTCAACGGTTTAAAGGAATTTTGGAGGGTTTTTAAGCATGGATGGCAGATCTTTTTGTTGATAGATAATGTCCCGGTTTTGTTTCATTAATAAGTTGCTTCTTAAATTTTTGGTTGATTCCTCTGTTCTCACTCTTCAATCCAGTTTTTGGTTTTCTAATTTATTAGTATTATAATTTCATATACATTACAAAGACTGGTAAGTCTTAACTGATATCACTGATTAATAGTCCGCCTACTGAGTCATTTATAACATCATTTGTAAAGATGTTATTATTAAGGATGGTAGAATGGGTTGTGATTCTCCTGGGTCTGATATTTTTTGGTATTTTGTGGTAGGAGTTTGTCTTGTAACTGGTGGGTTGCTGGTTCAACCCCTGCTCAGTTTGTCTCGCTCAGTGTGTGAATGGGGGTGGATGATTAATTGTACTTTTAAGCGCTTTGCAGTCCTTGGACTTGAAAAAGTACTATACAGTTTATCCATTTATCATTTATGGCAAGTCCTCCTCCAACTTAGTTTTTTCTGTTCCTGTATCTGAACTTGTATCCATCCAGGTGAAAACCAGTTCCCTTTTCTGTGTACTGTCACGTTTTAGATATTGTTTTAATATTAAATAGTCTTAGAGAAGTAAATATTCCTTAATGTGATTAAAACTAGCATACAGACTTCTGCTGTTGAAATGGATTATTGACAGTTTATCCTCAGTAGTGATGAACTGGTCGAATTGACCATCAGTATAGTAAAAAAAGTTGGTGTTATTGGTGCTTTAGAAAATTGTTCCGAATCATTTGGGTTGTGCTCATTGTGCTCAAATGGCGTTAGTTCTAATTGATCATGAAATGTATCCAGTTTGTAAGGCTGTTTCCAGATATAGGTGTGTCAGATCTGTCCATGTCTTTTTGTCATAGTGTGTGTGGGTGTGTGTGTGTGTTAGAGTTCACCTAGCAACTTTTTGATTGCCCCCACCCCCATCAGTTGGCAGTTCGTTTTGGACCCATAGTGCCTTTCATTCTTATACTGATTTTAATCCTGACCCCTAGAGATGTGTGAAAATCAATTTTAAAGTCTATGGAGTATGAGTTAGCAGATCAGGAACAGGAAGTTGCAGAGAACATTAAATGAAGGGCAAATCAGATTGAAATTGTACCTTTTAGTAGGCCAATCCATAGTCTTCATTCTGTTATTTTGTAGCCATTTAGAGATGGACTAGGGTGCTTTCATTTATTTTCTCTTTGAAAGTGCACGGGTAAATAGGCATGAGCCGATGGCCTGACATTCTCCTTCAGGATTTCCAGGAGGACAACAGAAATAATGATTTCATTGGTCATGGCAAGTTGTCCAGGTCCTGAAGGAGCAAAGCAGCTCTACACCATCACATTACGACCACCGTGCTTTTACTGTTGGTAGAATTGTCCTTTTCTAATATGCTGTTAGTTTCACATTAGATGCTTCCAAAAAGGTCCACTCTGTTTTGTTGGTCCACAGAATATTTTCTTAGTCTTGAGGATCCTCAGTTTATCTTTTGGTTAATCTGAGAATGTTTTTTTTATGGCTTTGGATCTTTTCCATGGATCCTGTTTTTGCTCTTTCTTATTGTTGAATCATCAAACTGACTTTAACTGAGACAGATGAGGCCTGCAGTGCTTTTGATGTTCTGCATTTTTGCTACCTCCTGGATGAGTCATAGCATCGCCCTTAATTTTGGTAGGCCGGTCACTCCTGGTAAGGTTTGTCACAGTTTTATTTTGTTTTTCATTCACAGATAATTGCTCTTTCGGTGATTCACTGGAGTCCCAAAGACTTAGCAATTGCTTTGTAACCCTTTCTAACACAATAGTTGTCAGTGACTTTGTTTCTCATGTGTTCTTGGATATATTTAGAAGAGGGCACAATGTGTTGCTCTTTGAGATGTTTTAGACTACTTCTTATTGTCTGACAGGTACTATTAATTAGCTGCCTGATTCTACAGGCCTGATAGTAATCAGGGCTCATTGTGGCATCTTTCCAAAAATTGTGGTTCTTCACCATTAATTCATAATAATATATGTGGGTGGTAATTACTTGTCACATAGGGCCAAGTTAGTTCAGTTAGCTTTTTTGTCTTTATAAATGAAATCATGATGTAAACTGCCTTTTATATTTGATTCCTGTTATCTTAGTTTCAAGTGCAGATAAAAACAAACACAGAGCAAATATCTAAGGGGCAAATACTTTTTCAGCACCCTATAAGAAAAAAAAGTTCTAAAATTTCAATTCCCGTTTTTTTTCTAACGCCAAAATTTAAAAACAAAATGTCGTCTCAAGGCACTTCACAAAATCAGGTACATAACTTCTAATTAAAACTTAAATCATTGAACAGTGCAGTCAGATTCTCCGTTATTTATTTCAGATTGGATAAAAAGGTTTTCTATCTAAGGAAATCCAGCAGATTGCATCGAGTCAAAGACTTGTAACAGTCACAGTTTTTCCAGCGTCACTCCTGGACAGGATATTTGTAATTTTTGGGAAATGTTTCCCGGGGTGAAAAAAAGGAAAACCTAGAAACCCGTTAAAAATGGGATTTAAATGACATGTCCTGGTCAAAAATAACACCCAAAGGGTTTTTTTTTTTTATTATCGGAGGTCAAAATTTAATGCCATCCCAGGGTTAGTGATTGACTAAGCAGTTTTTTTTAAAGACCCGGTCCAAAGACGACAAAACTTTTTTTCTTGTCTGAATTTAGAAGCCCAAAAAATTTTAAAGTCATCCAAGTTTTATGTCTTCAAGACATGCCTGTAGTCTATCTAACTGGTTTGGGCTCATCAGGATTTATGGATAAGTAAGCTGAGTATCATCAGAGTAACAGTGAAAATTTATTCTATGCTGCCTCATAATTTTTTACCTATTCGACGCATATATATAGTAAAGAGAATTGCCCAAGTACTGAACCGTGTGGTACTCCACAATTAACCCGGGAGTTTAAAGATGATTTTATCATTTACATGAAAAAACTGGAATCTGTCAGACAGATAAGATTTTAAACCCAGCCTAGCGCTGTTTCCCCTGATCCCTACAGCATATTCCAGCCTTTTTAAAAGAATATTATGGTCGACTGTATCAAATGCAGCACTGAGATCTTACAGGACAAGTACAGACACAAGTCCATTATCTGAGGCCATAAGAATATCATTAAATGACTTTTTAGCAGAGCTGTTTCAGTGCTATGATGAGCTCTGAAGCCTGACTGAAACTCTTCAAACAGGTCATTGCTGTGTAAATGCTCACACATTTGATTAGCAACTATTTTCTCAAGAATTTTAGATAAGAATGGAAGATTGGATATAGGTCTGTAATTTTTCAAGTCTTCTCGATCAAGCGAAGGTTTCTTAAGCAAAGGTTTAATTACAGCTACCTTAAAAGCTTGTGGTACGTACCCATTTACTAAGGATAGATTAATCATATATAAAATGGGGCTGGTAATCAGAGGGAACACTTCCTTAAATAATTTGGTTGGGATTGGGTCTAACATACAAGTTGAAGGCTTAGATGAAGCTAATATTTCTGATAACTCAGGAAGCTCCACAGGATCAAAACAGTCCAAACACAAATCAGGTTCTACAGTTATTTCCAATGTTGTTTCACTTGCTGAGGATGAAGTAATCATCTTCGGGAGTATGTCAAAGATTATATTTTTAATAGAATCGATTTTATCTAAGAAGAATCCCATAAAGTCACGACTGCTAAGAGCTAAGGGAATGGATGACTGTGTGTAAGTTTAGCAACTGTACTGAAGAGAAACCTAGGATTATTCTTGTTCTCTTCTATTAATGATGAGAAATAAGCTGAAGTGTAAGGCGAAGTGTCTTTTTATACAACAGTAGGCTATATTTCCAGATTAAGTAGGAATCCTCTAGGTGTGTAGAGCGCAAATTTCTCTCCAATTTTCTAACATTGTGCTTTAAAGTACGCAGCTCTGAATTAAACCAGGGAGCAAGCCTACTATGAATAATTACCTTCTTTTTCAAGGGGGCTGCATTGTCTAATGCACCACGGAATGATGACGTATCACTATGAACAAGAGAACCAATTTGTGAAGGGGAAGAAACAAAATTATTGCCCTCCACTGTGTTTTTCTGTGATAATGAGGAAATCAAAAGTGGAACAGATTCTTTAAAGGTTGTTACAGCATCGTCTGATAATGATCTACTATAATGAAATTTTCTTTCAGGTGTGGAGTACTCTGTTAAATTAAACTCAAAGGTTATTAAAAATGGTCAGACAGGACAGGGTTGTGAGAAAATATTGTTATGTCTTTACACTCAATGTCATATGGCAGCACAAGGTCCAGAGAGTGAAGACAAAGGTGGGTAGGTTTGTTAATGTTTTGAGAAAAGCCAAATGAGTCTAAGATAGCATTAAAGGCTATATTTAGGCTATCACTTTCAGTGTCAACATGAATGTTGAATTCCCCCACTATAATAACTTTATCTGTATTTAACACTAAATCAGATAAAAGGTCTGAAAACTGATCTAAAAACTGAGAGTAAGGGCCTGGTGGACGGTACAAAACAACAAACAGAAGTGGTTTTAGTGCTTTGCAATTTGGATGAGGAAAACTAAGGATTAAATATTCAAAAGAGTTGTAGCTATTGATTGGTCTGGGACTAGTCAATAAATCGGACTGAGAGATGGTTGCTACTCCTCCTCCTCGCCCAGTATTTCGAGGAATGTGAAAATTTAAATAATTATTAGGAGTTGACTCATTTATAGTAACATAATCATCTTGCTGCAGCCAGGTTTCTGTGAGGCAAAATAAATCAATCTGATTGTCACAAATCAGGTCACTAACTAGCAAAGTCTTCGAAGAGAGAGATCTTATGTTCAGTAAGCCACATTTAATTGTTTTATTTTTATTTTTAGTCTGAGTTATGTTTATTTTTATGAGATTTTCCTGATTTCCTCTTTTTAGATAATTTTTTAATCTATTCAATTTTGGCCGTGGGCAAGACACTGTCTTAATAGGGTAATGGGTGGGTAGCAGTACAGAAGCTGCAGAGAGGATTGTTAAACTATGACCCTGCTTCCTGGTCTGAACCCTGGCTTGTCAGAGTTTTGGAGAACTAATAAATTCAGCCAGATTCCTAGAAAGAAGAGCTGCTCCATCCAAAGTGGGATGGATGCCGTCTCTCCGGATCAGACCAGGTTTTCCCCAAAATGTTTGCCAATTATCAATGTAACCCACGTCGTTTTCTGGTCACCACCTAGACAGCCAGCGGTTGAATGACAGCATGCGGCTAAACATGTCGTCACTGGTCAGATCGGGGAGGGGACCAGAGAAAATTACGGAGTCCGACATTGTTTTGGAAAACTTACACACCGAAGCAACACTAACTTTAGTGACCTCCGATTGACGTAACCGGGTGTCATTACCGCCAGCATGAATTACAATCTTACTGTATTTACGCTTATCCTTAGCCAGCAGTTTCAGTTAGGATTTAATGTCGACCGTTCTGGCCCCTGGCAGACATTTGACTATGGTCGCTGGTGTCTCTAGTGCCACGTTTCTGACTACGGAGCTGCCAGAGTTGGCTTCTCAGCGGGTGTGTCGCTGTGCGGGGAAAATCTGTTAGAAACGCAGACGGGTTGGTGGTGACCTGTGGGCTGGGATCTAGGACTATGCTTTCTACCTACTGTCACCCAGCCGGCCTGAGGCCGCGGCTGCGCGGGCTCAGCTGAAGGACTGCTACGGGGACTGCTACGGGGAGGCCCCTTAGCCAGGCTCCGCGCTGGCTAAGGGGCCTCTGCTATCTGCTGGTTTTTCAACAGCACGGAGCCGGGTTTCTTAAGAAAGCAGGAGAGAGGAGAAGACTCGGAGAGAGAAACAGCTGAACGGGTAGCCATGGTGGAGCTAAAGCTAACGCTAAGCTAGCGACCCCTTACTACTACTAGAAAACCACGTAAAACACGGAGAGTCCCCAAACGTTAAAAGCAGCAACAGAACGTATGTGTTTTAACGTGCTTATGTATTATAACAAGTAAGAGATATCACAATAGAGAGAAATTAGAACGAGAGAGCCTTCACACACCAAACAATTCACTAAGTGCAAACCGGAAGTGACGAATACGCCTTACCACGCCTCCACTCACTAATGTGAACTAAAGTAGGTTTATGGCTTATTCTGTTCTTAATGAAGCAAATTGTTACATGAATAATGATCACGCATCATCTTTGATATACACCACTCACAAAAAGTTTGTCATATTTGGCTTTTGGGTGAAATTAATGGAAAACATATAAAGTTCACGCTACAAAGAAATTCTGTCATGACAGTGTAGAAGCATGCAATCATGATTTCCTCATCACAAACAATTCATTGAAACAAAAGCCAACAACAGTGGTGGGTTTACCACAATACAAAATGTCACAGTCTCAGTATTGTCTCATGTGCCATTGAACATCAATTCCAGCTTGAAAACGACGTCTCATGATGTTCACAAGTTGACTTATTGTCCGCTGAGGCATGGCATCCCACTGTTGTTGAAAGGCTGCCTTCAGGTAGTTGAGGTTCTGGAGTACAGAGTTACGAGCCTCTAGATGGTGACTCAGCTGATCCCATAGGTTTTCAGCTCTGGAGAAAGTGTAGTCTACTCCGTTTGAGGTACCCCAGTCTCCAGCAGCTGTTCCTTAATGATGCAACCTCGATGAGTTGGAGTATTGTCGTCCATGAAGAGGAAACTAGGGCTGTGTTGTTCATGCAGGAGCACAATGACTGGAATAATGGCGTTATTCAGGTAGTATGGGTGTGTAGGGCAATTCTGTATTGACTAGACACACCTGCCCACATTTTACCAGCACCACCAAAGGATCGTCTTGTTCCGCAGGGCACTGTTTATAATAAAGCGGTCATTAGTGTGGGATGTGGAAAAAGGATGCTCACTTCAATGCCTTTCTGGGACTCTTCCAGTCTCTCTGTATCTCTGTTGCAACTCTTGGACCCTCTAAGCTCAGCCACTTATGTCTGAGAACATCCTGTTTAAAACCTCTCTATGGTGAAGTATTGTAGATCAATTGTTAGGTGTCACTTTGGTCTCATGATGTCAAGATGTGAACAGCATGATGAGAAGCACTGTTTAAATACCAACTCGGACTGAACCAAACCATTTATT
The DNA here is from genome assembly GCA_036173005.1 of Crenichthys baileyi. Classification (NCBI taxonomy): domain Eukaryota; kingdom Metazoa; phylum Chordata; class Actinopteri; order Cyprinodontiformes; family Goodeidae; genus Crenichthys; species Crenichthys baileyi. The sequence goes on along the minus strand of JAHHUM010002889.1, from coordinate 403,105 downwards.
GGTCCGTTCATTAAGTTCACCTGTAAAGGTTATAGTGCATTTTAGGTTCATCCTGAAATTTCACCCAAAAGCCAAATATCCCCAACTTTTTGTGAGTGGTGTATAATGTGAAGTGCATTGAAATTAAATCTAAAATCATGCTTTAGATCGACATCAACAATTTATTTAGCCAGGATCTTTGCCAAAACTGTGCTTTGCTACGCTAATTCATAATATTAATTTATAGGAATGTTTAGAACAAAGACCTGAAATTGTGCTGCCAAGCAAATATTGTTTAACCCACCTAAGAAGATTTCACAAATGAGGTTTTGTCACATTTAAATGTTTCAGATACGCAAATAAATTTTCATGTGAGACGAAGAGCTTGATTAAACACAAAAAAGTAATTAGCAAATGAATTTCATAGGGCAGAAATGGCCCTGCTAGATCAATCCAGAACCTTTTTGTTTGTTTTGATTTTAAGCCGTTAAGAGGTGAACTTTCTGCTGTACTTTGGATCATTGTCTGCTGTGTAGCCTAAGTGTGCTTGAGCTGAAGGTCACAGCTGAAACTTCTCCTTTGGGAAAGCAGTTTTGGCAATGGATTGTTCTCTGACTGTGAAGCCTGCAGATAAGGTGTGACTGATTCATGCAGTTTAAAGTACTCAAATGTCTAGACTGTTAAAAAACTGGATTAAAAATTCTAGATAACCTAGATCTATAATTACTCGATGTGCTCTTGCAGTTGGCTGACTTTCTTGGAAAGGTTTGTTCCATATGTTCTCCATTTGGGGATAACAGCACTTACCGTCGTCCTGAAGCCTTAAAAATGGCTTTGTAACGTTTTCCAGACTGATGGGTGGCGACGACTCAATCTCATTATATCAGGGCATGATGTGTTGATTTTTAAGATCTTATACCCTACTTCGTGCTGTAAAACAGGTTCTATTGAAGTTATTTGACTGTACAAGTCTGACAGTAATCAGACCTGGGTGTGGCTAGTGAAGTTGAACTGAGGTTTAAAAACAATGCACTAAATCATAGTTGCCTCATTTAAGGGGGAATTACTTTCTCACATAAAATAGCTTGGTTTGGATAGCCGTTTCCTCCTATTTATTGAGATAGTGATTTATGAAATGGCACTTGTATTTAAACAGGTTCTTTAATATCAAAATTGGTTTGATCAGAAATGTTTAAGTGTGACAAAGAAAGCAACCGAAAAAATCTGTCAGATGGCATTTTTTGCCTCACTGTACATGCATTTGGAGAAAAGGGTTCCCTAATCTATCCAATTTCTCAAATACTAGCACTCTTAGCAGCACAAAGTGTGAAATCTTTACAATTTTCTTAAAAAATAGGCTAATGAGCAAAACCCAGATTAACTGTTTAGGGACTTGGCAATGCTGGTCATCCCCATGGGGAGAGAGGATGCAGCAACCAACATGATTTGCAATAAATAAATATTTATGATGTCCTGAAATAAATTTAGAATTATCCTAAATTACAGGCTCTTACCTAAGAGAAGGAGAGTCATTCGAACAGTTTGTTTGTTCATTATGGATTTTTCTGCTGAAGGAGGAAAACAGCTGTAAAACATGTAAAAAAAAAAATATAATGTAATTTTCTTTCTTCAGTACAGAATCCACTAATGTAAAAACATATCAAAAATATGGGTGAGTATTTCATAAAATAAATTTTATCTGAATTTAAATGCAAATGTTGTTGTCCAGCTTGTGAAGCTCAACCTAAATCTAATATCATCTAAATTTTAGCTCAGCAATACCTTGAAAAATGTAGTCGATACTCACAAGCAATACGGCTTGGTGTTCCAATGTTAAGATCTTGCGTTCTAAGGATAGGGAGGTGGTAGGTCTTGTGATAAATGTAGTGCTTCATGTCATTTACATATTTTTGACTTTGAAATACATATTTGTTGGTTATTTACACTAACATAAAAATCATTGTATAAGTGAGTCTATTTTGGGAAGAACAGTCAAAACGAAGTCAAGACCCTGTTTTCTCTAACAAAGAAATGTGTTAAAATGTTTACAAATGTTTAGATCTGAAAGCCATTCTTGATTTTAAAATATAATTTTGAGCTTTTGAATCAAGAAGTTTCATAGCTTGGTGGAATTTAAATTGCATCCTGAAGCGGCAACATGGAAGAGGCAACGACCATTAATTAAGAATTTAAAAAAACTTAAATACACACAAAAATGTCAAAACAATAGAATCAAGCTAAACCTAAACTGAGAAGGCATATGCAAACATGAAGACGGCAACAGGTTGAGAAACCAGCAGCAATAGGAAGTGGAGTAGACAGGAAAGGAAACGGGAGCAGGAGGAGTAATTACAGGAAAGAGAGAGCACAGAAACAGTCGTTTGGAGAGGAGGATGGTCTTCAACAACCTCAAAGTGTACAGGAATAATCACTTGAAAAGACAGGTGGTCCTCGGACAGAGGCAGGACGAGGCCTGCTTGTGCCTTCTTAAACTGCAGGAGCTCAGCATCCAGGTGAAGGGGAGAAACTTACATGCAGACACTACTGCATGGAGATGTGCATATGTAGAGTGGAGCTCTGAAGAGGGACATGGTGGGACCCGGAGTTCTGGCATGCAGCTTTGAGAGTTTTCTCTTTTTTATTAAAAAACAATGATAATTTTAGTTCTTTGGCCTATTTAATCCATATAAACTCAATTTGATTATTAAGCTACAAACAAACTGTATGCTAAAAATAACATAGCATTCATTAACTATTAATTATAAAATCATTAACCTGTGAGAATGGGAAGTCTTTGTTTTAATTAGCATCAAATCCACAGAAAAGGTGGGTTGAAAGAAAACCTTTTGCACAGAATTTAACTCAGATTAAAGAAGTAGTACACCCAAAAGATCAGAAAGGCGTGAGTCAAGGACTGAACCTTTTATGTCTGTTATAGCTTAGAGAAATGCAGAGTATGAGAGTTCAAAATTTTTTATTTTTGTAAACCACTTTCTTGTTAAATAACATCATCAGAACTTAACTGAAGTCTGAGTCCATTTTTTTTTATCTAAAACCTTATTTCAGAATCAGAATCAGAATCAGCTTTATTGTCAAGTTTGTACATACAAACAAGGAATTTGACTCCGGTACACTTTGTGACCTTGTTTGTTTTGTGTGCGTTCAACAAGTTGGTGTCTGAGAACATAATTTCTTATTCAAACAAGTTGAATTTGAATATGGAGGAAGTTTCTCAGCTGCTCAATTTGCCTGTGTTTGACTAGAATTCAGATCACTGTAGAAACTAAGATGTACCATATTGAAACCTCACGGTAAATGCAAATGGTTTAAATTTTCCCAAAAAATAAAATAGGCCTCAGGTTGGGGTCCTGCTTTCCATTTTTAATACGTCCCCGGAAAGTTTTAATTGTGAGGACATTAATCTCCTACAGAATCAGACTTTTGCCTGAACATGCATGCAAAGAGTGCAGCTTGGATTCAAAGCAGAGTAGAACGAATATTAGTAAACAACTAGGATTTAAGCAAAGAAGCAGGTATCAGGGTAATGTGTTGGCTTTAGTAAACACGATGCTGGTTTCCATCCAGTGTAAAGAACCTTTTCCCTGAGAAAAAAAACAGGGACACAGGGAGCATTCCTGTTGCGACGGGTTCAACTTTAAACATTTGAGCTAGTGTTCGACTCTGATGATCCACAAGCCATTGTTCATTGCATGTAAATGCCACATTCTGTTGGTATTGCCTCAGTATGACAGGTAGGACAGCAGTCATACAAATGACACAAAAGACAACATAAGATACATGGTTGATTGTGAGTTTAATGCTCAAAATTGCAACCCGTTTCCGTTTCACCGTTTCATCAATCAGAACATGGTAAGAATTATCTTTTTTCTATGACTACCAGTTTCTACACTTATTTGATTCTAACATCTAGTGTATAAAAACATTTTCTACACTATCATTATTTATTAAACAAAGATGAAATAAAGGAAAGAAAAAGTAAATTAGAGGCACAAAACAGGCAATAAAGCAGGTCTGCATTACTCAAGTCAGTATATTGTTCTGTTTTATGCTCAGTTCACACATATTAAATGTTACACCCATTAACTGAAAGCAAGTAAAACCTCTAAAGAAAAAGCTTTTACATGCCACTCACACAGACAAATGTCGAAATATGGCGCAGTAATGTCCTCTGATTTCATTTTTACCTGAACAAGAAGTGATTCTTTACTAGGAGTAAATTAATAATCAATGCTATAAGACATGTGAGGAGTACTGTGTTGTAGGTTTCCTGCTGGTCCTAAACAGAGATACAAGAGTTTAGTTAGACAAAAAAACACACAAAAATAATTTACTTTGGATTTTTAACAACTATTTTCTAACATTTCTGGGAAAAAATTGTGCGTTGACAAGAACACACATAACATTAAATACTGTCCAGAACATGGAGATGTCGACATTAATAAGAAATGCAAAGGGTAAAGACAATGGTTTGTGATTATTTATAAATAACTAGCAGTATTTCCCTACCCTGGTAAGACAAGACTATGGTAGTTTTATTTTGTGTTTTCTGGTTCCTGCTCAATACATGAAGCATTAAGAGGCATATGAGAAGCAGGTTGCTACTTCATAGTTTGTTTTAAATTCTTTGTAAAGCTTTATGTAGTAAATAAACTAATACACAGAATGTCTTTCCAAAAAAAAATTTTTGTTCACCAAGAAGTCTTTCTGTTGATGGATATGTCCAAGCATAGCATAAAAACTTTTTTCAAATAATAAGATAAGAAAGCAGATGGCTGAGAAGTGTTTTTGTGTTTTATGTTTTTTGTTACCTACCTGACAGCTTCTTCCAGGCCAGTTTGATATCATTCACACCCTGATTTGCAAGCCGTGCACGCAACTGAAAGAGAAAGATGAAGGAGAAATCTTTTATTTTGTCCCTTTTCAACTTTCTTAGAACCTAGGAAAACTCTACGTTTTTTTTAATGAATTCCTGTACATTGAGCAAAATTATGGTTTTCTAAACTTTAGGATAAGATTTATATATTTTTTTGTAGCCCCACAGACGCAGAACCCTGACCCATTATCCTGCTGTATAGTTCACTAGCCCACTGTAACAGGACGTGCCACTCTGTGTGAAGAGGGTTTACCGGAATACCACTATGAAATCAAATGGCTTGCATGAACTAGACAGGGATCTCTCTTATATCTGCATGTAGTGTCAGCTAGTTTGCATATATTAAAACTAAAAGATTTTCATTTACCTGAATTTTATTTGTTGTTATCTGCATAAACCATAACATCAATCATAAAAAGTCATGACTTGAATCAAAGATACTTTGTTAATGTTCCTTTAAAGGGACATGTCCCCACATTATATCACACACCAACACATCTGTTCACTACCTGCTGCTTGAGGTCAGCCCTGATCCTTGGGTCCTCCAAGTCTGCAGTAGTCTGGAGTTTCAGCTTCACCACAGTTTTCTTTGATTGCTGAACTGCGGAAGTTATAAACACAGTAAAAAATAGCAGTAAAGTTAATTCAATAAAGAATTCGGGGACATACACTGTAATGCTTTTGTAGATGCATATATCATATTTCTTTATACACATACACATATACACTCACCGGCCACTTTATTAGGTACATCTGTCCAACTGCTCGCAAATTTCTAATCACCCAATCACATGGCAGCAACTCAATGCATTTATGCATGTAGACATGGTCAATACGATCTGCAGCAGTTCAAACCGAGCAGCAGAATGGGGAAGAAAGGTGATTTAAGTGACTTTGAACGTGGCATGGTTGTTGGTGCCAGATGGGCTGGTCTGAGTATTTCAGAAACTTCTGATCTACTGGGATTTTCACATACTACCATCTCTAGGGTTTACAGAGAATGGTCCGAAAAAGACAAAATATCCAGTGACCGGCAGTTCTGTGGGCGCAAATGCCTTGTTGATGCCAGAGGTCAGAGGAGAATTGCCAGACTGGTTCAAGCTGATAGAAAGGCAGCAGTAACTCAAATAACCACTCGTTACAACCAAGGCATGCAGAAGAGCATCTCTGAACGTACAACACGTCGAACCTTGAGGCGGATGGGCTACAGCAGCAGAAGACCACACCGGGTGCCACTCCTGTCAGCTAAGAACAGGAAACTGAGGCCACAATTCGCACAGGCTCACCAAAATTGGACAATAGAAGATTGGAAAAACGTTGCCTGGTCTGATGAGTCTCGATTTCTGCTGCGACATTCAGATGGTAGGGTCAGAATTTGGCGTCAACAACAAGAAAGCATGGATCCATCCTGCCTTGTAGCAACGGTTCAGGCTGGTGGTGGTGGTGTAATGGTGTGGGGGATATTTTCTTGGCACACTTTGGGCCCCTTAGTACCAATTGAGCATCGTGTCAACACCACAGCCTACCTGAGTATTGTTGCTGCCCATGTCCATCCCTTTATGACCACAGTGTACCCATCTTCTGATGGTTACTTCCAGCAGGATAACGCGCCATGTCATAAAGCACGAATCATCTCAGACTGGTCTCTTGAACATGACAATGAGTTCACTGTACTCAAATGGCCTCCACAGTCACCAGATCTCAATCCAATAGAGCACCTTTGGGATGTGGTGGAACGGGAGATTCTCATCATGGATGAGCAGCCGACAAATCTGCAGCATCTGTGTGATGCTATCATGTCAATATGGACCAAACTCACTGAGAAAGGTTTCCAGTACCTTGTTGAATCAATGCCCCGAAGGATTAAGGCAGTTCTGTAGCAAAAAGGGGGTCCAATCCGGTACTAGCAAGGTATACCTAATAAAGTGGCCGGTGAGTGTATTTTGCCACATTTTGTCACATTAAAACCACACACTTCAATGTATTTTTTATGAAATAGACCAACACAAGCAAAGAACAATTGTGGAGTGGATAAAAAGAGATTTAAAAAAAAGTCCCACAAATAAAAACATTTAAATTGCTTTAGTATTCAGCCCCCTTTACTTTGATACCCCAAAGAAGTCACCAAATTAGTAAATAGGGTCATACCATCCCCAAGGAGAAACACGAGGGTGCCAACTTTATACTGCGGGAATGCTTTTCTTCAGCGATGACAAGGAAGTTGGTCAGAATGGATGGGAAGATGAATGGAGCTAAATACACAGCAAACTCTGGCTAAATGCTGGAAGAAAACCTGTCACAGGCTGCAAAACACTTTAGACTGACAGAATGGTTCAGATTCTGCATATTCATGTTAGTCAGGCCCAAGCAAACCTAAACAGACCAGACCAAAATGCAAGTGAGAATCTGTTTACAGTAGGAGTGCACCGATTGATTGGCGCCCTGATTTCCTTAATTTTGGGAGATCGGTGATCGGCTGATACTTACATGTGAAACGGGAAATGTGGAAAATGAAAGAACTGTCCTATCTCACTAAGCTTGAGCTGGTTTGCAAAGGATGGGAAAACATTTCGGTGTAAAGCTGGCGAAGAAATACCTGCATCAGTAATTGCATTAATGGGGGCTCAACAAAGTATTCATTTAGGGGCCAAACACAGAGACATTGAACATCATGTGGCATTATCTGTCCACTTCATATTTATTCATTGCTTTTACATAAAATCTTACCAAACAGTATTGAATATGTGATTGTAAAATGATGAAACTGTCAATAAGACCTCTATCACCTTTTTAGGCTACATCCTGGAGGGTGGACAGGTTCGCTCGGACCCCGAGAAAATCAAGGCAGTACTGGAGTGGCCTGTCCCGGACTCCCGCAAGCAACTCCAATGATTTCTTGGTTTTGCGAACTTTTATAGAAGGTTCATTAAGAACTACAGCTTAATAGCTGCCCCTCTCACCGCTTTGACCTCCACTAAAGTTGTTTTCACCTGGACACCAGAGGCAGATAAGGCTTTTCAGACTTTAAAAGAAAGGTTTTCACAGACTCCCATACTGGTTCACCCAGACTCTTCCAGGCAGTTTATATTGGAGGTAGACGCCTCTGATACCGGTGTTGGAGCTGTACTTTCCCAACAGTCTGCCAAGGATGGAAAACTCCACCCCTGCGCTTTCTTTTCTCGTCGGCTAACTAATACTGAGCGGAATTATGATGTGGGGGATAGAGAGCTACTTGCCATTAAACTAGCTCTCGAAGAATGGGACTCGGGAGGGGCTCGGAGTAGAGCCGCTGCTCCTCCACATCGAGAGGAGCCAGTTGAGGTGGCTCGGGCATCTATACCGGATGCCTCCTGGACACCTTCCTCGGGAGGTGTTCCAGGCACGTCCCACCGAGAGGAGGCCCAGGGGACGGCCCAGGACACGCTGGAGGGACTATGTCTCTCGGCTGGCCTGGGAACGCCTTGGGCTCCCCCCGGAGGAGCTGGAGGAGGTGTATGGGGAGAGGGACCTCTGGGTGTCTCTGCTGAGTCTGCTGCCCCCGCGACCCGGTCCCAGATAAAGCGGAAGACGACGAGTACGAGACGAGTACGAGAATGGAGACATTGGCTTGAGGGTGCTAAACACCCCATCTTAGTATGGACTGACCATAAGAATCTGTCCTACCTGTGATCAGCTAAGAGACTGAACTCACGCCAGTCACATTGGTCACTATTTTTCTCTCGATTTAATCTCTCCATCTCTTACAGGCCCGGGTCCAAGAACCTCAAACCGGATGCTCTTTCCCGCCTTTACTTGCCTGACATTGGACTTTTGGAGCCGTTGTTTGGGAGGTGGAAGACCTGGTAAAGCAAGCCCAACGCAATGAACCAGACCCAGGCACGGGTCCCCCCAACAGGGTATTTGTTCCTTCATCTGTTAGGTTTAGGCTAATCCGCTGGTTTCACACAGCAAAGTTCTCAGGACACCCAGGGGTTAGCCGAACCATCTCACTTATTTCCAGGTGATATTGGCGGCCATCCCTGCACAGGGATGTAAAAGAGTATATGCTGGCTTGTTCGATTTGTGCCAGGCAAAAATTGGGTAACCAGCCTCCCTATGGGTTACTCCAGCCTCTCAGCACTCCCAAACGCCCTTGGTCTCACATTGACATAGATTTTGTAACTGGACTACCTGTTTCCAAGGGTAAAACGGTCATTCTCAGGATAGTCTCTTTCTGCCACCTTGTGCCATTAAGGAAACTACCATCAGCCTTCCAAACTGCCCAGCTGTTAGTTCAGCATGTTTTTCGCCTTCATAGCATACCACAAGACATTTTGTCTGATCGCGGTCCTCAATTCATATCTCGTGTTTGGAAACAGTTTTGTTTGGCTCTTGGAGCCAAGACCTCTCTGACGTCTGGATACCACCCCCAATCAAATGGTCAAACCGAACGCATGAACCAACAGGTAGAGTCCATACTCAGATGCATGACCGCCACTGAATCCCTGGACTGGTGTACTTACCTCCCCTGGGTAGAATACGCCGTTAACACCCAAATCTCATCTGCTACTGGCCTCTCACCTTTTGAGGTATCTTTGGGTTACCAACCTCCTCTGTTCCCCTCGGACGAAAAGGACATAGCCGTAGCATCTGTTCGTCACCACATACAATAGTGTAAACGAACGTGGAGCAATGCTACCAGAGCCCTCCTTCATTGCCCTTTTGTGGTACAGCTTGAGCCACATTGCCTTGCCTTGACCTTTGCTAGCCTTTTTGTAATTTTTGGATTTTGTTACCTTACAGGTTGCCTGAACCTGACCTTGCCTTCTGCATCGAACCCAGCCTGGATTATCATCTTTGAAAAGAAGCCATCTGGCTCCATGTACCCCGACTCAAGCCTACTGCTACTTCATTGGATCTAATCAGCTGGCAGCCCCCGGATTCCTTCGTTCCTTGGAACTAATCAGCAAACCCTGTCCACCCTCCTCCTTCCGTTGCACCAACTACAGAAGCTCTTGGACCATTAATCATCCTGGCATACCAGTATTCACACACTCCAGTCCTATGGGTAAACAACCTCCTGGTCTCTCCTACACCCTCTGGCGGATCTCACCTTCTATCCAGTAAGACAGAATTATCATTTAAGAATATTAGTGCAGAGTTTCCCCATTCTTACCATTCTGTTTATTTTAAAGTCTGTATTCTGGTTCCTGTTTCCTGCACATTTTTCCCTCACTGTAAATAAACTTCTTACCGTAATATCAGTCTCCTGAATTGCTTTCTGCATGTGGGTCAAATCAGTTCGAAACACTATGCAAAAGCTTAAGGGGTATTGCTGTTTTGCAAGTCACTATATGGGACCTGTGGAATAACAATTAGAGACACTAAATTGTTGAAAACTTAACAAACTAACCTGAAATCAGTTGATCTTCTGTAATGTAATTGCAGAGAAAAGGGTTCAATGCATTGCATGGCTCTTGTGTCAAAGTCCAATCATCAAACCACAAGGCTGCACAAAGGTTACTCTCAGTAAGATTGCTCGCTTGTCCTTCTTTCCATTTTGGGGAACTGAGCTGAACTCCAGTGTCAGACCACACCCAGGCAGCCAATCTGTAGAGGCCGATCCAGACTTCTGTGGCATTGGACAGCAGATTTCTGATTTCAGCATTGACTGTATTATTAGCAATTTGGACCAGAATGGAATCTTGTTTATCACAGTTAATAAGGGCATCTGTCCAACTCATTTCATTCTCAATGTTGAAATGACTTCCTGTTGAGATACAAGTCGTTATGGCATGATGTCATTATTATTTAAAAAAACAAAGTTCCTCCCTGTCAGATTTTACCATATCTGCTATTTATCAGGCTCTTAAAGGGATTAAAATCCAACCTACTAAACTACACATTACACATGGTCATTATTTCTAAATCCAAGATGTAGCCGAAACACTTTAAACCCTCCTTATCTAAAATAAAATACATAAAACTGTAGACTTCAATAGGAATGTACTTTTTTCCACGATTGTGAATCACAGATTTTTATCGTCTAATAACAAATGTACATAGGTAAATCATGAGCTTTCAGTGCATATTAAAATGCACAACAATAAATAATAAAGTATATATTGTGCTGTAAATGAAAGGGAACCAATAGTTAATGTCTTATTATTGTTTAAAGTTTAATCACTTATTTGAACTGGTTGGTTTTTTTTCAAGAATGCTACGATTTATGTAAGTAACAACTTTAGTGATTTTTAAAAACAAGGATTGTGTGCTGAAAGTAGAAATTACTGTTGATTTTCTCTAATCCACACAGGGTCAAATATGTACATACGTTTATTGTAATTTTAAAGTTGCTGGTGCTGAAGGTTGGTGAACAAAACTGGGCATTTTATGCCCAGTTTTGTGTGCCTTTGTGTGCCTTTTAGATGACCAACCCGTGTGAAGTCAACAAAAAATCTAGATATAAACAAATATTTAAGTCTGCACTTAAATTTGAAGATGCAGCTTTTACTTTGGTGAAAAAAGGGTTTTGCTCTGAAGGCTTTCATTTCCGATAATAACAAATCTCATTAAGATGATTCTGCAAAGGTAAAGAGAGAGACGTACAAGTCATCCCACGCCAAAAGGACTGATATAGGATGTAATTCAAAATAATTCAAAATAAAAATCGTACAAATATTTTGACAAGTTCTTTGAGAGAAATTAAACATTAAGTAAAAAGTTTTGTTTGGAAAAATTAATTGCCATCTGCTGTTTTAGACCACTTTACCTTCGACTTTGCCGAGATCAAGGCCTATTGTGACTGATTGGATTCGATAGTTTTTCTTTGGCAGCATAAAAGTGGGATTTGTTTGACAGATCATGGGATTGATCAATATGCACAACAATGGGGAAGCCTAAGGAACTTGGCAGAACTCTTACAAGCCTCCAGGATTTACATACGTTTAAAATATCTTCTTTTTTACATCTTTACAATTAAACCAAGTTATTCTGATGTGTCCCTGCATTGCTGAGGTCTGGAAGAAGATCCAAACTGTTCCCCTCAGGTGAAAGAAATCGGTCAGGAATAGCCCAGTAACCACCAAGCTCAAGGCTGCATAGAAATGGACACCATAATCCCCATGGAGAAGGAAAATGCCTTCTGGAGAGACTTTTTACGGTCTGATAAGGATTATAGCCACGATGACAAGAATTATTTTCAGAAAAATCAAGGTGAGACTGTCAAACTAACATATTGGATTATTTCTTAGACATTTCACATTAATTGTTCGTTTGGTTGTGTTTCTACCACTTTAGTTAATAAATCATTAAAATAGATTAGTGTGATTATTATTAGATTTATTCTTGACTTTATTAGAGACTAGTTCTAAGAACCACGAAATTTCAGTTTTAGTGTCAATATTGATGTTTAATATATAGTTTTGTTTGAAATATTCCACTATAATGTCCAATTTATACACTGTTCTTATTGTATAATCTTCCACTCTGAAGATTGAATGGTTCAAATAAATCGATAGAAGAAGAAAATTTGTAAGTAATTGTCAAAGGAGAACAGTAGGAGTAAAAAAATTTCTAAACATTGATTTGTTTAAAGGATTAAAATGTAAATTACATCTTTTCTAAGGTAAACTATTTTGTTTTACATTTTAAGACCAAAGTACTTTAAATTAGGCGAGCATAGTTAAATCTCATGCTTTCTCATGTATCTCTTTCCAGTTTTAAGATATATTTATTTAAATTACATATTTACTATATTAGGTCATTTTAATGAAGGGCGCCTTTGGAAATGTGTTTCATATCTGGTGAGGTTTTGTGGAGCATCATTTAGATAAAAGTTTGATTTTTAAAAAATTACATAAATAAAGCACATCAATGCACTCTTGATTTTTTTATCTTTTTATTTTTTTACTCACCGTTGAAGCAAACTGACGGTCTAAGATCACTACAGTTGCGATTATACCAATCTCCTGCATTGGTCATAGTCACACACAGCTCAGTCAGGATGTTGTCAGGCTGACCAGAGCTCCAGTTGAAATATGAGGCCATACTTTCGTCTAGTTGGAACCATGGAGAGGTTTCAGACATCAGTCCTATCCAGGCCTTGGTGTAACCTAAATCCCACCATTTTAAATCGAATGCATTGGCTGTTTGGGCCAATGTTGTGTAAAATTCCCTGCAGTAAGCTTGTGCATCATACCAGGACCTTGCACTGTTGAAAAGGTGGTATGTAGTGGTTGTAGTGGTCGTTGTGGTGGCACAAAAACCTGAGGATGGAAATGGTTTTTTTTAAATATCTGATTGATTATTTTTAGTTTTAAGTGTTTCTTTCTCAATGATTTTAACTGATCTACTGGTTCTGCAGTAACACTATATCTCTGTAAAACGTATGCAGCAGCAATCAGAGGAAACAGGTGTAATTAGTATGAAGCAGTACCATCAATCCCCACAGGTGTCAACGCATTTTTTTATTGTAGGAAGTTAAAATCTGTTACTTTTCCTTAGAAGCTTGAGTCACATTAGTTCATCTTAGTTATTTAGAGTTAGAGCTCTTTACAACTTCGCAGCTAAAAAAAAGGACCGGTATAGGAAATAAAACTGAAGATAAGCGCTGTTGCATTGATTACAGTAGAAGGAGGGCTAGTGCCTTTCTCCATTAATCAGCATCCGAGAGTTGGGCTGCACAGAACACTGGTTAATCACAGAGACGTAAAAGACAACCATGTTTCAGTCTTGCTGCCAGATCTATAGATGCATCGCAGCAGATTAGAATATCATTGAAACGTTAAATGATTTCAGTAATTTTGGTGATTATGACCTAGTTAATGGAAACCCAAAATTCACTTTCTCTTAAAATTTGATTATGTGCAACCGTTTTGAGATACCCACCTAGTAAGTAAGCCACAAAGTGATTTGCTAAAGAAGCAGGTTGTCCAGGGTGCTGTGTCCAATCAAGTCAATGGAAAGTTGAGTGGAAGGGAGAAACTATTGTAGAAAAAAATGGAGATGTAACGGGGATAACTGCAGCCTTAAAGGGATTGTGAAGCAAAGCCCATTCAAAAGACTGGGGGAGATTGACAAGACGTGGTCTTTGGCTGGAGTCAGAGCTTTAACAGCCACCTCACACAAACCTATCCAGGACATGGACTACAACTGTTGCTGTCTCGTTCCCTGTGTCATGCTACTCCTGAACCATCAGAGGTTCAGGAGTAAGCGGCCAGCTTTGGTGATTTTTGTGTGCAGTCAATGAGTCATCAAAGGAAATAAATCTCACCTGGAACCAGGAGGATCATAAAAAACGTCTCATCCATCCTGACTTTAGTTACCTGCAGACACAAAGATTTTAAATTTTGATAATTTGATGTTCAGTGCATCATTATTTGACCAAAACAAAGGAGATATGTGTGCATTGATTTGTATTGTTGGCTTAAGAAAAAAAACAAAAAGCTATAAATAATAAATATTATACATTTTTGTTGTGCATATGCACATTGTTAATATGCACATAAAACTATGATGATATGGCCACAGTCTTCAGTAAGCTTATATTTGCATTTCTGAAATTCTATCTTTTTCGAGCTTGTTTCTGTGATGTTATTTAGATATTTTACAAATCTGAATGCAATTTTGATTGATGATTTTTCAGTAAAATGCTGAAAATAAATGCATGGTTTAAAAATTATCCAACAAGCAAAAATTAAAGGCTTTTTCTACTCCACACAATTTTTCTCCTGTGCGAAAAAATGCAATCTTCTATAAATATTTATATATTTATAAATATTCATTGTCCGGATTAAAGTGCCAACTTACCAAGCTTTACGTTTCCTGTGTTGGAAGACAGAAATAGTTGCCTTTCTGCCTTGTCTGTCTGCTTTTATCCATTAGCGTTAGTTTTTATAGGGTGATGCAAATCAGGACATTTAAAGGATTACAGTACCTCTTGAGTGGAAGATGTTGGACGGTGCACATCTTGCCTGATTTCAGAAAAAGAAAAATGTCAATCACAGGTTCATGGAGGCAGTAAAAATTCAACTTTTAGAAACTATCTTCTGAGACTTATAATTAATTTTAATACACTAATCAGTATTTTCTTTGTCTGCACCCTGTTTGCACAGTGTAAAAAGAAATAGGATTTAATACATTATGTAAATTAAAGTACTTGTGGGTTCTTAACAGCTGCTAATTGAAATCCAGATTATTTTGAACATATAAAATAAGCTTCACCTGCTTTTCAAATTCTGTAAAAATCTAGAAGCACCTTTTGCTATGCGACTATTAATCGAAAAAAATAGTCAACAGATTAATCGATTATCACATTAATCGTTAGTTTCAACCTTCCTTAACACTTCAGCAGAGCCACAGGCTGATCACCTCCATGTCACGCTGCACTGATGTAACAATTCATGCAAGAGGAGCTGCAGTTGGCCAACAATTCAATCTTTTTCTAGCTTGTTTCTGTGATGTGATTTAGATATTTTACAAATCTAAATGCAATTTTGATTGATGAGTTTTCAGTAAAATGCTGAAAATAAATGCGTGGTTTAAAAATGATCCCACAAGCAAAATTAAAGGCTTGTTCTACTTGGAGATTTCAGAAGCAATTAATTAATCTGCATCTGGTTACTCTTTCCTCTGCACATTACTTTCATTTGGGTATTTTTAAAACAATTTTTTTTTTCAAAGGAATGTTATGGGGAAAGTTCAGGTGTTTGAATTTAACTAAAACTATATATTAATATATAATATATATATATATATTATATATATATATATATATAATATTAATATATTAATATATTATATATATAATATATAATATATATTAAACTATAGATGGATCTCTTTTTTCACTCTAGGCCCAAATATGATCTGAACAGTAGAATAATGTGTGAAGACATACATCTGACTGTAGTATTTGTTTAGTGTCTTCATGGTAGATTTATGACGCAGACCACCTGCTTGTGTTTCACTTTTGGAACATAAATTGTCCTTACATTCAAAGCTTTCCTAATGTGCCGTTGACATGCAAATGGTCACATATTGCTCTAAAAATGTACAAATCATGGCCTTTGCTGTGCCTTCATTCAGCTGTTTTATTGTGCTGAAAAGAGGATACCAAATAGATTTATCATTAGCCAATGCTGCTCCTTAAATTTGATTAGACATTTAGTCTTTCATAGAAATGCACAGCAGAGGTTCCTAAAAAAACAGAGATATCCTTTATTGTCCCTGAGTGGGGAAATTCAGGTGTACCATCGGCAAAGTAAAAGGCAAATGGAAGCAGACAGATTAACGCAAAGGTTAAAATATAAAAACAGAAATAACAACATACTCTGCAGTAAGAGCAAATTTAAAGCATATGAAAAAATACTATGCAGTTATTAGAAATATCATACTCAGATTTAAGGAATGTGCAACTGAGAAGAATAATTTAAAACATTTACAAAATGTGCACGTATATTTGTGCATAAATACCAGACTAGATTTACAAGAAATGGAAAAACTGCAAATAACAGCAGGGATGTACTTAAGTTTGTTGGGAGCAGTGATGGTTATAAAGTCTTAACAGCTGGTAGGAGGAAGGATCTGCGATAACGCTCCTTTGTGGACCTAGGATGCAGCAGTCTTTTACTGAAGGTGCTCTCCAGTTCTGCAACAGCTAAACAACAGCTACATGGGGTGAGAGAGGCTGTCTAAAGTGATGTTATTTTTGCGAGAGTTCGTCTGTCTCCCACCACCTGCACAGGGTCCAGGGGGCATCCAAGGATTGAGCTGGTCTTCCTCATGAGCTTATCTAACCGTTTCGATTTAACTGTAGACAAGCTGCTGCTCCAACATACTACATCATAGAAGATGGCCGATGCCACCACAGAGTCAAGAAAGGTCTTCAGGAGTGCCTCATACGCTCCAAAATACCTCAGTATACTCAGCAGGTACAGTCTGCTCTGAGCCTTCCTGTAAAGGGATTATTTCCATAAAGGGCCTACAACCCCACAGATCACCTTCTTCTGCGTACATTCTCTGGACCATTACTTCAGGTAAACGATCCTGAACCCTGGTCCTAAAAAAACAGTGAGACTACCTGACATTTTAAAGGGATTTGCATTCAAAGATCTGTAGATTGTTCTTTCAAATGAATGAGAACGCACAAAAACCTCCACTTAGATCTGGTGATTATGGAGAATATACAATCCATAAAAACTTGCAAATATATTCATACCCTTTGAATCCTTTGAAAGTTTGTGAAATTACAACTGCATACTTCAATTTACAGTATTTTATATAGATAGATGAATAGGAAGTCATGCTTAACTGGGAAATTGAAGAAAATGATTAATGGTTAAATGCTTTAATGTTTATACAAATAAAAATCTGAAAAGTGCGCAAAATTCTAAAACATAGCATTTCAGTTCATTTTTTGGAACCGAAACCAAACCGAGTTCAAGAACCTTGTTCCAGCTAAAAGCCCAGAAGAAATAGGATGCCCGAAACTGAACTGCAGGATGACATTGATTGCCTGTTTTGAGTTCTGATCTGCAGACCCAGATTTCTTATTCCAACAGAAAAATGGTGAAGTGTTTCCTGGATAGAAGTACTTTTAAATCCAGCAAAAGGTAAAAGAATAAAAACATTTTTCACATTTATACATCAAAGCAGAGATTCCTAAACCTAATTTTATCAAACTTAAATTGCCTTTATAGAGCAACAATAGTGGGATTTCTTAGTTCTGATGCATTTAAGAATTTAGAGAAAATAAATTGGACATTTACTTGATCTACCAGTCCTGATCAGAGCTGATTAAGGAAAATATTTTCAATTGTTCCAATTTCTGGCTGATTGATTCAAATTTCCATTTTTTATTTTTCAATGAGTGTGTGTTTGTACATCAAAAACAGAAATTATCAGTCAGTTGGAGAAGAACACAAAGTTCTGGCATATTGATTAAAAGAGTCATTCTCAAATGCAGAAAAATTCAAGGCAACGCTTTTTCTCAAATTCATTTGTTCCCTCGGAGAACATCTCCTTAATCCGAACTGCACAAGGTAAAACTCTCGAGCGGGTCACCAGCAAACCTGGGATTAATCATTGATGGGGAGCTTTCTTTCAGTTTATGATACAACTTTTATTTCCAAATTAAGGTTGAAGTTCGGTTTCTACTACAGAAACAAATCATGTTTCTCCCTCTGAGCTCGGAAGCTTGTGATATACGTATATGGCAGTGTTTTGTATATGTGTGCTTCAACAAGTTGCCTAGAGTCCTTGGCTTCGGTCTACCACTGTGCTCTGAGATTTATCACTGGTTCTAGCCACCTCACCCACTACTGTGAACTGTTTGCTAAAGCTGCCAGTTGAATGTAAGGTGACATGTTTTACATTTCTCTGTTCCTCGTGTTCGAACTGAAACGGGAAAGAAAGTTCTCAGATTGTCTGTCCCCTCTGCTTGGAATATCCTCCAATCTGAACTGAAACTGTCAGAAGTTATTTCACTGAAAGCCTTCCCCTGTACCTCAATAAACAGACGGAAACAGAAATCCTTTGAACAACGCCTGTTTTAAATCTTAAATTGTTACTGTAACAATAACTCCAGTACTTTATTTGTAGAATTGCCCACACATTATATTTTTAATGCTTGTCCAGGAGTAGTGAAGGCTGCAAGTCACTGACTCGATGTAATCTGCTGGCTTTTCTTCGATAGAAAACGTTTTAACCCATTGAATAATAAACTGAATTTGCGCTGTTTGACAACTAGGATCAATTGGAATGTACTGTATGTACCTGATATGTAATCTGTATGATTCGATTGAATTGACTTTGTAAAGTGCCTTGAGACGACTTGTGAATTGGCGCTATATACATAAACCGAATTGAATGTTTGTTTTTCTTATTGTTTATCTGTCTATGACGTGCTGCTGGCTGTCTTGGACAGGCCACCCTGGTGAAACAGGTCTTAATCTCAATGGGTCTTTTATCTGCTTAAAGGTTTAAAAGAAAAAAGAAACATATAAATCACTGTAAAACCTCTGTTTTTTCATAAATTCAGTATTTTACTATTTAACTAATGCTGGATTTGTGTGTGTACTTTGTTCTCAGTTTTCCAAACTTACCGCAATTGAAAATTATAAAATCTAATTTGAGACTCAACTCTGAGGTTCAGCACTGGACTGGTAGAAAAGCAGGAAAGGTCCAAATGAAGCTCGACTCGGACAGACGGATCTCACAAGGGTTCTCTTTGATCTGTGCAGCCATTTTTTATTTTGTCCAGTTTTAGTCAAAGATTTGTGGACATATTCTGAATCTGGTCGGTTTCAGTTTTCAGTCTGTATTGATGTTGTATGCATCCAGTTTTCAGACCTTTTTAAATTGTATTTTTTCAGCACCAAACATGATCAAATGTGGTATTCAATTGGAATATAAAAAATATTTTGTAAATTAAAGCATTGCAGTTTATTTTACCATTGGATGCCACGGGCAGTTAGCCCCACCTCCTGGTGAACAAAACTCACTGCAACCAGAAAATAAAACATTGAACACAAACTGTTCTCCACTTTTTTTTATTCATACTATATTATATATTTATAGTCTATGTCCATAAGATATTTTCATGTATTTATATTTATATTTATATATATATATATCACATATATGTTTTTTTATGTTTAAGTATTTACAAATGGCAGTGTTGCCAGTAGCTGATATTTCAACATAGTGAATGAGGAAAAACTGGTCAAAGTTCAGTGCTATGCTGAGAAACAGTTTGATAAAAAAAAAAAAAAAAAAGTCGGAAAATGGCAAAACATTTACACGGTGCAGCGCACTCCGTCTTCTGCCCCAAAACTTGTGCAAATGTAGTGTTTTTCCTTTTCCTGCAGAAATGACCAGAAACTGCCCGAATAAACATGTAAACGATATTAAATAAGACAAAACAGAAAAGATACACCATGTACACCAAAACAAGGAGCCGACGCTGTCCGACATGAGAGGAGCAGATCCAGATTAATAGTAAGAATTAAGCACAGCCATGCATTCAGCAGTGAATATACATTCGGCAATGCATTTGCTGCAGCTTTTCACCACACACAGAATAAACTATTGGACCAAACATATGTGCAAGGTACAGAATATAATATCTCGCACATTCTCCCGATCAGAAATACACTTTGGAATTAATGGCTTTCGGAGGAAACAAGATGTAAAAAAATCTGCATTGCGTTATTTCATTTTTTTTTAATGTACTTCTTTTAAAAATAAAAATACATCCAACTAAAACCCTCTAACACACACGTGCATTTGTGTGTGTGTGTGCAACGTGCAAATCTCTTCCATAAATACAGTAAACTATATATTCTCTCTTCAGACCCCCAAAATAAAAAATTGACTTCATACATTCCAAACAAACACGCAGCTGGGTTGGTCGGATACAGAAGAGGGTGGGGAGCATGTCCAGGCGAAGGTTTATAAAATGTCCCCTTACAGGAAGCCTTCATGGATGCACTTTGAATGACAGCAGTTCCTCAGAGTGCATGTTGTTGAGCGAACGCAGTTCGGGAAGCTTGAGCAGAAGCTTGGTGAAGGTCGTGGCGGACTCGTCGCCGTGGTTTTGCATCACCAGGTTCCTCAGCGCCCAGATCAGTCTGTCCTGCAGGGCCTCCACAGAGTTCAAGTCCTGGATCCCGGATCGATCTAAACCAGAACAACAATAGAGAGAAGGTGTTCAACTACCAAATCCAAAAGGAAGCGTTTCCATTTGTACGAGCAGAAAAGGACGAGAAACGTTGGAATCTTACCTGCTGAGACGAGCACCACAGCGGTGAAGAGGCTCATCTCTTCCTCGCTGAGCCACAGAGCTGCCAGCTTCTCACTGAACTCACACATGGAGTTGAGGAGCTCGCCGGCCCCCAGCGACCTCAGCGTGTCAAGGCTGTAGCGTTTGCCGCTAAGAAAGGTGACTGTCCGCTCAGCCATGTTGAACAGGGAGGCAAAGCGGACCATCAGCACCTGGAAACCAGAAGCAGAGATTTTAAATCAGATTGTTTTTAGTTTACCAAGTTGCACAATATTAAGAAAACATGATACTGCAATATTACTGTTGAATATTTTAATGGTGGTAACTCTCTCTCTTCCTCGGCTTTCTGAACTTATTCACAAAGATCTATATCGGTTGTGGACGGTCTGTATAAATCTAATCTCAAAATATTGGCCTTAATTCTCAATGCACTCTGATTTCTAGCAAAGCCAACATGACCGAGCACACAGCCCTGTGGAGCCTCTAACTCAAAGCAAGCAGAAACATTATGAGCCTGTTTGATTTCTCACCTCAAACGTTCCAGCTTTCAGTAGGCTCACTTGGTCGTGCTCGGAAAGGTCACGGAAGCCCGGGATCCTCTTGGCGAACTCCACCACCTCCCGCACAGCGGGGGTGAAGCTCATGGAGAACTCCTCCCAGATCTCCTGACTCGGCTTGTTTGGGTCTACGTACGGGGAGGTGTTCATTGGGCAAACCTTAGACAAGCAAAAAAAAAAAAAAAAAAAGTCACGCAAATGCTTCCAAGCTCCGAATTGGGATGTAAAGCTGGGGCGTTTTTTGGGAATTACTCACCAGGTATGCTCGACTTTTCGTGCAGCTGTTTGGTCCGTTGTAGCTAAAGGCATTCTGTGTGTAATGTTCTTCCTGCGAGTGGTGGTGCGCGGATGGATCACAGCCGAGCTGCTGCTGGTACAATGCCCCCTCCTTGCTGTAGGTAGAGTTGGAGTACGGACAGCGCTGGTATCCTCCCACGCCAGGATCATTGTTCCAGCAGTTCGAGCTCTCCTGCTGCTCCTCCATGCGGCTGCCGCAGTCCAAACCAGATGACGGAGAGGCAAGGCCCCCCGAGGATGACCTCTGCTGGGGAAACGTGAAGGCGTCTGGGTGTTGCCCGTTATTCGTGACGACACCCTCATCCTCACTGCTGTCTGACCCGCAGGATGATGCAGAGCTGGAGTTGGTGTCCATGGAAACCACAGACTCCGAGTCCTGGGGGTACTGTGGGGAGGACGGGTTGGAACACGATGGAGAGTCGGAAGTAGATGAGGAGGAGGAGGAAGATGACGAAGAGGAGCTGGCGTCGCTGCTGATTGCCTCTATGGGCAGCGGGGAGCTTTGGTCGTCATGCGGCATGCTGTGCAGCGGCCCGTTCTTGCTTATCATGTTGTTCATGGCGTTCTGCATCTCCAGCAGCATCCTCTGCTTCTCTCTTTTAGGGATGCGGCCAAATCTAACAGCTGAGAGTAAAAACGTACAGAAAATTCATCAGTTTGAGGACTTATTAAAAACACAGAGGGGGTTTTCCAGCAAACTGATTCCAGTGCTAAACTGGTGCTGGTGGATGCTCGACACCAGTTCTTTGTGTTTTCACTGCTGCAAGCTCTGGCTTTCTGGTTCTTTCTTAGCACCAACTGTGAGCAGGAGGGGAACTCAAACATGAGCTCGCTGTCTCAGATCTGCCTGCTGTTTATTTTGGTATCACTCCTCATATTCTCTCATTTTATTTGATAGAAGAACCAAATCAGTTCTTCTATAAAAGAGAACTGGAACCACTATGGTGGAAAACAAATACACAGAAATGAGGAAAACTTTCAGACCCAGGTGCTCACCATCTTTGGACATGCCGACGGCCAAACACTTCTTGAAACGGCACTGCTGACAGCGGTTCCTGTTGATTCTCATGATGGTGCAGTTCTCCATCTTCAGACACTTCTTATATTGGATGTTCTGCTGAATGCTTCTCCTGAAGAAGCCCTGAAGGACCAGAGGAGCATCAACAGTGTGAGTGTGTGCAGTGACAGTGGATATGAAGTCAAGTCGGTTAGTTCAGTTAATTCATCACCCACCTTGCAACCTTCGCAGGCGTGGACGCCGTAGTGGAAACCTGAGGCCACGTCGCCACACACCTTGCACAGTAGGACCATACCGTTGATTTCTGTAAGCACAAAAATCACCGGAGAGCGAAATGTTAACAATGTGTAATGCGTGCAATGTGGTTCTCACTAGCAGAGCATTCTGAATCTTACTTGTTACGTTGCTTTTTGCAGACCCAGAGGAGCGGCCGGTCTTCTCTGCACCAGAACCACGTTTTGCCGACGGCGCGATGTCTACCACCATGCCCACGGCCCGGCTTGGCAACGAGGGCCGAGATGCGGGTGGGGATGTTGACATGGGGCTGCTGCTCATACAGGACTCTGCCATAGAGGCCAAGCCGGAAGAAATGTAAGCTATAACTCCACCTTAAGAAAAAAAAGGTAACAGAAATTTAAATGAGATCATCGTTTCTGCATCCTGTGCAAAACAGCTGTTTAAATTTAACCACACTCGCTTTTCCAGTTTAGAGTGAACAGGAGATAAGATAAGTTAATGCATAACAAGGTAATAAATGACTCAGTACTCTGTATAAACAAAGCGTTCATAGAAAGTGGCTACGCCTGTGACACATACAAGACGCCGTGTGTTTGAACATGTGTGTTGCTGTTTGCTGGTTGGTTTGTACGCTGCTGCTATTGACCATCTAGATCACCTCCAGGGCTGGTTGGATAACACTGTTACACAACATGACCGGGTCTCTGTACTACGGGAGCGTGCTCCACCAGACAGGGTCACGGAAGCACCAGTGCAACACTCATGGAAACCAAATGTTGTTGTTACGCAACATGTTTGGGTGCATTTTTACAGCGTTCATCTGTGGGTCATTTGAGGCACAAGTGAGTCATATTAATAAAGGTTATCCTTAACACTAGTTTAAAAAGTTAGCTTCACTTTTTAAAAGTTTTACTTGATTATGATAATCAAAATGTAATGAGACTAAGTTTTGTCACTAAGAGAGTAGAAATTGGGCCGAATGATCCATTGGCCAAATGAATTAGTTCAAACACGTGTCATAAATGTTTGCAGTCTTTAGGCTAACTAACTAAAGCTGTACTTCATCTAAATTCAAACTGAAAAGCAGTTCTGAATTTCTAAATTGGAAATCCCTCACCAATCCCAACTCAAAATCCAAAATGGCTGCTGTGTGCATACATAGTCCTGGCTTGTATATTGATCGGGGTTTGTCTGATCAACGAGAACAAAGTACAATTTGTACCCATCTGATGCAGTGATCATACCGACCAAAATAATAAAGAGGACATGTGGGTTCGCACCAAATAATTGTACATAACTCCCAGTAATTAAACTTAGTTAAATATTATAACAGCAGAATCAGTGCATTAAGAGGCAGTGTTTTTTTTGTAAATAAATATTAAACCAGTATATTTTAAATAAATGATCTGTCCTGAACAGAATTGGTCCGTTTTCGCCTACAAACTCTTCTTCGGCAGAAACTGAATCAGTGAAGGTTTTACTGGAAAACTACCGTGAAGGATGTTTTTCTTCTCTTACAAAAACACGAGAGAAGTTTCTTTTCGGAAGCCACGGCGGACTGATTACCTAACCTCAACCATGACTGTTCTCTGTCACGGCCCACCCACACGTGGGCCTGTCATGAATTTCAGCACATTGAGAGCAGAGCGCAGGAAAAAAATCTGGGTCAGCCGCGTGTTGTAGCTCTACTGTCTCACGTGTATCACGCTGCAGAGGCGCGCGGATGCATTATGCAATGGTCTACGTCACGGAGCGCGTCTCAGCCAATGGGAGCAGGACTCCGCCGCGGAGAGGAAACCCCCTGAACCAATCAGAGCTGGGCTTTTAAAGCCATGTACACAAGGGCACATGGCGCGGCTACGCTGGCCATGTGAGCGGGATCGGGAAGTGGAACACTGTTGTTGTGTCAAATGGAAATGTAGCGGCGCCGCACTGACACTCCTAATCCCGATTTAAAACACCGACTCGGACATAAAAATACATTTATATCACAGTCTGAACACAGGCACAAACAGCTAAATTAAAATGTCAAATGTTTCCTGAGTCCTAATGATAAACAAAGTGTTCCAGATTCAAATACTGCTGTCAGATTTACACGTTTAAAGGGGTAAAGAAGTTATCTGCCACTAAGCAAAGGGCAAATAGATATCTTAAAGTGTGGCAAAACGATGTTGGTTTTAGTTAACATGATTTCACAACACTGCAGCAAGTCTGCTCAGTGCACAAAAACGAATTATTTATTATTTTAACATCATAATGGCGTAAAACAGTGTTCCCCTACCAGGTTTGGCTGTCCTGTTGTCCTCTGGCATCACTGCTGGAGTAAATAAAGATCTCCTAAACTAAAATTCCAAAGCTGTCAAAGAAAAGCAGAGATCAACCGAGCTGAGAGATGGATCTCGACCGCACACCAGGCGTTTTGTTCTGGAATAACGATGCAGGTCTGAAAAAAGAGCGATTCTTCCAGATTTTCCAACGTCCTGACTGAGAACCGGTCTCCGACGTGCGCTGCAGGAACTTCCCCCTGCTGTATGTGTGTGACTGCGGGTTAGTGGAGAGAACTAAATGTTCTCAATAGTAGGGCCCCGCCCTCTCTGGCCGGCCGCTGGAGTCACTTTAACCCAGTGACACACTTTCAGGACACCAGAGGGGCGGAGCCAAGCCGCCCCGCGACGCAACACGGGGATGGAAACGCTGCGGTCACGTTGCAGAGCACAACGTGAAGACCTGACAGGCAGCGTGAGGCTGTCGGTTGATTGAATATTTAACGTATTGATGACATTCTCAGTTCTGCCAGAGGTCCGACATTAACAGCTGCTGCGACCCCCTAAGAAAGCCCTGGAAAATGTTTTCATGTAATAACCCGTTTAAAAACTCGTTTTAATGTTTCTAAAGTTGAAAAGTATGTTGTTTTGGTTAACTGACCTGAAATTGTCAACTGATTATGTATTGTCCGTTTGTCACATGCGCTTTCAGTTGCACAAAAACAGTGAAACACATGTTTTGCGCATTATAAATAGTTTGCACCCCTCCCCCACTATATCTCATCAGAATTTTATGCATATCAATTTACCTCTGGTTATTTTAATGTCACCATTATACAAAAACAATTTAATTTATAGAACAAAAATTGGGTGCACACGTTTTAATTTAACAACACAGGGTCAAAATTGTACATATGGGTACATATTGTAAATATATAGCTACATAAACTGCTACTATTGTTTGCATAAAGGTTCCTTAGCAAAGAAATCCATTACTTTTTGCAACCTTAAAGGCAGGTTTATTTGTGTAGCACCATTTATACACAAGGAACAGGGATAAAGAAAAAAATTTCACAGCTCATGTTTTCAAGGCGAATGTTCCAGAACTGAGGAGCTTTTGCCACTAAATGATGCCTCCTCTTTTTTAGTTCTGGTCCTGGGAACACCAAGTGAACAGATCTGTGGTGACCTTTGGGGCTCTAGATAGTTCTTGCCATTCATGCAAGTCTAAAATTAATTTAGGCCCAAGACCATAAACAAGAGTTTAAATGATCAGTCAGTGAGTCACTCAGTCAGTCATTTTCTACCGCTTCTTCAATAGTGGGTCTCCAGCAGTCTATGTGACAGGTCGCCAGTCCATCACAGGGCAACACAAACACACACAGGACAAACAACCACGCACACGCTCATTCTCGCCTAAGGGCAATTTAGATAAACCAATTAACCTAACAGGCATTATTTTTGGACTGTGGGAGGAAGCCAGAGTACCCAGAGAGGACCCATGCATGCGCGGGGAGAACATGCAAACTCCATGCAGAAAGACCCCCAGCCAGGGGTTGATCCCAGGACCTTCTTGCTGCATGGCAACAGTGCTACCAACTGCGTCACCGTGCAGCCCAGAGTTTAAATTATATTCTATTAAAAACAGAGAGCCAGTGCCGTGATTTCAGGACTGGTGTGATAGGATCTATATTCCTAGTGTTGGTCAACAAGCTTTTGGCTTTATTCTGGCTGAACATTTGACCACTGTTCTCAGCAGAAATAAATATATTTAAAGTGGTTCATTTCCTGGCACAGACCTATTTTTCTGCGCATACATTTTCAGCAGGGCTGAGGATGGGGACCATTCCAGAAGTCTGTTGGGATGCTTTATCCACTCCAAAACCAGCTTAGATGTGTGTCTGGGATCATTTTCCTGTTGGAATACCCAATTATATCCAGGTTTTAACCATCTTTTAACCATCATACTCATGTAAAACGTTTTCTCTGTGGACCAGAGACATTAGTGTTCAACGGCGTACGGTTCATGCCAGGATGTTGCTCCTGCTAATCCTAAGCAACTTCCTTTCCTCTGAGAGGTACAGTTTGGGTCAGATGGTTGAAGCTTGGAGGTAACTGGGTGTTCTAACAGGAAAATGATCCCAGACACACATTCTGTGAAGGGCTTACCCAAGCACAGACATAAACTTTACAGAAAACTTTTGAACTGTGCTTAAAAATCTGCTCTGTGCCAGAAAACTGAACAATTTTAGTGAGTTCTACTAGTTGGATGAAAATAGTGGTCAAATATCCAGCCAGGATAATGCTAAGACCTCTACTTGGGCATGCACGCCCCCTACGATATGCTGAACGTAGGCACGCACCGCGATCTAATTGGTCATATGGTAATACTGTGGCCAGGCCGGCTTCTGCACACATGAACTCACTGGGATGTTCCGCAAAAGTGTTGTTCTCAGGGGTGTATCTAATTGCAATAGACTTACTGATAGTAGAGAGAAGTACTCGAAAATACATTTGTACTCAGCTTCACGGCTCTAAGAATATTTTATGAAAACAAAGAGAAGTTAAATGAAGTACCATAAAAGATACAAAGTACTGACGCACAAACTAACTAGTATATGTCCAGTATCAGTTTAAACACAGTTAATAACCAGTTAATGACTAATATAAGTTTAAACATAGTTAATCACAAAAAGTCAGTTCTAACATCGGTAAGAATTTTATAAAACCTTTAGATCATTTGAGTTAAAAGGGACAAGTCAGAGAACATATACTTTTATTAAACTACGGGTTCTCATGTTTTAGTCAGACTTTTAAGAAATAAAGTGAAACTGATATTTGTCATTTCGGCTACTGTTCTGGAAATCCCCAAACTCCCACAATAATCAGACAAAACGTGAAAACTTTTACCTCTGATCTAATGGCAGCTCAGATCAGTTCCCATTTAATCAGAGAAAATTTCGTACAGCATAAAAGACTTGCTGGGTTCCTGTAATTTAAGTATGAAACAAACAATACGACATCCTAAATTATTACACAAAATCAAGAAAGCTATTCTCACAGACAGAATAGTTCAAAATTCAACATGTAAAAAAAATAGCAAACATAAATAACATGGATGCAATTCAGTTTGTAAAGCAGCTGCAGAATAGAAATATAGATGGAATACAATATAGGATGAATAAAATACATAGTATAATATTGAATATACATTTTCCACTTCTCAGACAACCTGGTACTAACAAGGTGTGCCTTGTTAGTAACCTTTTACCTTCAGAACTGTCCTAATTCTTAATAGAATAGATTGAACAAGGTGTCGGAAACATTTTGGTCCAGTTTGACCTGATAGCATCTGCCTGTTGCCGCAGATTTCTCAGCTGCACATCCATGATTTGAATGTCCTGATCCATTACATCCCAAAGATAGTCTATTGCAGAGGTCCCCAACCCCGGTCCTAAGGACCCAATGTGCTGCATGTTTGTTCCCTGCTGCCACACACGTGTCTTAAATGAATGGGTGATTAACAACAGGCTTCTGCAGCACTTGGTGGCATACTGAGGATGCAATCATTTGAATCAGTTGTGCTGGAGCAGGGACACATCTAAAACATGGAGGACTGTCAGCCCTGAGGACCAGGGTTGGAGACCTCTGCTCTATTGTATTATGATCTGGTGACAGTGGAGTACAGCGAACCCACGGCTATGTTTAAGAAACCAGTTTTAGGTGATTGGAGCTTGGTTTATTATCCTTCAGGAAGCAGTCAGGAGAAGATGGGTATAGTGTGGTCATAAGCAGATGAACATGGTGAGAAGTAATACTAAGGTAAGCTGTGGTGTTTAAATGATACCTATTTGCTGTTAAGGGGTCCAAAGTGTGCCAAGAAAATATCCCAAACACACTAATATACCACCATTTCCAACCAGGCTTAAAGGGTGAGCACAAGCAGGATGGGTCTATGCCTTCAAGTTGTTTATGTCAGATTCTAACACTATCATCTGAATGTTGCATCTGAAATTTAGACTCGTTGGACCAGGCAACGGTTTTCAAATCTGTTATTGTCAAATTTTGGGGAGACTGTGTTACTTGTAGCCGCAGTTTGTTGCTCTTTGCTGACATGAACCCGGTGTGGTCTAGTGCTACCGATTCCAATGTGCCTCAAGGTGTAAGATGAGATGGTATTCTGCATACCTTGGTTGTAGCAAGTGGATATTTGAGCTAGTGTTGCATTTCTGTCATCTCAAACCAGTCTGTCTATTCTCCCCTGACCTCTGACATCAACAAGCCATTTTAGTTCACACAGCTGCTGTGCTCTGGATGTTTACTCTTTTCCAAACCATTCTCTGTAAACTTGAGAGATGGTTGAGCGTAAAAATCATAGATCACCTTTTTCCCAAATATTCAGTTTGAACTTATAAAAGTCATCTTCACGTCTAGATGCCTAAATGCAAATTTTTTTGTCTTACATATTATTGGTGGTATTTACTATTTGTGTTAAGAAATAGAATAAAAATGTATAAATACGTTTTTTAAAAGTTTTAAAAAAAAATTTACACTCCGTTAGGGGCGGGGAAAAAAAAAAAGGGTTAGGGGAAACAGCCCGACCTCTCCTTTCCCCCCCGTCTTTTCCCCCCCAAAGGAGCCCCCCCGGGGGGGGATCAAACCACAAAAAAAGGAACAAATTTATAAAAAACTGCATTTCCCCCTGTCCTCTATCACAAGGGTTCCCCCAGGGTTCGGGGGGCCTTGGCCCCCTATTCTTCACCTGTACATACTACCCCTTTGGGTTCCCATCATCCGCTGCCTGGGCCTTCATTTTCCCTCTATTTCTGATATTCCAAATTTAAATCTCACCCAAAAACCACACAACTGGAACTCACTCAATCATGGATGGACTCAAAATTTTCTCAAACCCAACTGTGGGCAAGTCAGACATCACATCATCGTCCCAAATCCCCCCACCAAAACCACCAACAACTTCAGTCTCACCATTGACACCCACTTTGTCCCCTTTCCCTCCCCTGCCACCTTGGAGCTCTTCACAAAATCTCCCTTTAAAACACCAAAACTCAACCACATCACAAGAACTCTCTTTTTCACTAAAAAAGTTGCTCGACTCCGCCCATCACCCCCCTTTTCTTTGTGCTAAAATTTTTCTCATCCTTTCCCCTTCTTTTTAACCTCCGATTTGATTACTGAAAACAGTTTTTTTTATGGTTCTCACCCCAAAGTCCTCAAAAAAACCCAGCACATTCAAACTCGCGTCCCTGCTCCCCCCACCCCCCCCGTACAAACATCAGCCCAGTTTTTTTAAACCCATTGGCTCCCTGTCCCCCACGAATTTATTTAAAGTCCTCCCTTTTCACCCACTAAGTCCTCCATAACCGAGCCCCCGGGTACCTCCCAACCCCCTCCACCATCCCCACTCCTTCCCAAGCCCCCCGTCCCCTTTTCCAAACCCCCTGTCTCCACCATCAAACCCAAAAACCCGGCCTGGGGTGACAGAGCCTCTCCCCCAGCTCCCCCCCCTCTGGAAAATCTCTCCCAAACCATCCATGACTGTACAGACCCCATCCACATTAAATCACATCTCAAAACTCACCTTTTCAGAACATTTTAATGTATGATTAATGTCCTGTTTTATGCTTGTTTTTTTTTATTATCCAGTGCTATGTATTTACTGTTTTTTTTCTTCCTTTATTTGTATGATGTTCTTAAATGCTCTTTTTGTAATTTTGTTTGATTCATGTAAAGTGTCTTTGAGTTTTTAGAAAAGAGCTTTACAAATAAAATGTATTATTATTATTATTATTATCAGCTGCCTCGGGTATACCTCAGCCGGCAGCGGCCCCGGGTTTATCTCAGCCGGCAGCGGCCCCGGGTTTACCTCAGCCGGCAGCGGCCCCGGGTATACCTCAACTGGCAGCGGCCCCGGGTTTACCTCAGCCGGCAGCGGCCCCGGGTATACCTCAACTGGCAGCGGTCCCGGGTATACCTCAGCCGACAGCGGCCCCGGGTTTACCTCAGCCGGCAGCGGCCCTGGGTTTACCTCAACCAGCAGCATGGAGAGCAGGATTTGCTTTGAGCGGTAGAAAGTTGTGGTCAGATTGTGAACGGGACTCTTGAAGCACCCCAGCTGTCTTACTGAACCCATCTGGTTTTACTCTTAACAGGTGTTTTATAGATGCATGAGTTTCTACAGTTTAAAACACATGTAATAACATATGATCAGTAGAACAACCTCACAGCCCAGGCTAAACATAGATCATTAACATGTACTTTCACTGAGACACTGAGTTTACTTTAATTGTGTTTCGAATTAGATGTGTGTGTGGAAAACTATCTTGAGATTATAGAACAAGTTAACCTTATCTGCTCTCCCGTTTCCAATCAGGTCTTTTATATTTCCAGAAATGGCTCCTCTCCGAGAAAGTGCCCAAGAAACCAGTTTAATAATCATTTCAGCTCAGAGCACAGATGGAAAGTATTTAATTCAGCTGCCTGAGTTCAAACCTTAGAGAAGTGGCAGGACATAACACCATCCAAACCCCGTCTAAGGTATTTAAGAGCTGAGCATATTTTCAGAGTGACTATGATTTACGAATCTGTCAGAGGATAATAATAATAATACCATTACAGGAAAAGATTCATGCCTGTAAGTCTTTTTTCAGTTATATTTTGAATATGGTTTCATGTTCTGCAGAATGTTTTTTATTTGTATATTTGGGAACTTTCTCTGGGAGCTCCACACACAAATTGCTGTTTTACATGAGCAATGAAGTTGCCCAACATTTCAACATTTGCTATAGTCATTCCTGCTCAGAATATCCATTCAAGATTCCTTCAAGCTCAAAATAGAAATAAATAGTCCTTAATTGTGATGGTAATAAAGAGGTTTTCCACATTGCAGGTTTCCTCTCTGTGGAGGATCTGGACAGCTCCAACAGTGACCTGCATTTGAAATCTGAGGACAGATGACCTCTCTGATCACCAGACATCGGAGAGCGGTTATATTTGGTAACTGTCCCCTTTAACCCTCTTTTACCTCTGACAGATGACTCACAATCTGATCAACAAAGCTGCAGACACTCCTAAACTCACTGGTGTGGCAAAAATCACACCTAAAATCTTTGGACCGAGTCCAGCTGGACTGACCAAATATTTTAAAGGTGAATGGTACCATTCATGGGGCTGACATAAAGGTTTCCATATACTCATTAGTAAATATATTAAATGTATGGCAATATTTAGTGTTATTGAAGAAAATTAAAAAATTCTTGCTGGATTTAAACTTCTGGACCAAATTCTAAGTGATCCTTTAAGTTCTTGTGGGTTTTTTGGCTTTTGCCTATCCACCTGCTGTTTAAAATGGACCTCAGGTTCTCAATGGGTTCTGATTAGTTTCCTTCTATTGTATCAAGTCTTTTTCTAGTCACATGCGGATCCATCATGCTGGAAAATCTAAAGAATTGTTCCTGGATTGTTGGAAGGAGTTGCAACACAATTTTAGCGCACTCCTGGAGCTCGGTGGACATCCCGAAGTCTTCATTGCTGCAACTCAACCTCTTGCCTTGAAATCTGTTAGCTGCATTATTTTTTGAAAATCAGTTTTCTACATGTGAGGGTATTATTTTAATGAAGCAAACTGCTGTTGTAATTTCAAGTCTGCTAATTAGGGTGATTTCAGCCAGACTCTCAGTTTCACCTGCACTACTAAAACTACTTATTGTAGTTAGCTGTTAGTTTTGGGGAAAATGTTAAACAAGTAAACTTTTTTAAGTTAACCAAACTGCAATAAAATGTGATGACTGAACAACAATCTAAGAAAAATGTAAATCGTCATCCTAAAAAACTGAAAGTGACAGTTTCAACTGCCAAAAGATTCAGCTTTGAATGAACAAATTGGGATTTTATAGGTCTGTTTATGATTTCTAAAAACAATTTTTAAAAACAATTTAGACATTGGTTAAAACATAGTTTTTTTTCTATAGAAAAACATATTCTTTAACTTTTAGCTTAAATGTTAGTCTTCAAACCAGTACATAAATGATAACTGCTCTCATAATTTTTATAAAGCAACATTATTTCTGAGGCCTGTAAATTACAATTTAATCAAATTATTAAGAAAGAAACAACTGGATGAGATGTTCCATTGTGTTCCTTTATTAGCATGTTCACAGAGATAACTTAACCAGGAAGCAAAAAACATAGCCGACAAAGTACTAAAAATATGAGATAAAAATAACCCCTATCACACAGAACACCCCCCACCCCGACCCTCCTCCTCCCACTGGTGTCCTGTGGGTTTATGTGGCGTATCGTTTTGTCCACTGTTTGGCTGTTCGGTCATGTTCGGCTCTGTTAGTTGTGTACTGCGTGGCGATGCTTCCCACCAGTGGATCAGCTGAAAGGAAAAAAACAGGTTTTAATTTTTGTTTATGTGATGGTTCAGTACAGTTATAATTAATGAACCATGCACAGATTAATACTGCACTTCCTGATTTGAAAGACAAGAATTCAATTAAACAGGAATGAGACCTCAGAAAAAACGAGACTTGCAGGACTTGCTATTGTGGTGCTGCCAGGCTGCAAACAAAGCTCTTTACATCCTCTGAGGAGCAGGAAAACTTTGAACTAAAGCAGCGATCAGGTCCACACTTAAACAATCCGAGTTTATGCTCATTTAGCAGCTTCCATATTAATAAGGAATATGGGAAATTTAGTCAAAACAAGATCTGGGAACAAAGTTTTTACACAGCTTCCTTTTTTAAAGGTCCATCCACAATTAAATGTTCAGCTTTTTGATCAGTTTTAACCAGTGTGAATATATTTACTGCATACCTGCACACCTTGGACTGCACAATGCATCACAAAATGATTCTTGCTACAATATCCATGTTGC
This sequence comes from Crenichthys baileyi, assembly GCA_036173005.1. NCBI lineage: Eukaryota > Metazoa > Chordata > Actinopteri > Cyprinodontiformes > Goodeidae > Crenichthys > Crenichthys baileyi. The sequence continues at coordinate 369,197 of JAHHUM010002889.1, read as the reverse complement.
AAAGAACTGCCTGGACTGCACTAAATATTAGCTAATTATTTAGCTACCATGCATCTAGGCTCTGTCTACCAGTTTGGTGATTAATTTCAACTTTAGAGGGTAAAGTTGTTTTATTGTTGAAACAGCAGACGTAGGACAGAAGCAACTTTTCAATAAGACCTTGTTGTTGAGAAGGACTTAGCATCTGGGGTCTAGACAGAGATGAACAATTCACATAGCAACCATTTTCCAAAAACATGTATGGTCTTGGAGGGTTTGTAGTTTCTTCAATAAAATAACAGATTTTATAAAATTGTTACACTTTAGAGCATTCATCCAGATATGGATGCAAATAGAGTTATATTTAGTCCAGATCAGAACATCTTAGATTTAATATGGAGCTGGAGCATTCACCACTGAGGTTTCTGCAACGCTTTTCTCCGTGAATCAGAATCGGCTGTTTTTGCCAAGTTTGAAGCATATCTGAAAATGCGGTTGCTGTTTAGGGTTTCCACATTTTATACACAGATGGTTTTAAAAATAACAGAAGTGTGTTTATAAAAATGAGTAAAGTCCACAATTCCTATAATGGCTTTTATTTCCAAATACCATATGTGGCTCTACAGTGAGGAAAACAGCAGTGTATGACTTTTAGGATGATGAAGGAAGGTGAAGGTGAAGAATGCTTCATTGCTTTTTTTAGAATCTTTAATTACTTAATTGTAGATGGGCTGTTTCTGGGAACTGCTTTATATCTGTGTTGGATGGCGTTGACCAACTTCTGGCGACTGAACAGGTATTGCAGTCCAGGATGATTAGACGACATTAAACAGTTCCTCTGTATTTCTTGGTTTCACCTCAAGCCTTATTAATGCTTTACTCAACGGTTGAGAATTTGGCCGCATAAAACCTTCCCTTGGCATTTATGATGCATTCCATTTGTACACGCAAGTCGGAATTTCCGAACTCCGAGTAGGAATTTTCAGGTGGAGTGCCCCCATAAGGACAACAGGACCATACCCGACTTCCGCATTCAAGGCTGCTTTTCACAACAATAGTTGTAAAACGTTCTTTCTTTGACTGTTTTTAGTGCTTCTTTATTATTTATGAAACACTTTTCAGTGTTTATAAGACGGGATGTTTCAACGCTGTTTGTATGCACAAAATATCGTGTAGAATAGTGTTATTGTCATTGTTATCCTTGTAAGACTGTTGTTACAGCTGCTAGCATTAGGCACAAAAACTAGCAGGGAACTGGAACATTACAACTCGGAGAGGACGTAAACTCAGACTTCAGAGGTTAATGGACCACAGCATTAGAGTTAGGATCATACCTTTGTTTGAGGTGCAGTAGAAATGTTGTAGTTCTCATTGTAAACAAACAGAGCTGCAGATCAAATCTGCCCGCATTCAACAACTGGTAGCAGAAGACGAAGTGAAGGTGCATTCATAATACAACTAACTACATTTAGCCTCAGAACTGTAACTTTTTAGCCGTTTTTATAAGTCTGTCAACACTTGAATGATTATTTCCTGTTTATTTTGAACCGTGTACATACTTATAAAAATGGACGTGCTTTCAGACTCTACCTTGCTGCTATTCCATTTTGGGCAGCGCTACTCGTTAGAAAAACGGGATCTGCATGACTGGCCATGTTTGATGCCTTAACATTGGTCTCCATTGTCGTTGGATAAGATTTTTGATCTACAAATACTTTGTTATTATACGGATCATCTGTGTTTTTTAATGAATGACTAATCTCACTGATTAAACTCCACATTGCGGTTTCAAAATAATGATCCAAACGGCAGCAATGAATGCTATGACTGTTGGTTTCCTGTTGCTTTGCTGCATCTGCTAGTAAATTATCCAGCATGTAGGAATATATTTAAACATATTTGAAACGACTGCATATAGAAATTCAGATTTTTGTCTTTTTTGGGAAATGAGATAATGGAAAAACCTATGAAATTATTTTCCGTAACTATTCTTTTTAATAATTGGGACACAAAGTACAGGGGTTGGACAATGAAACTGAAACACCTGTCATTTTAGTGTGGGAGGTTTCATGGCTAAATTGGACCAGCTGGTAGCCAGTCTTCATTGATTGCACATTGCACCAAGTAAGAGGGGCAAGGTGTGAAGGTTCAATTAGCAAGGGTAAGAGCACAGTTTTTGCTCAAAATATTGAAATGCAAAACAACATTATGGGTGACATACCAGAGTTCAAAGAAGACAAATTGTTGGTGCACGTCTTGCTTGGCACATCTGTGACCAGGACAGCAAGTCTTTGGTGATGTATCAAGAGCCACGGTATCCAGGGTAATGTCAGCATATCCACCAAGAAGGACGAACCACATCCAACAGGATTAACTGTGGACCCCAAGAGGAAGCTGTCTGAAAGGGATGTTCGGGTGGTGCTAAACCCGGATTGTATCCAAAAAACATAAAACCACGGCTGCCCAAATCATGGCAGGATTAAATGTGGCACCTCAAACTCTCTTGTTTCCACCAGAACTGTCCGTCAGAGGCTCCACAGGGTCAATATAAAACGGCCGGCTGCTATAGCCAAACCTTTGGTCACTCATGCCAATGCCCCACGTCGGTTTCAATGGTGCAAGGGAGCGCAAATTCTTGGGCTGTGGACAATGTGAAACAATGTATTGTTTCTCTGATGAGTGCCACCTTTACTGTTTTTCCCCCCCATCCAGGAGAGTTTACGGTGTGGAGAAGCCCCAAAGAAGCGTACCACGCCAGACTGTTTCATGCCCAGAGTGAAGCGTGGGGGTGGATCAGTGATGGTTTTGGGGCTGCCATATCATGGCATTCCCCCTTTGGGCCCAATACTTGTGCTAGATTGGGGGCATCACTGCCAAGGACTACCGAGACCATTTTTGAAGACCCATGTGCATCCAATGGTTCAAACATTGTATCCTGAAGCCGGTGCCGTGTATCAGGATGACAATGCCCAATACACACAACAAAAACTGGTGAAAGATTGGTTTGAAAGACATGAAAGTGAAGTTGAACATCTCCCATGGCCTTGCAAAGTCCCCAGATCTAAATAATTTTTTGAGACACTTTGGGGTGTTTTTTGGGGGAAAGCGAGTCAGGAAACGTTTTTCCTCCACCAGTATCACGTAGTGACCTGGCCACTATCCTGCAAGAAGAATGGCTTAAAATCCCTCTGACCACTGTGCAGGACTTGTATATGTCATTTCCAAGATGAATTGACGCTGTATTGGCCACAAAAGGAGGCCCTACACCAGACTAATAAATTATTGTGGTCTAAAACCAGGTGTTTCAGTTTCATTGTCCAACCCCTGTATCTCCACAGAGAGCTCTATGAAGATACTTTGCCTCCAACACAGTTGGAAACAGCATTGAGCAGGACAGCATTTACATGTTGTTCAGGTTTAGAAGCGCTAACAGCTTCCTTTGTGGAAGATGTTTGTCACTACACAAAAATGGTTTAAGTTACTAAAGCATAGTTTGTAGAAACAGATTCCATTCTCCCAGCAGCTCTAACGAACAGGTCGGTCTTACCTGGGTTACAGTCTGTGAGCAGGGAGCAGATGGACAGCAGCACCTTGGAGATGGTGAGGGCAGGGCTCCAGTTGTCCTTCAGGATGTCCAGACAGATCACTCCCTGACTGTTGATGTTGCAGTGATAGATCCTCGTGCGGAACGTTACCTGCAGACATACAGACTGTTCAGTGAGGCTGAGGAGTAGGCAATATCTCACTGTTTCTTCACATTCTTCACCATGTCCAGTCTAATGCTGTGAATGTCTTGCTGATGTCTGTAGCTAATCTGAATCTGTTGTGATTCAGGAAATAACTTCTATTTGAAATTCAATCCGTGTTAAAAAACAGGAAAACAACTAAAGCTGTGAGACCATTATTCAGATCTGGAAGGCCCTCTAGTGGCTACAGAGAGGTACTTCAAGTACAAGCAGTCATTTTCTAAAAAAAAGGTAAGTTTCTTTTTTTACTCATCAGGCTGAGATCGACTGAACGCAGGAGATTTTTCCATAGTAAATTATGCAACAAGCATGAAAAATCTGGAATTTCAATGCCGTTCACATTACTGTAGCTAAACACAAAGCATGAAAGACCCCAGACTTTCCTTTAGTTTTAGGTGTACTTTTCCTTTTAATGTTTAGCTTTTTCTCCAACTTCACAAAGCTCCAACCTTCCTATATCTACACATTGAATTCTTTCACATGTTACAAATATAATTTTTAATAAACCAGCTTTGCTTTCCCTAGACTAAGTCTTTACTTCATTCACTTAGTCTCATTTATAATGGTAGTAACTGTATTTTTCTGACATTTGGTTTTCTTCCTATCCAAAACAGCATCATTTACAAATACCGCTCCAGGCAGTCCTGCTGCAATCCAGACATGCAATCCAGTTTTAGTCAAAGAAACATTTCCAGCTCCACATTCCAGCAGTTAAAAAAAAAAAAAACTCAGTTTAATTTTAAATAGTAAAGAAAAGAAAGTACATCCGGGGATTACACAATTCCTCCAAATTTCCAACATTTCTACTGTTTTAATTTTAAGTTTTAGTTTTGACATTTTTTCATTCAAAATAAATGTATTCAAAACAAAACTTCTGTCGCTCTGTGAGCGTTTACTTATTCAGAAACTGAAGTACAACAAATCTTATCCTTTAAGAACTTGTGGGAAGAAAATCATTCATGCATTTTCTACCGCTTCTGTCCATAGTGGGTCACAGAGAAGCCGGTGCCTATTCCCAGTAGTTTATGGGCGGGAGGCGGGGTACAGCTTGGACAGGTCGCCAGTCCATTGCAGGGCAGCACAGACACACACAGTGCAAACAACCACGCACACACTCATTCACAGAGAAACCAATTAACCTAACAGTCATATTTTTGGACTGTGGGAGGAAGCCGGAGTACCTGGTGAGAACCCACGCATGCACGGGGAGAACATGCAAACCCCATGCAGAAAGACCCCCGGCTGGGAGTCCAACCCAGGACCTTCTTGCTGCAAGGCAACAGTGCTACCAACTGCGCCACTGTGCAGAAAATCAATTCTTTTATATATATCACTACATATTTACAGAAAAACGATGTGAAAAAGTTCAGTTCAGTTTGTTAGAAAAACTACCCAGTTTTTTCATTAGAGGAGCAGATGAGGTTTGTGTCTCAGTGCTTCGGTCTATTGTTAAAGTGATGTTGCTGCTGTTGGTGGCGATCAACTTTGCCTTACCTGAGGTATAATGTTTGAAAGCATTAAGCTGCCAGACATTCCTCATATTTTACTGTAACCCAAACAACAAGGAAACATCTTCACGTTTCTCTGCTTCTCATTTAATCTTTTCCCAACAGGAATGAGTCCATCCTGATTCAAGGCAACACTTACTCAATGCTTTTATTATTATTATTATTATTATTATTATTATTATATCATCCCGTACATTTTTTATTCTGCTGTACAGCACTTTGGTTGCCTTATGGTACGTAAAGCACTCCATAAATAACATTTTGATACTATTGTTGAACATAGAAAGTACACTGTTGGCTTCATTTAAACAAAAAACAGTTTAACAGGAATGTTTAATGTATGTGTAGCTGCTTATTGGTGATACAGAAAAAGGATGGAGTGAACACTTGTACTGCAAAGTTGAGCTATGTGGGAAATGTGGGTGAAAAGCACAGATTTCTCCTCGCACACCAAAAACAGACTGTGTTGGAAAAACATTTAGGCCAGCGATTAGGAAAGAAACAACAAAAGGCAGAGGGGACAAAACACAGCTTATAACACAGTTACAGCAGATAGCTTGAGCAGAAAGTCAACAGCCAGACCACTAAAGTGTCCACAGCTGTTGTTTCTGAGAACAAAGATTAACAGGTTAGAAAACAATTATTTTACTGCATTTGTAGTTTGTTATGTTTGGGGCCAAACAGACACAGTATGAACGATGGAATAACGTTTAGATAGCTGCATAACTATACTATAGCTAAACCCCACGAGTAAAACACGACTGATTATGTGGAGAAAAGAGAGCCTTTTATGACAACTGCTTGCTAACATATGCCAGGCTAATTTAATGACAGTAGTTGGAAGGAACATGCTGATGCATGCCTTTGCACATCTTAGTAACATTTTTTCCACCTGCAATGCTTTCAGAAAAATAAAACCCTAGGGCGTTTAAATAAATATATCAGGAAGGTTCTAACACCAGACTGTGCGGTACAGTGATCTATTGTTTGCATAAGGTGTTTGAAAGGGTGGATGGTCACAGTTCTTCCATCCCCAGAAGAGAAGGGTCATGAACCCTGTGTGGATAAATAAAAAACAGGGTAGGTGCAAGGAAAGGAATCTGAATTGGTCCCAGATGCTAGAAATGCTTTTCTTCTACACCTGTTTCAGACAGGACTCAAGTTAAGTGATTCAAATACAAAAAGGAAAAAGTAACTTTTTCTATTTTTTTTAATCATATGTTGTAAGACAGCATCAGTTTAGACCCCTTAACTCCCCGGCGATGCTCAACATTTCCACCTTAAATCAGGAATAATAAAAGAAGCTGATGTTGGAAATGGTCAAGTCCAGAAACAATTACTGACTGCGTGTAATATCAAATATTTATTCTAGATTTTAGGCTGTGGAAGTAGAGCTTAGTGAGTTTTAAATGCATTATTAAAAAGCTGCTGTATCTGCTGGCCTTGTCCAAAGCAAATTTGTAACTTTAACAGAAAAGCTATCTGAAGCTTGTATTTTGGTGCAAGCTATAAATACAAGGTGAAACTTTCCCTAAATCTAACACATGTATATAAGTATCAGTCGTTTGAGGCCAGTGTTTTCTGAATAAAGCGGCCGTTAACAGTAGAGGAATCTAAACCAATGAAAAAGCACCCACGGTTAGAAACAAGGGCCAGATATAGAGATAAAGACTTTTTATCTGATTGAACAACACTGCATGACGATCAGGTGGAGGAAACCTATTCTGAGATCAGTTTGCTGTTTTGCTAAAACACCCACTGGAAACTGAAAGTGGCCAACATAAAATTCAGAGCAACCACAATGACAAAATTCTGTGTATGAGGGTTGTTTTTAAATTATGCTCCGAGTTCCTAATGATACTCATATTTTATTGGTTTGTCAGCAGGTTTTTGGAGCTGCAGAGCTCAGAGGCAGTCAAAGATTCCTAAACACACATCAGAAGCCATCTAAGACATAATGCAGCTGCTAAAAGCACAGAGGCTTATAAAGCTTAAACTTGCCATCACACTGAACTGGGTTGTGTTGTCTCTGTTCTATAGTTTTAGGCATCCTCTAATATATGCTCCAATATGGTCTTAATATTGCATGTATTTTAGTCCATTTTTAAGGTTTAACCTCATTTTTTTTTTTAAACCAAAAGCTAACAGCTTGTACAAAGAATTGTAAATAGACCAACCATCATTTTATCCTGAACAGGTCTGAGCAGAAGACAAACAGGCTGCAATTGTTTCACCTAAAGACCTTGTCCAAGGAGAGAAGTTGGATATTTTTGAAAGGTTCAGAGAATAAAAACAGGAACATGTTCTTGCTTCAATCATTTGGGCAGATCTGTAAAGTTTAAACACCTCAGTTTACCAGGCTATAAAAAACCAGCTTCATGTCAGGATGTAGTCATGTAAATGGAAATGGCTCCAACGAGTTGTGCTAATTTACTTTGCAGTCTCTCTTAAACTGTAGGCGTCAAATTTCTGCAAACTTCTGTAGTTCAATTTATAACTTGGAATTTAAAAATAGGACCTTCATATTTTCTGAATCAGGCGTGTGATTCCAGTGCCTCACCCCATTTAAGCACATTCTTATAAAGTAAACTTCATAATGGTCACTGACAGTTTTAGTGAGCTATTAAAATCCTCATTTTCAAGCAGAACATATTAAATATACATTGGAGGGCTCCAATGAATTGACAAGCATGCTAATTAAATGTAATCTATAAAACTAGAATTGAAAATGTAGCTAATTTTAAGACGATGCATGCTCTGAACATGGAAAATAACAGCTACAAAACAGGAATGGCAAGAGAAAATGAGTCATGCAGGAAGTGCACTTTTCAAACATAACCACCGAGTTTCACCTTGTCTGCGAACAGTTTGCAACAAATTAGCAGAGGAGTCTAGATGGTATTTCAAGCAACACTGTTTCAAACTCACCTTTTTGATGCTGAGTTAATTTAATTTAAAATTCCTTAAAATGTTTCGTCAACAGGGTTTCCCACTGGACCTCGTTTTTTTTATATCTGAAACCTCAGACTGTAATATTCCTACCTCCATGAATATTAACGGTTTTCATGCAGTGCTGTGCTCAGATGCCGCCGCTGCTACTTCCTGGATAAACTGATGAAGGTGAACGATGATTTGCTGATGTTTGTACCTTTGGGGGTTTGAAGGGGTAGTCGGGTGTGAAGGCGATGTCCAGGAAGAACACCCCTCCCTCATACACAGAGCCCGGCGGTCCCAGGATGGTTGATCTCCACTCGTAGATGTTGTCTCCTTTTGGACCAGCACTGCAGTCACAAAGACGATCAGAACTGTTATTTAGAAGAACTGCTGGGGAGTAATGTTATCTACAGCCTCTTTAATATGTTCAGGATAATTCAGTTAATATTTAAATTGTAAGTAATATTTTTTTCATGTTTCTATTTGTAAAGGCAGGTATTTATCAGCCAGATTACTACTGTTTCATCAACAATGTGTTTTCCCCACACCTGTAAAATGAGAGATTATGGTTTAGAGTTACTATTTAAAGTGACTATTAATTGTTTCATATAACAATGATTCACAAATTATATTTTTTTCCTTTAGCTAACATTTACAAAAATCAAGAATTACATTGTACTGACATCACAAGTAGTAAGAGAAATTAATGGCAGTGTCAGCTGAAACAGCAGTCATTAAAATCTGTTTTTTTGGGGGAAGACTGAAGCAAAATATGGAATAGACATCAGCTGAATTAAGTGACAGTTCTTTAGTAACTGTGCTTATTGCGCTAAATATTGCTTTATAGAGTAACACGACTGAGAAGCTGAAATTAGCAAGCTGTTTAACATTTGATTTAAATCAATGCAGTCCCATTTTAGATTGCACTAATATTCCTCTAATCAAAATTAAAAGACATCAGACATAAAAGACATTACTAGTTGAATTTCAATTTTAAAGATATCTAAAACTGTGATTGCAGTAGTATGAACGAAGTTTAAGACACCTTAAAATCCCTAATATGTCCTGGGATGAGGAATAATACATCAGAAATATCCTTTATTGTCCCTCAAAGGGAGAGGATAAACGGAAATGCTTATTGCTGAGAGGAACAATGCCATTCTGGATATATGAAATGTACATTTTTACTCCTGTGCTATTAAATGTTGTCATACTTGAGCACCAACTGACTCTGCTCCTACAGGCAGAGGGAACTCAGACTGCTCACTGTGTAAATCCCATGCCTAGTGCAAGCATGTGTGAACCGAGGCGGCAGTCCTTGTAATACAGACAAACAGAAATGATATGCCTTCGTGTAAATGAGACACAAACATCAGGCTACTTATTTTTTTAAAAAGACATGGTGTAGACCCATTCTATAGGAAAGGTAACCCTAAGGGTGAATTCACACCAGTTGGTCCACTTGTTTGGTCCGGAGCAAAAGCGGACTTTATTTTTTTTTTTGTTTGGTGTGGTTTGTTTTCACGTTGTACTTTTTGCAAGTGAACTATTACTTGTAAACAAAGCCACGTGGGTGACGATCATTGCTCCCATTGGACAGAGATGACGGAGGCGGGGCAGAGCACAGACCCAGAAATTTAGGAAAACAGCTGTAGACGGGCTGCGTGCAGCACCTCTGTTCTGCATATTTGTGCCGTTATCACAATATTATTGTGAGGGTGAAGAGCAGCTCATTCAACACAGATTTTGCGACGTTCTACTTATAAGTTTGGAACAGCGTTGAAGAATGCGTGCTGAACGCCGAAGAAGACGGTGTGCTCTGCGTTCCTCGGTCCCACAACAATCAGCTGGACAGGTATGATTTGAGTATATCGTACACCTTTGGTATCGGCTATGCCCGCTTGTTAAGTCCAAAGAGATGTACGTTTTCTGCAGTTGGTTCGGATCGGGACCATAAGACCATAAGCGAACCGCACCAGAGTCCGTTTGCCGGTGTGAATACACTGAAGCGAACCCTGGTCTGGACCAAACAACCGGACCGAAACCCACTTTTTGAGGTGGTCTCGGTCCGGTTGTTTGGTTCGCTTCAGTGTATTCACACCTGCACAAAAGGTCCGGACCAAGGGGGGAAACTAACTCTGGTCCATTTAAAGCGGACCAAAAGTGGCAAGTGTGAATACACCCAAAATGACTTCTGTTGTGATCTGGCACCGTCTAGAAAAATAAGATGAAATATAATAAAAAATGTTGTTCAACACAATGAATCAACAGTAATCAGAGGTGTTTTCACTGACTGCAGACAGGAAGGGAACGAATATAAATGCCACATTTCATTTAAGATCTCCCTGAAGAGTAATTAAGGATCAGATATGATGCAAGAAGTGAGACTGTGTGATTATTTCTACTCAGGTTTGATTCCAGTGTATTTGTCCTTTAAATAAAAGAAGAAATGTTCCTATTCCCACTGTGCTTCATTCATGGATGCCGAAGTTCAAATTAAATACTCTGTTATGGGATTTTATGTGATCTTTCATCTGCATTGATTCCCCCCCCCTTCAAAGCAGCTAAACATGTAGTTTTGAACGCAATGGGGGAGGGAGGGCCATTAAAATAAGATTAATATTAATAATATAATATTGATATATTAATATATCCACATTTTTGATCAAAATGACTTTGACTTCTGACTGTTTTCTAATTAACAGATGTATCTGGCAAATTTAACACATAACTCCTAAAAACTATAAGTACCCTTAATTTATCTATGAAAGGATGGCACATTATACAGAATCTTAGCATGGTACTCCAGCTACAATATGGCAAACCAGGGGGCCCTGCAAAGGATAGTGAGGGGAGGCAGGAAGCTCATTAAGATACTCCTCCCAGGCTCCGTTTCAGAGCCGCTGCAGAAACAGGGCTCTAAACAATACAAGAGACTCCTCACACCTTCTTTGTAAACGTTATGACCTGCTGCCATCAGCAAACAGTACCAGAACATCAAAAGCAGAACCAACCAAGTCAGATCTCACTTTCAATCATACAGAGGACATTTAAAGTAGTCAGCCAGCTATAGGAATTTCAAACTGGAAGGATTTAACAGACAGGTAACTGGTTACAGTATGTTCTGTATTAAATATACAGTAGTTTTAATATTTCCTATTAAAACTACTGACAAATACATTTGGAACTTGAAAACGGCTAAGATGGAGAGATGTAAACTTAAAAATTTCGAAATAAGTTTTTACCACCAAAATAATTGCATCTAAGAGACTAGATGCAAATGCAAATATTTACTCCAGCTATTGTAATTTATGTTTTTATAATTTCTGCTACTTTGTGTGTTTGCCGTTTTGAGTTTTATATTTTCCTCCTAACTTTAAAATTCAGTCAAAAAATCTTTTACCCTAGCTTAGATCATCATTTTCTTGCAGTTCTAGATCAACTTTCTATCCGAGTTTAGAAATGTAAGTAGTTAAACGTGTGATAAAGAGTTCAAACTTGTTGTGCAGAAACCTACCTGCAGTTTGGTGGAGGGTCCAGTGTGATGTCAGCCAGCTCTTTCTGAATCCTACACGCAAAAAAATAAAAATGACCGATAAATAATTGGCATAACTGCAGAAACCCCACATATAACTTTTAAAAGATTAATTACAAGACTTGCAGTGACTCAAATCTGCTCTGCAAACTTTGCAGTATTTTGCAGGAAATATTGGATTTTAGATCACTGTGCAGAGGGATCAGACGAGGGTTGAAGTATTCTAAAGAACCTTATTAGATAAAAAACCTAAAAACAAACATATTATAACTGTATTTTTACACAGAATCATCAACTAACTTTATTCCTATTACATCTTCAGCACAGATAGCCCTGTGAAATCAGTCATCGACTGCGATGAACATGGAGATGTGCTTTAAATTGTCTATTCGTGTTAGCGATCGTTACCACCAATGAAAAGTGTCAAACCATTGTCAGTTGACATTAAAATGACCTCACACACAGGACGCTGCTGCTAAGAACACTGCCGCTGGAAGAAGCGTTTCTGGTTAGGAAGGTCAAGGTGAGAGGTTCAGCTGATTGTGAGGGCATCTACATGTACACTGAGGCAAAGACTCATGGACAACAGCCTTGTGAATAGTAGCACACCAACTAAAGGAACATCTGTGAACCATGTAGGATAAACTGAAATCCTGCAGGAGGTACAAAGGTGGACAGGAGGAGTCTGGTGCAGAGTTATTTTCTTGATGGAACTTCCTCCTGAACATAAATTATTTGCATGAGGGAAAAAAAAACACACTAAAACAGGTAAGCATCCTGATACAACCCCTGTGTGGTGTTGCTTTTCCACCAAGGGATTGGGTTTCCTCCCTGTTCTGCCCACAAACACTGCCAGGTAGAAAAGAGTGGAACCACAACATCATAGAAAAGAAACGTCTTATTGAAATCAAGAAAATTAGATGATCATTTTTTATAAAAAAGTTAAAACTGTCACAAAGACCAGCACGTCAAGATGAAAAGCAAGCTTGTGCATTTTCTTTAAAAACACCACAGAACTTATGTCTAACTTAAGTCTACTGAACTCCTGCTTATGCACAGATTTGTTCCTTTGTTCTATTGCTATCTGACAACTACACAACTGCAGGGTGAAGTATGATACAATTCTCCTGCTCTTTTCCAATTTGCTGGCTAGAATTCAGATCTAACAACTTTTTGCTATGTACAACATTATAAACAGTCTCAGATTTATACCAGATACGATTGAGTTGGATTAGAAACATTCCTGGTAAAAGACAAACTTTACAAGTCATGAGATGTCATCTCAACCTTTTGGCGCTGGTGGAAAGTAGCTTGGAGGTCTTGCTCATGCTGGCTTTACTGTCCCGTTTTTTCTTGCCCTGCGTGTCCCGATGTTTGCTTTGGCTGGAGGAAGGTGGAGATGAGGAAGAGCTGGTGCTGGCACGGGAATCCTCATCCGACATTCCGGTTTGGATTGGAGAAGAGCCGCAACCTAAACAAAAAAACAAACAAAAAGGAGAGTCAGGTTAATGGTTTCAGCACATGTGCAAGAGGTGGAATATTTTTAGAATTAATTTCACTTTCCTAAAAAAAATGCCTAAAACTACAACAATGTGCATCTGTGAGCTGCACAGTGTTGCTGCCTGACAGTAAAGCTCTGAACATGGGCCACTGCAGCCTCAGTCGAACTCCAGATCTGCAGTGACAGAAAAAAAATGAAACTTCAGCCTACTTATGCTGCATACCATGAAGAGGTACCTTCACCTTCAACCTCAAAAGGCAGTTCAAAGTAGCTCTGACTTTTAAGATGACCTTTTAGAATCAGATAATGTTAGTATTAAATGATACAATCCTGTGCTCTTAGACACAATTTTGTCCTATTCACCTTATATTTGAATGTTTTGATCATTTTAGGAATGAAAAATCCTTAAATTAAATTATTTTCCCTCTTTAACCCTTAGTGTTCTTAGAAGAATAGAATAAAGGTAATTTAAAACATTGTTTATTTAAAAAAGGGGCCTCTGGTTACATTTCAGTGTCATAAACTACTTATTTTGTCCCTGCAGCTCTGCATGTTTTCTGGAGGTAAGTCAGGCAATTTTAGCGGCCACTAACTTTGTGTTCAGTTTCCAGAGAAAGTATGTCTGGCTCAGCACCTTCATCTTTGCTGTGTCTCTTTTCTGGTTCGGCCCATCAATTGATCTATTGCTACCATGATGTAAAGTTGTTTTTCCTTTCAAATAAAAAGTACTCCTGAGCTGATGATTCTGTATTCCTGTGTTTTCCTGCGTTTGTTGTCATTATCTTTGCGTAGCCCCTTTGTTTTTCTTACCAATAGAAAGTACTCCTAGATCAGTTCTTCAGGACAGAGTTAAAGCTGCCAATAACTCTGTATTCTGTTATTCTTTCCCAAGAAAGTACTGATAGTTTCAGGGTTAACTTGTCTCTTTCATGGACAAAGCAATTGTTGGAGTTGTTGTCACCAATAACTTTGTTTTTCCTTTTCATAGAAATTAATCCAGGGTCACACTGCTTATGTGCTGTTTTTCTGCTTCTTTTCAGCACCTCCTTTCTGCCCACTCAACTCGTAGCCAATTGTAGCAGATGACTGCTCCAACTGAACATTCTGGTTCTGCTTGAAATGTCTGCCGGTTAGAGAAATTGGGTCCTCTCCATTGTCACTAGATGCTTGTTCAGGATCGGTTATTGCTGCAAGGTCAGCTACTCATTGCAATGGATAACCTTTTACCAACTGGCATTCAATCACCTGAATTTGACTTTATGTAATTATATCAACATCTGACTATATGATTCAACTGTATTGGGATGCACTGGACCAAATTGGATACTATATAATTCAGGGTTTCTAAACATTTTAATGTCAAAAATCCATACTTTTCCACTGTAAAATGTTCGACAGTTTTCTGTCCTTTTCAGACAATTTTAATTGAATTTGGATGGCATTCGTTGTGTTTCGGCAACATTAAAAACTGAATTAACGGGCTACAGGTGTTTTGGTACATACGTTTTAATTCAGTGCAACAAATGATGTGGTTGCAGAAATGCACAGACAATTTTCCTGAAGATTTCACACCTATTTAAAACTTCTTCAGTGCGGCGGTTTCTCTCTCTCGCGAGATTTGTCAACAAAATTAACCTCTGCGGTTTTTAAACGTTAGGTAACGTTACCAGTTACGGTAAACGAAGTATGCTTAGCCGACCAGCTAGCTTCGAGACTTATTAAAGTGACATATTTCACAACTGAATACTCGGCTTTTATATTCGGGATTTCGGTATTAATGAATCGAAGTAATTGCTGGTTTACCCACTCCTTCATTAGCGGTTATTAATGCTAACACCCCCTTCAAAAAACAGCTTACTCAAACTGGTAGCAAAGACTTAAAACACGACTTCTGGTGTGAAACTTATTAACTATAAACATTAACTTTACCCCACTTTGTCGTCTAGGTCATAAAAATACAAATGCAATAGTAAAATATTAAAATCAGACAATATTCATTCCAGGAAATATATAGGAGCAGCTCCACTCTCCAGCACATAGCCGTAGCCCTCCCCCGTGAGGTAGGCTCGTTTTGTTTGTCTTATTTTTCGGTTGTTTGCGCATCTGACCATGACATCAACCGATAACAAAAACAACCAAAAGACCACCCCAAAATACCAACACACAGTGTCTAAATGTACGCTCCAAACAAATCGTCGGTCTGCCAAACAAAACTTACCCAGTCTAATGTGTCTGGACCTCCGCCACAGTCGAGGCTGGCTGTTGCCTGTCGCCTTCTGCGGAACGGAAGTAGCTTTCCGCGGCTGCAGTAGGCAGAGCTGAACCGGTCATACTGTGGAAACAGCCCAGCCTACACTCTGCTGCGAGGTTCACACTAAGCACATCCAATTTAATGGCATTAATCTTCCTCAGTGACTTAACGTCTTGACCTGATGACGCTAGACAGCATGTGTGGTTAGAAGAAAAAGTCAAGTTTACTAGTCCCAACTCATCAATGTCATTAATTTGGACTTTAAATTTTATATATATATATATATATATTATATATATATATATATATTATACACTTTAAATGACTTTATATATATATATGTATATATACACTTTAAATGACTTTATATATATATATGTTATATATACACTTTAAATGACTTTATATATATATATATATATATAGTAATATTTTACACTTAAATGACTTTAAAAATTATATATTATATATATATATATATATATATAATATATTATATATTTTTTACATTTTTAAATGACTTTATTTATATATATTTTTATAAAACACTTTAAAATGACTTTATATATATATTTATATATATACACTTTAAAGGCTTTATATATATATTAATATATATATATATATATATATATATAATATATATATATATATATTATCCACACACACACAGAATCATTCATTTCTTTCAATAATTCAACTATTAAGTATTTTACATGATTACAGCTAATCACAACCCCAAATTATATTTCCAAAGATACTATTATACTATATTGGAACTTATAAAAATTATTTTTAATGCAGAAATGTCAGCCTACTGAAGACTATGCACTTAGTACTTGCTTGGGCCTCCTTTTGCATTAATAACTGCATCAATGCAGCGTGCTTGGAGGTGTTCAGAAAGCACAGGTTGCTTTAACAGTGGCCTTCAGCTCATCTGCATTGTTGGGTCAGGTGTCTCATCTTCCTCTTGACACAGATTCTTAATTGGGTTTAGGTCAGGCCAGTTTGCTGGCCAATTGATGTACAAAATTATAAATAGAGCATCAAATATATACATACATTTTCCAAAATAATGTAATAATTTGTACTGGAGGTTCTAGATAGTCTTAAATTGAAAAGGCTAAGGGCTATTAACTCCTTGTGTTATTATGATTGACTGCAGCTATTAGTTTCACTGGCCCTGGGTCAATCCACCGCTTCCCCACGTCATAACACTATTTAGTACAGACGGGATGCCTTTTTGTCTAAATCTACCTCCAATTTGGTACCTGAATTTCATTTCAGTTTTGTTTAATTGCATATTTTTTTATAAACCGTGGAGATAAATAGTCATAAAAATGCTCAAATCTCACAAATAAATTTAATTTACTGCACCATATTTTCATTTATTTAGTTCTGATTCCCATTTAATTAACTCTTATATAATATGAGAGATTATAACCCTCAAATCAAAATAACTAAGCGACCTCATGTTGGTCTAAATTATTTAATGGAATCGTATAACCCAAGTTCCACACAGTAGAATAGGAGTAGATTATAGAAAATGATTGGTCATAATCAAAGCAGGTAGCAAACATCTCTGAGGTGGATACAAATTCATGCATAGTTGCTGTACACATTCCATGTCATACAGCTCGAAAATGATTTTCCCTACAGTCCTCATTGGATTGACTAACAGTCAGAGCAATGGGAAGGCCTGTGAACCTCAGTGAAGACAGGGATTTGTAGATTTACCCAAGTTGGGAAAGTCTTTTAGATACAACTGCAGAGTCCAAGAACATCAATTCAAACATGTTTGTAACTTCTACACACAGAAGCTGTTGAGACATACCACAACAAGGTGACACACACTGCCACTGTCAGAGGAAATTTGGTTAGGATATTCAGGAAAAACTGGTATGGGCAACATGGCTTTCTGCCCGGGGTAGCATGGCCTGTCGGGGTGCTCTGGGGCAAAAAACAGATAATCTGTTACACTACTGCTTTTTGCATGTCCAGTTAATAGGAATACACCGTATGGTGGTGGCAGCACCATGTTCACAAAGGTAAAGGACAGACATGGTTGTCTTGTGTAACCAGAGAATATAACAGAAAGCCTAAAACAGTCCGATGGTATGACATTTTGATCTGGATGTTTAAACCTGAATTTAACATTAACAAAGCAGTCCACCATTCATCTTCTGGAATGGCCTTCTAAACATCCCAACCTCAACACTTGAGACATTTTTTGGACTGAACTGTACTTAAAAGCCAGGTCTGGGCCAGGAAAACAACCAATTTAAATTAGCACTACCAACTGTGCCAAGAAGAATGTGAATAATTTTGACCTGAGATTAGACAAAATCCACTACACTTTAAAAATTTCCACTCAGTTCTTGTTTTTTTTAAATCATTGCAGTTGTATGTAGTATAATAACCCCACACCATGAACAAATCATTGAAAGACTAGTTTTAAATTCACACCCCTGGTCAGGGTTTGTAAACTTCTCATGGGGACTGTATGGACCAGAAGAGGCTTAGAGAACAAATATTTAATAGCCAATAGTTGCACGTTTTAAAACATTTTAAATTCCTGGGATTATTAAAATATGGCCGTCTATACGATTCTAAAAATTAAATGATATTCTAAAATGTGAGAGGCTTAAACAATAAGAGAATTATCCGAAAGATCTTCAGCTATGACTAGATTTTTCATTCATCAGCCGCAGGAATAATAATAAAAAAAAGAATAACCACATAGAACCTGACCACGTGTTTACGAACTGATCTAAGAATTACTCATGTGGTTTAATTACAAGGTCATGCAGTAGGAAAAAACAAGCATGCCTCATCATCCTGAGAGTGTGGTTTTACAGTTTCATGACATTAATCTGCAGTCAACGTTTTGCTTCTGTATTGTGCAACCAGCTTTTCAAAATCTCACTTAAGTTGCATTGGGTGCAGATTGATAGATTTCTCATATTGAATCAATGTATTTAGGTAAGTAAATCGTCTTATTATATATGCTGTGTGGTGATGGGATGCGTACATGTAAAAGATGCCAAGATGTGACGATTTATAATTCTAATCCACTGAGGATTTATTTACATTAGAGGCAAATAGGATTTGTTTTATCTGATTTATCATACAGCATAGTATTTAAATATGTGGGAAGTCTCCAGTTTTACCACCATGCCATTTAATTGTGGTTTTGATGCAAACCTGATCCAACAAATAACGTTTGTGACCTGTTTTTCTACGGATCCCTAGTGAATATATCCTCTAAATGTATCCCCTTTGTATTTAGATGATCTCAGTGGTGTTTCACAGCACTGAACAAAAATATAATTGATAGTAAGTTACTAACACTACAGAATTGTTTGGGCTGCTGATTGTATTGGGTTCATTGCAATAAAAAAAGTTTAAAAAATGTTTTAGCACTATTCTGCAGTTTATTTCACAAATACTGAACTTCCTCTTAACATTTAGTCTTGAAAACACTGCAGCAACACTATCACTGACAATTACCTGAGATACTTCCTACCTTGAAAAATATTTGTAAAGGTTTGTTAGATATGGACTGCTGACAAAACACAAAGGTCCATTTATTCCCAGTCTTCTATAGAGATCCATTCAGGAGTTTCTGAGGTGTTCTGACAGATAAAAACATCACACCTCCTTGATGTTGGTTGTAAACACTGCGGGACCATGTGCAGCTCCGTGTTATATAATCAGCCATTTGTGTTTGTGTGTGATGTGAGGAACTGAACTGAACGAGCGTAAATATTTAAAGACATTAAAGTCGCAGTCGGAAAAATAAAAAATCACAGAGTTTTTCTCACGAGCCAACCACGGAGTGTTTTATTGGGTGCGTCAGATATACAAGTGCACGACAAACCACTCTGCAATCGCAGAGGGGGCGGGTAGCCAGTAAATAAACAAGTTCTGCCTCTTTCACAGGCAGACCCATACTTTAGTGGTCTGCCTCAAAAGCCTTTGAAAAAATACATACAGTACAAACAAAATCAGAAGAGGTTAAAAGCGAGAAGAATCTACTGATGCAAAACTTCTTCCATGCAGTTAACATTACTGATGACAATTACAACAAAAAAAAAATTATAACGAGCAAAAAAAAAAAAAAATTAAAAAATTAAAAGCAGTTTTGTTCCAGGTGCCACTAAGAAAATGAGAATACATACTGTATAGCCAGAGGACAATGCGAGTGATATTGATATTGTTTTTTTTTCTCCAATACAATACTTCCAACATTCAGATATTGGAAAATAAAAATCCCAATCTACTCTGTATAAAAAAGAAGCTTTCAAGTCAACAAGGAACAAAGAACATTTTTTTGTTTTAAATTTTCTTGTTTTTGCACAGAAAAGGTAGCTAAAACGGGGAGGGGGAGGAGGAGGAGGGTGATAACAGGAGGGCAGGTTCACCGTTGCACTTAGTGAGTGTGCTTTGACATACAAAGGGTGAGAGGTAGAGAGAGGTTTAGAGATGGGGAGGGAGGTACAGGATGAGGGGGATCCGCAGCAGGGGGTCTATGTAGCGTATCTCTTCGTCCATTGTTTAGCTATTCTGTCATGCTCTGTTCTGTTGGTCAGGTACTGTGTGGCGATGCTTCCCACCAGAGGGTCGGCTGAAAGGAGACGCAGATAAACACGTAAAAACTTTTATTCAGTCATTTTTATTTACCAAGGCAGTACAAACATCTACACCATTATTAAGAAAACTTGACTAATTCATATTTTATTCTAAGTTTCTGACAAACCCACACAAATAGTGCATAATTATGAAGTGAAAGGAAAATGATGAATAGTTTGCATTTGCATTCAGCCAACCGAGTCAGTGCTCTGTAGAACCACCTTTCACTGCAATTACAGCTGCAAGCCTTTATGGGTATGTCTCTACCGGCTTTGAACATCTAGCCATTTCAGTCAGGTAAAGTCCAGGTTTCATTGCCCAGTGATTAATGTTTCTACTGTGAAATATGCCTGAGCTACGGAGCTCCAAAGAGGGTAGGGTTTTCTCACTCTTTATGACAAATAAAACTCTATGGAGTTTTTTTTCCATTTCATGCAAATTTTATAAACATTGGTTGATATGGTACAACCAAAAGTAAAAGCAAACAATTATAGCTTAAAATACAGATATTAATGTCTTTTTTTGTACTGATTTCGAAAAGATGCGAGAGGAAACAGAAGAAGATGAAGAAAAACAACTGATAATAAGGTGGGCCTTAAATGCGATGCACTGGCACCCCTAACCTCAACAATGTTGCTTAGAATGTGTTCATTCTTTCACACAAGCACCTTTCTTCGATGTTTCCAATGAGAGGGGAAAGAAAAGTACAAGTGTTCTAGTCTGATTTGTCATATGGAAATAATGGGAGAGAAAAACAGAAAACTCTTTTGCTGCAGCAGCAGCAGCTCACCGGGGCACTGAGAGTGTTGCTTTAATCACCGCATGAGTTGCCAGCCTGTTTGTGAGTTCTGTAGTGATTATTTATTCAAGCATTTTTTGATGAAGTGCTTTTTTTGATGAAGTGTTTCTAGCAATTTTCTGCTTTAAAATTATGTTTTAAAAAACATGCTTTCACTGCATCCGAATGCATACATTAGGTCCAATGGTTAGTTAAAGGGCATAAACAATCCTATATTAGAACCAAAAAACAAGAAATATTGAAAGTATGTGACATAAATTATAACTGGCCATTGTTTTTAAAAGCACATAAGTAATTTTAAAATCACTTTTTGACAGTAAAAAAGCCTTTGAAGACACGCCTTTCTTAAAATCAGTACCATATATGGAAGAGGAGTGATTTCTCAAAATATTCTCTGTAGGAAACACTTTTTGCCCCAAGACTATGAAACAATTTGAAACTTGTATTTAAGGACAGGAATCCAAACCTGAGAGAAGAGGACACAATTCATGTTGCAGATACAACTGCTGTCAGACCACGGAGGTGACAATGGGTGTTGTTTGTGAGCATAAAGTTAGGCAGGTAAAAAAAACAACTTTTTACATTACTTTTTACTCTGTTCCTCCTACAGTAATTAGCTTTAGGTGCTACAGTTTCTCTTTGAGTGTGTGAGCCAAGTGATTTGTGTTTAAATGCAGCTGCAGTCTGACTGTATATTAGCATTGTAGCTTTCTTTTCCATCCACCGCATGTGTAGCATTAGCTAGAAGTGTTTTTTTTTTTTTTTTTTTAGGGCCAAACAACATGTGAGAAAACTAACTGTAGATGGACTTATAGTACAAAGTTGTTGGGTGGAACATGGTGACATATGCATAGCCTCAATAAGAATGCTGGTCAGAAGCAGAATGGAAATTACAATGTCTATTTGAATTATGTTAAAACTTTGGTGTTTCGAATTTCAGGGTTTGACACAAGAAGTAACCCCCCCCTCCCCCCCTTGTAAATCTTTACATATACACGAATCTAATATTTTGAGCCTGTACACAAATGAAAAGGGAAAATTGTAAAAATGGAGATATAAGCCCTTTAAAAGTACCTTTAGAGATTGGTCTTCATAAGGAGCTGCAGGGAAACATTTGAAATCGTTCTGCCTAATTTAACAGTAATTAATAGGACAGCAACAAAAATAACATTTAAAAGGTGGTTTGAATGTTTCCATTTACCCTTAAGGCTAAACGGTTATCCCTTTCTGAGATATCTGGAGACAGATGCAGCCGAATAACATTCCATTTGTATCCAAACAAGGAATCTTGTATGCATTCTCAGGTGCAAATGAAAATAAATCATGACTAGAATGGGTTTGGACACAGTGACCTGACTTCATTAGGATGTATACACTGCATAAATCTATTCTGAAGAAAAATATCCACCTGCTTTCAGATCCCTCTGCTAATCAAAAGAAGAGCAACAGAGGCTGCTGCAGTTAGGAAATGAGACCACAATAGAGTATTATAATACTAAATACTATAATACTAAGTATGATTTGTAAGTTCAAAACTGGGCGACATCTCGAATTCAGCCAGGAAACTGACTAAACCCAGTGAAATCAATGAAATGCTCTCGAGGAACAGCAGAGACTTTAAGAAATGAGTTAATAAAACAAATAAAATGAGTAAAAAGCTCCTATCCTGCACTTTTTATTTCCTGTACTTATAAATTTGATCCTATTAAAAATCACAACACATGCATCCTGCATTTTGCTTCAAGAAGACTTTTAAGCTGTTGCATTTTGCATTAATTCTCTCACCAGTTACATTCGCAGCAGTTTGAAAAAAGACGACTAGAGACATAGACACTTTGAGTTCAAGCCAAACAGAGAAAATAAACTATTATTCTTACACTATCAGACAAGATATCGGTTTTCTTTTAATGCAGTTTTCTGCAAAAAAAAAAGTGGTTTTGCTGTTTGCAATTTCAGGAACCAGACAGAAAGGGCCAGACGTTTCAGATGACCTTGAGGAAATACTGAGGGTTTGGATTAATCAGTTTATTTCGGTATATTAACTTCAACTTTAGCCAGTAATGAAAATAACATGCAAAAACAGAAGACTGCCGTGTCTCCAGACTGTGATCTTACCAGGGTTACAGTCTGTGAGCAGGGAGCAGATGGACAGCAGCACCTTGGAGATGGTGAGGGCGGGGCTCCAGTTGTCCTTCAGGATGTCCAGACAGATCACTCCCTGACTGTTGATGTTGCAGTGATAGATCCTCGTACGGAACGTTACCTGCAGACAGAACACACTGCGGTGAAGAAATGTGGGATTCAGAAGCAATGACTGGTGCATCACTGCTGTCACGTTTTCAAGCAATGCAGATCATTTTGTTAAAGTTGTTATCTTTCCATAATCAAAACAAGTGTTTTCTACCCCTTACAATGATGTTGATGGTGAAAACATAAACTATATTGTCTGTCTGCGCCAGATGAACTGCTCTGCATAGATATGACAAGCTGGAACACTACCCATTACATTAAATGATATTTAAAGCAAAGTGATGCGTTTATGAAGTTTTGTTGGCAGACGACTACTTGGAACTATTCTGAAATATGTTACAAGCCAAATTATCAACAAGTTAAAACTGAGGTAATCTGCTAGTGTTAGCCTAGCACTACAACAAACTACTTCACATTACAACAGGAGTAAAACATGTTTATTGAAGCCTATAGCTGTTAGTGTCTGGTCAGATACATCTTTAGAAACAAAAGGCAGAATCCTGTTGAGACAAAATATCTGCCAAAAGAAACAGATGCTGTGGCGTCCTAAGTGTCATTGGCGAGTGAGTCCATATAATACTGATGAAATGTAGTGTTATTTTCCTGCACTTTTAAGCTACTGAGGTCAGTCAGTCAGTCAGTCAGTCGTTTTCTACCGCTTATTCCATAGTGGGTCACTGGGGGAGCTGGTGCCTATCTCCAGCAGTCTATGGGCGAGCGGCGGGGTACACCCTGGACCGGTCGCCAGTCCATCGCAGGGCAACACACAAACAACAATGCACACACTCATTCATACACCTAAGGGCAATTTAGAGTGACCAATCAACCTAACAGGCATGTCTTTGGACTGTGGGAGGAAGCTGGAGTACCCACGCATGCACGGGGAGAACATGCAAACTCCATGCAGAAAGACCCCTGGCTGGGAATCGAACCCAGGACCTTCTTGCTGCAAGGCAACATTGCTACCAACTGCGCCACCATGCAGCCCGCTACTGAGGTTTGCATCATATTTATTGTAGGATCGGACTGGTATTCTGTATTGAAAATGCAATGACTCGGGTCAACATCAGACACAAAACAAATCCCAATAAGGACATCCCAAGGATTAGCATTGGATGCTCTTTGCGTAAAATTGATAAGCAGTTTTCATAAATTTAAAAACAATATAGCAGCTAAGCTTCTTTGAGAAGAGAAACTGGTCAGGCTTTACAGACCGGTACTGATTTTCACTTCACTG
Organism: Crenichthys baileyi; assembly: GCA_036173005.1. Taxonomy (NCBI): domain Eukaryota; kingdom Metazoa; phylum Chordata; class Actinopteri; order Cyprinodontiformes; family Goodeidae; genus Crenichthys; species Crenichthys baileyi. Next base: position 344,825 of record JAHHUM010002889.1, on the reverse strand, counting down.
TAGGTCACTCCAACATTTGTTCAGACCTGACAGAGTTGGATCCTTCATAAACGTCCCCATTTTTAACAAACGTGTGTGGTTGCTCTCTTGGGTGACATCTGACGATTGCATGCGATCGCCATTCCCACCCCAAAATTGGGTGGGAATAGGCATCGTTTGTATTTGGGTGGTTCCGGTTCAGGTCCTGGTTCCTTGTCTTCGTTCCAGCTCCTGAAGGTTGTCGTTCCGATTCTGTCTGGGACTGGAGGGGTCTGCATGGTTGGCTGGCCGGAGTTGTTGTCGTGGAGTGGTCTCGGCTTCTTGTGGGTTTTGGTATTTGGTATTATTTTTGGGAGAATGGTGGGGGCGCCTTTTCGCAGTGTGGGCTTTGTGCACAGCTTTTGCTTCCGGTGCTCTTTGCTGCGTTCTGTCCTCTGCTGTATGGCATGCTGTGATGGTGGTCCTGTGCGGTGCGGCTCTGGCTGTCATGTTTGGGGGCTGTGGGCCGGAGGTTGTTGGGCTTAGTGGATTCATCGGGCTTCTCTGCCTTTTACTGGGGTGGGGTTTGCTTGTCTGCTGGGTGGTTCCTGGTGGGTGGTGTGTGTTTGAGGTTGGTGGTTTTCACCGTGTCCCTACGGACGTATGGAAGGATGTGTGGCGTCGCTGTGGCGTTGGCTCGGTGGGAGCTGCAGCTTAGCTTTGTTCTATTGCTTTTGCTTGGCTGGCCTAGCCTCTTTGCGGTGCGGGCTGTGGCCTTTCTTTGGCGCCCTTTGGCTTGCTGGGCCGACAGCTTTCCCTTGAGCACAGTGGTGGGCAGTAGTGGTGCGCCGAGGGTTCTGCTTGACTCGGGGTTTGCATTTGGGCAGGCCTAACGTTTGGATCGCTTGTGGCTTATTGGTCACCTCGTTGTTGGCGTGTGGGCTGGTTGTGGCTGCAGCCCGCTGCTGGGCTGGGGGGCATCGGGGACTGGGCGCTCTATTGGCTGTGCCCCTTAGGTTCGGGGGTAGTTGGGAATGTTAGTCGCTTGCCTTGCTTTGTGTGGCGTATTGTTGTTGTGCTGGGCCGGCTGGTCTGCTCTTTTGTTTTTTTTTTGAAGTGGGGCCACACTTTTGGTTGTTGCTGCGCACTTCTGGCTGGCTCTTTTTCGTTGGGGGTGCGCCCAGCCGGCGCATGTTTCTCTCTTGGGCGGGCTTGGTGGCTTGCTGCTCCTCTTCGGATTGGCGAGCTGGAGTGTGTTGTGGAGGTTCTGCGTGTGGGGGTGGCTGGTGGGGATGGGGTGGGAGTGGGGATTGTGTGCTCTTTTTGGATGTGGGGTCACCAATATTTGAATCGGCTGAGCGGTGACGGTGGAGCTGAGCTGGTTGGTGTTTCTCCCTGCGCTGTCCTCGCAATGGCAGTGATGTGGTGGGTAAGGGTGGTTGCGGGGGCATGGTGGGGGCTCCCGGCCCACGGTGCGTGCCGCTGGCCGGGGACCTCTTGCCCGGTGAGTTTTTCCTGTCTTGGTGTGGGGTCAGGGGGTCTGTTTTGAGCACGGTGCTCGGTGGTGTCTGCTCTGTTGCGCTTGTGGGTGGAGGCTGGGGCAGTGTTGCGCAGGGCCCTTGCTTTGCCGTTGCAGCGCGCTGTGTGGTGGAGGCCAGGATACAGCAGGGGTGCCTGGAGTGGGGCTGTGTGTGGAGCTTGCGCTGTGTGGATGTGTCTTCATCGGCTTTTTGAGGGTGGAGCTCATTTGTGGGGGTGTGCCCTTGTGGGGAGGGGATTCATGGCGTTTGAGTTCGGGGGCATGTGGTCGCTATCTGTGTCCTGGTTGGGGGTGGCCCTGTTGGGAGAATTATGTTGGAGTTCATCGGGGGTGGGGGGCTCATGGGGTTGAGTTCGGAATTCCTTAGGGGGTTGGGACTGTTTCATTCTAGGACGGCTCTGGTTGGCAGGCTCGCTTGGACCAGGTGGACCCCTCTTTTGTACGTTGCCCCCTCCTCCAGATGAGGACGGGGGGGGTCGTTGGGGGCTGGGGTTGGAGCAGGGGAGTTGGGGTCTGGGCCGGGGTTGTTGGGGTCGGGCGGTGTCGCCTTAAGCTGGTGCTGGGGCGGTCTGCCTCTTTCCACCTCCAGGGTCCAGGGACTGGTTGCCCCTATCTGGACCTGGGAGTATAGAGCATGTATGGGGAGTGTGAGTGAGTCTACGATGTCTGTTGTTGTGCGTCTTTATGTTGGGTGTGGAGGTGTGAGTGTTTTTATGTGTGTGCACAGACAATAATGAATAGGTATAAATAACTGAAAGTTTCAATGAAAAATAAGGAGCCCCAGTAAAATGAAAGTAGAAATAATACTAAACACTACCAACAATATACTTTCAAAAGTAAAGATATTTTAAAAAAGGCAGAAATCACATAAAAATTTAATTAATAAAAATCAATTTTTAAGTAATTCATTATAAAGGAATTGTTTTAGGCTTGCCCCATCTTTAACATAAATACTGTTGGCATAAAAACTGATTAAAAAAGTAGTTGCTGTTGAATTTTCTGATAAAGTAGCATTTAAAATTTCCTATTCCTCTTTGTCTTTACTTAAATATTACCTTATACATAATGTCTAATTATCTGTGTCATAATACAATTTTTCAAAGCTTTAAGGGATAATTTTATGGTTTTAGACTGATCTTTTCCCACGAGAATAGGAGAATTAAATTTATCTTAGCGCAGCAATTATATTTATTAATAAAATTTAATAATACCTGTCCCAAGACAAAAAACACAAAAGACAGGAAGATGACAAGAAATGAAACAACATTTTGTGTAGTTTTTCAGTTTAAGGATCTTGTTCTCCTTGCAAGCAGTAATAAGTGAGACAACAATACGTCTTAAAGCTGCAGAGATCTTTCAGGTCTCTTCTCTGTTTCTTCACAGTATCACTGATCTTCCAGCATCAGCACCGGCGTAATGTGTCTGACTAAGGGCTGTTTGCACCATTTCACCAAAACACAGATTTTTAAAGGACTGCATTTTATCAGGAGTTAGCTCTGCGATTTCTTTTAATTTCACATCTAATCAGAGGCCTACTAATGTAAGTTCTTTTTACAAACTGGCCAACAGAGAGCAGTGTGTTGTAAATGCATGACACCACAACAATGTGTTCTGTTGTCAAGAAAAACTGGACTCCAGCACCCTAGTGTCAATTAGCTCGTCCACTTCTAAAAGTAAACAGCCTCCTCCAACCGTGCAGTCTCCAGTGGTGAATCATAGCATGTAGGATAACACACTCCTGCCAGAGATCTCAAACAGCTAGTCACCTCCAAAAGCAGCAGGGCAGAAAATATCTGATCTGCTGCTCCAGTCGCCAACATTTGCCCCCCTGACCCCGATCATCCGGAGGAAAAAGTCAAACAAGCCTCGGCATTCCCCAAAAATCACACAAGGCAGAACGTTATAAATAACCATCGCCCCCACCCCCATCAGCTCTGCAGACACAGAGCTCCTCTGTTGGCTATAATCCAGAAGCACTAACAAATCCACCTGACGACACTTTCGCACTGAGAAAGGACTGTTTCCTCGTTTCAAAACCAAAATTTACATTAGACCACATTCAATAACGGTACATTTCTGCAGTGAGGGGGTGTGTGGAAGCACCAGGCAAAATGCTTTGTGTGTGTGTGTGCATGCGTGTGTGTTTGAGGGGGAACTTTTGGCTGCAGATCACAGTGTGCTGGATGGGGTAAGAGGTATGGAAGGGGACGGAAACACTCGATCCCTCTGGCTACAGAAAGCTGGGCCTCAGCCTTTGGGTTTGTTTGAGTCTTCTGTCAAACACAGAGCTGCTGGTAACTCAGCACAACAAGTAAAAATGGAGAGCAGTGTGTGAGTGTGTGTGTGTGAGAGGGTGGGGGTTGTAGGCCTCATGAAAGGTTTTGATTTTCTTTTTGGTGCACTGAAAATATCTGCAAGATTTTCCTTGACAGTGAGTGTGTTCATCAGCCGCATCCAATCAGAACCCAGCAAACCTTCATCACATAAACACCGAACAGAGCAGAATTATCATGTTTAATTTCCAAATACAACACATCTGTGTCAGAAAGCTTCAGAACTGATTATGTCAAACGCATACCAGATTCCCACGTTCCATAAAAGTTCCAACAAAAGGCATGTAGTTTTCCAGACTGAAATTCCCAAAAGTTTCCAAGTTCTGGTCTAGTTTCCTGTCATTTTCCTTAAAAGTTTGCACATTCGTGGGTGCGGCTTGTGGTGTAGTGGTAGACCATGTGACCCATATATGGAGGTTTCAGTCCTCGACGCAACTGTCCCTCGTTTGAGTTCCGACCCCGGCGACCTTTGCTGCATAGGTCTTCCTTCTCTATTCAACCCACTTCCTGTCTGCCTACCTTCAAATAACAAAAATAAAGGCCACTTGTACCGCAAAAAAACCCCCCCCAAAAAACAAGTTTGAACATCAGTTAGACCTTTATTACCAATATACTCACAGGATGGGTTTGTGGTAATTCAGGACCTCGCTTCTAATATCAGAGACACACCAATGGGAGATTTTGTCTCTAGGTTTGAGCTCTAACCAACCGATAGCGATGTTGACCAATTCTGATTTCTCTTCAAGATAAAAAGACTACCTTCTTTCGGGATAAACAGAAAATTTAACTATCTAAAAAATTAAATGTTTATTGCAGAATAAAAAGATTTCTCAAAAATAGCTCTCTTTCTCTTTCTGCATCACTAAAAATCACTGAAAATCACTGAAAAAAATCACTGAAAATCTAAGAAAATCTAAGAAAAGATTTTTAAAATAACGTTAACCAAAGCGCATTTATACAGCACTTAACAGTATCACAAAGACTAACTGTAGTAAAGTAAAACTAAAAGGAAATTAACTTGAACCTTAAAGTTTTTCCAAATGTTTTAAGAAAAAAAAACACAACTGGAAGTAAAGTAGCATGCGTGATATTTAGGTCAACTTGTTCCAAAGTCTGAGTGAAGGCTGAAAGTGCTTCAGCCTCGTCCTAGTGTCAACAAGAAGCTAATCCCCGATCAGGGCCGGTCAAGCAAGAAACCATCTGAATCTGGTCACTGGCTGATTAATTAATTGATTGATTTCATTTAGAATAAGGAAATGGGGAAGAGTGGAGGAAAACACACACCTTACTTTGTTTTTCTGCCAGAACTACACTTTGTACAGTGGAAACAGTAGGAACCGTTGCCAGGTGAGCTGTAGCATCAGTTTAGAACCAAAATAATGGAAAAGGTCCAGCCTTGCTTTCTGACAGCTTGTTAGTTCCTGAATTTATCAATTCAATTCTAAGAAATAAGTCATCTGTGTTAATACATCGAAGGATATGTCAAATTGAGTGAAGACTGTTAAGTTGAATCTGGTGCATAAAATAGATAAAAATGGCGGTATTTAGTAGGCAAAATTAGGCAAAACTTTTACCGATAGATGGAGGCAAAGTGGTTCTATGTGGAATACACATTAACTGGAATAAGTGATAAGGAAGCAGTTTGATGCAATGCAACAATAGACTAAAAAAGCAATTTTATTCTGTTTGTTTATATTGCGCCAATTCACATCAGGTGCCCTCTCAAAGCACCTTACAAGACAAACAGATCCAATTCATATTAAATTCAATGCAAGCATATAGACAGATCTCTACTCACCAGATTCTGTATTGTTGCGGGCATTCAGTAAGCCACACAAACAGCCACATTTTTATACCTCATGCTATAAAGCCACTGACCTTGGGGGGTTTGAATGGGTAGTCTGGTGTGAAGGCAATATCCAAGAAGAAGACGCCTCCCTCGTACACGGAGCCGGGTGGGCCAAGGATGGTTGACCTCCACTCGTAGATGTTGTCCCCTTTAGGGCCAGCGCTGTGAAATCAAAACAAAAGACTGGTTAATATGCTAATCATCCAAGAGCATAAAAACCGACATCCTGCTGACAGAGATTTGGAGGAAAAAAGGATCAGCTGGTGTGGGAAATTAAAGATGAAGATTTGTGGAAAAGCTGAAACCATGGAGGTATGAGGGATTTTAGGTCAAGCGTAGTTTTCAGAGAGTAAATATTATCTTTTAAAATTTGGATTAAAAGATAAGATAAGATTACCAGAGTCTGCAAGATGAGGAAGAGCAACATTTCTGGTATAATGATCCTGAGAAGCACATCATTTACAACTGCCTACAAAGATAATTACAGTAATGTGGTGTTGGAATCCCAGCCATGGGTTACAACATGGATGAAAATGGACTCGGAACATAAACAAAGGCCGGTATGAACGTTTCTACACCTTTCAGTATCAAACTAACCTACAGCTAACCCAGCCCAAGAATAGAAGAAGTCATAGCTGACTACCCGTGACGTTGTTGTCTGAACAAAACTGCCGTGTTCCAACATGGCGGCCTCTTTCCACAGGATCTCAGACGTGAACCGGACAGAAGTGGCATAGCGTGCGAATGTCTCCTTGCAGCCAAACTGAAATATCTCTTCAACTTGGATCCACAGTGACTACGGTCGAATCCCCGACAATCGTGTGCACACAAAGTTAAGTAATGATCTGCTGTTCGAATACCCAGCATTGACTCATAAAAAAGGGGGTAATTAGGACAAGCTTGACTTCTCTTTCTGAGGCCTACAAAAGGCCCCGTCTCTAATTGAAGCATGTTCGACTTTAAGGAAGCTATAGGCTTTCCTTTGTTAGCAAAAACCGCTAACGGCTAGCGCTGGCCAAGTTGGGGATAACACTTGACCCGCTGCCATTTTATGAGTTCATAGGCTTCCTTGTCACCAGGTGAGGGCTAGTTAAGAATCAGTTATCCAGAAAGGTTGTTGGTTCTTATTCAAAATAATATTTCCTTAAATATTGTTTTAATATTTCCTTAATCTTTCCCTAAATATTATTGCACTAAATAAAGACAGCTAATTAAAAACCACTGAGAATTAATCATCCAGAAGGTTAGTTTTTATTCAGCAAATAATTCTTTGAAATATTATTTTATTAAAATAATGTTTTATCTGATGTTGCATTGTAATGGTGGTTTGAAGTATGTCAATTATTGTCTAAGTTGGTTCTAAGACTAAGACTTAACCTCATTTCTAGATTTCTGAAGATAATCCTTGGTTCTCAAACATGAATAAAATCGAATGGTAATATTGCATCATTTTATTGGCCATGGTTTTTAACCATCTTTGATTCCCATGTTCATATTGTATATAGTTCATTGGTTTTCCTTATTCTTTCATTTTGCTTGGTAGTTTTAGTTGGGTGGTTCTAGTGTAGTTTAGAGTTTGTTGATTGAAACATGTTTGACTAGGAGTTGAATTACTTTTGTAATTAAAGTCTAGTATTTGAGGAAATTGTGTGAATTTATTCCATGTGTGTGCAGAGTTTTTCTGTTCAGTAATGCCAAGGCTCGTTTCACCCTTTTCTCTATTGTCCTGATACCACCGCCTTATTGGGCTGGTATTCACAGGACAACACTTAACAGACCGAATTATTATTTAATTAAATATAATCAGAACAATAATTACAACATTCTACTTGGTCAGTAAAACAAGATGTGATACTCAGTAAATTTAGTCTTTGTAGGAATATTTATGCTTTGCGAAGGCTTAAGGTCACATCTGTTACAGTGGATGAGTAATTAATGCCATTTCCATATCAGGACTCCCCCATCCCCCCCATCCTGTTGTTTGTGGTAAGACCTTGATCTGGCATAAAGCCAGAAAAAGACCAGGACAATCTCCAGATCACAAAGCTGGGGACAATGAAAAATCCCTCCAATTTTATGCAATTACAACGGATGGTGTTTAGTTCAGACCCTCGGCTGCTGGCAGATGTGCGGACACACAGGGCTGCTTTCACTCGAGGTTTTTGGATTACTGCTTGCTTTTATTTAAACCAATAATACAGTAAAGATAATTCATGAATGAGACTGTCTGACTGCCTTAAACAACTATCAACAGCCAGGCTTTGACAACAGATCACCCTCTGTGAACAGGAATTAGAGATCTCATGGTTTCTTCAGTGCCAATATAGCAAGTTTAAACTAATCTACTTTACAACTATTTCACAGAAAGAACAACCCTCTAAATGTTCTGGCTTTTTACTCAGAACATAAAAATTATCTGGTCTTTAACAGGGTCTAACATTATTTAAATCTATCCATAAGCATACAGACACATCCATCAGACTCCACCCTGGCTGAAGCCAAAATGAAAAAGCTGTGAGTGAAAAACTAAGTACATCCCTACTGCTTTCAAATAATTAAGGACGAAAAGCAGATGCCTCTGTTAAAACAGGAGTTTTGCCTGATTGCTGCTCTGGGGCATCCAGGTGTGGTTACACCAGTGGTTTTCAATCCAGGTCCTCAGGACCCACTGACCTTAAATATTTGAAGGGAGTCTCTGCTCCACCACACCCGAATCAACTAATTGAATTACCTCAAAAGCCACCACCCTGTGCTGCAGAAGCCTGTTTATCACCCATTTATGTAAAATGCCCAACTGGCATTAAAATCTATCTTGAGGGATCAGCTCTCAGTTACTTGCTTTACAATCAAATGTCACAGAGTGGGTTGTTTGCTGAGTATTTAACTGAACATCAACAGGTCATTTAAAGTTCCAATATGCAGATAATTCCAGGACTTAAGTATGTTGTAATTCAGACAGCGACACAGTTGAGATTTACCAGAGACCAATTTCTGTGAAGTAATCTCAAAACTCTTGAGGAGCTTAAATATGTAGCCTTATAAGAGTATGAGAGAAGTAAACAACATTTATAAAGTTAGGATTTTCTGAGTTCAGTGTCTGTCTACTGACACTGAACTCAGAAAATCCTAACTTTGGTTTTAACTCAAACAAGCTCAATGGCTCGTAAAATCTGTTGGCTGCTCATTGACAGCCATCAGAAACTTTACAAACCTTTTGTCCAAAGTGAGAAAACATGCGACACACCGCTGTAGAGTCAATATTTTCATGTGTTTGACCCAGGATTTACAATACTACAGAGAAAACTCACCCATACCATAATCACCGGATCAAGATAATCCCAAATTGTGTCTTATCTACTTTCATTGAAGAGAATTCAAACAACCTTTTACTTAAAAGAAAGATCTTATCTGTAGAATATTTCCTCAGAGAGCTGTTAAAACTATTTTAAAATAACCACCCAGCAGCATCTGCTGTCTAGTTACCATGGTCCAGTCAAAGTCCAGCACTTAACCTTACTGAAATGCTGTGGTGCAACCTTAAGAGATTCATGCAGAAATAAAGTCGGGCAGAAAACGACTTCTGAGAGGTTTTGCTGCTAAAGGTGTACTTAGTTTCCCACACAAAGCTTTACAACTTTATCCTTGTTTTTGTTTCATAAATTTTGACAGTGTGGAATCTGTTGACGTTTTTACTCTAAACTGATGCTATGAATTATTTCACAACCTCAGATTATTACTTTTTTATTTAGTAATAAGCCTGAGTGTTGATATGCCGGGATTAGCACAATTGTACATTTACCTCAAATAAAGTCTCTCAGAGCAACTAATGCTTACATTGAAAACTAGTATTTAAAGAGGATGCACTTTTTACTATAAATGTATGTGTGAACACAAGCCTGGGGAAACCCTGAGCAAAGAACACAGAAAGCATACACAGTTTATTACGTTTATTTTGATAATAGGATCTTTACATCACTGATTTAATGTGTTTTGGCAGCAGAAAACAGTGTTGTTTGAACAGTCACCAAATAACTCCATAATTACATGTTTAGTTTTTTTCTCCAAACAGACGCTGCTGTATTTCATCCAGACAGAGAGAAACATCTGAACCGAATGAAGAAAACGGCCTCTGAAAAAAAGGATTTGTGGGCGTACAGAGACACATGTTGACATCTGATAGCCAGCAGTTTGAGCCTGTCATAACATCATAAAGCAAGACAAACCACATCATGAACTACTGCTCATGCTCATGTTCCTACATGATTCTGCTGGTTTTTAACAGAGGTTAGTTAAGAGCAGGAGGAAGTAATGTTTTCCTCATGGTCAGAGACGAAGTGAAGAGATGTTAGGTTGTTTTTTTTGGTCCTCTGCAGATGAAAGAAGTTGTGGATCTGGATTTTGTTGACATCGCGACATCTTTTGAGATGCTCATGTGCAGAAATACCTTGTATTTTATGGCTAAAATTCAAACATGATGCAAGAGAGAAAAACTGTCAACAATTTGACTTGTTAAATCCTGCATCAGAATAATAAAATGATCTACTGTTATTTTGGCATCTGATGACTTCCAACATATTAGATACTGAACCTAAACTTTCTACAAAGTATTCTTTTACTAACCGGTACTTTCCTTTGGTTCATTTCCATTGCATTTACCCATTTGAGATAAACATCTGATCCAAAACATTGAGCCCAAACCAAAGCAGCTGTTATTGACTCTGAAAGCTCTCTAAAGCCGTTTTCACACATGGATGCTGGACAATAAATAGCGAATGAGCTTTGGGGGTGTTATCAGAAGTTGCCATTTCACGCAAGCAGCACACAGCAGGAGCCTGTTCCTGTCGGGCGTATCTGCTGGGTTTGGTACAGGAGGCATAACATGATTCCCACTTGTCAGGTACCAGCTTTTGATCTCCCATTCAATCAAATAAACATTTCACAGACTTCAGATGTTCCAAAAATGTTTGCATTTGCAGCAAGACACAAGTTAAATACCTTAAATGCACCACAAAGCAATGCTTTACAAGCAGTGCATGTAGGGAAACCTCTTCACAAAAGGTAACTTTAAAAGCTGCCATCATGGTTGATCCTTGCTTCATTGCAGCAATCCCTTTCAAACGTTTCTCTGCCATCAGGGCACTCACACTCTGCAGCAAGGATGCCTGAAACCTGCTCACAAACTTGCGCAGCTACGTCAGCCATTTTCTAACAGCACCAGCCACTCCCCTCCCCTGCCCACATGCTACATAGCACAATGTCAGAAGTTCAAGAGCAGGAAGAATACAGCTGAAGTGAACCTCGTGGCACGCAGCCAGGCATGAAGATAATAACGAGCAAACAAACTTTAAAATGACACCACAGCTTTTGCATGTAGTGACAGGCCAGGCAGGATGAGGTACTAAAATGGGCTAAACTCAAACAGCTTCTAAAAAAGGCTGGTTCTAAAAAGGGGGTCTATAATGCTTTTAACATGGCTGAAATCAGAGATATGAGACCCCACAACTACAATCAACTAAAATATATAATACATCATGTTAAATCCTAGTATCAAGTGAAATCCTAATATAGTCGCAGAGTGATTTTAATCTCTCTCTCTCTGAATTAACTGATTAACCACATTTTTCTGATTAATTTAACCAGCCACACCCATTGCTGTTAAATGCCGCACCTATAGAAGCAAGAAATCAATCTGTCTAGCAACATGAAGTATGCTACAGCATCTCAAAAGAAAAACAGCATTTAAAGATGTGCAAGAGCACATGAGAAAATTCATTGCACATCAGTCTAGACAGGGTTAAAAAATCATTTCTACCCGTAGAGGCTGACGGAGTCCACAAACTAGCCACAAATGGAGAACACATGGTACAGTGGGGAACCTTCACCGGAATGGCTGGCTTACGAAAATTACTCCAGCAGTGCATCAACGCCTCATCCAGGAGGTCAGAAAAGAACCTAGAACAACATCTAAAGCACTGCAGCTTCAGTTAAGGTCGGCATCATGTTTTAGCGATAAGAAACTAGGCAAGAATGGGAGAAAAAATTAAGTAATTATAAAAATGAAACAATAACGTAATCTGACCTTTATGGGTTTTAGGTTAGGTGTTAGATTAAGGGGCAATAATTTGTTCACATTGGGCCAGGTTTGGATACTTTCTTCCTTTATTTAATAAATGAAATCATCTAAAAACTGAATGTTTTGTGTTATCTTTTGTCTGATAATAAAAACGGAAGATCAGAAATGTTAAAGTGTGGCAAAAACAGAAATCTGTAATGGGGAAATACATTTTCAGGGAACTATGTTATTGTTTAAAACCAGACTTGTCACAAGTCAACATTTGCTTGTAGCTGGAGAGTTTGACTAGCTGATCAATAAATATATTTTTTAAGTGATTAAAGACTGACCTTATCCACTCTCTGGCTCTAAATGACTGCTGAAACATTTCCTGCTTTCAACAATATCACAGACACCGTGACAAATATTGACTTTGCTCTGCTACCCTCAAACAGTCCCAAACAAACAACTAACAACCTGAAGTTAAAACTTTTACTACCACTGCACAGAAATCCCTACCTGACTCTATGGTACAAAAGAAAAACCTCCCATTTTTTATTATTCCAGTTACAAATAAAAACGTACTCATTATGAAGCTGGAAAATGTGCACAGATGATTGCAACTTGCGATGAAAAGATAGAGGCGAGTGGGAACAGCAGAAGTCCTCAATGCTGTAGGGTATCTGACAATTACACAGGGTCTGAGCACAAAGGCTAAGTCAATAATGGCCGTTCATGCCATCGCTGACTGTTGCTCAGAGACTTGATCGGGCGTTCTTGTGTTGCTTTGTTGCAGCTGGTTTGAGGCTCATTATCGCTCGACAGCCTCCCACTCCGCTCAGACCTTTGGGAGAGGTGAACAGTATGGAGTCAAATAAAGCAAATGTCAGCTCTTCTGAGTGTTTGCAAAAGATTTCAACTGGAGGCAGTGAGTGATGTGGGAAAAACTGCAGCTTAAGTCTATGGTTCCTTGAGGTGAAGCTACAACGCTCTGATGGATGCCTTCAATTTGCACTAAATTCTAAGTGTGCAGCACTCTAAGGTCCTTCTGGTGACGTAACGGGCTGAGTCCATCTCTTTGATACGAGGGCCGTTTGAATCTCGGTGGCGTCAGGAAGGGCATCCGGCGTAAAAGCTCTGCCTCGTCTGTGTGCAACTTGAAATGATGTACTATGGCGACCCCTACTTAAGAGAGCAGCTGAAAATGACTTACTACTACAGTGCGAAAAGTGTGACCTTTTGGGGGAGGGGCAGCACCGTGGTATTCTGTGCTCCACACAGCCGGACAAATTTCTCTGACATCTTTTTTAAAAAGACGTCAAACAACTAGAACATTACGATTTACAAATGTTAAGGTGAAACTTTTAAAACCGTAGCATGACCTGATAATGGTACCCCGCCCATCCATGCCTGGGAACAACCACTGCCCTGGCCTCATGTCTTTTGCAGCTTCAACAGCATCACGTTTCCTTCAGCCTTTCTTGAAGGAAAGCCTCTCCCCACAGCATGAGATGCCACTACCATGTTTCACTATGCTGGGAATTGTGTTAGGGGTAATGTGCACTGTTGGTTTTCGGCCACAGTGTCTTGCATGTGGGCCAAAAAGTTCCATTTTGGTCTCATCTGACCCTACATGGCTTGTGGAAAACTGCAGGACTTGTTATGGCGTTCCCTATGCAATGGCTTGAGGTGATGAGATGCTCTGAGATGTTATTTTACAAGTTAACCATGCTTTAAAGGTCTGAACAACGTTATCCCTGATGTGGATTTTATCTGCTCTTCATGTTGCTGTTTGTTCACTAATCTTCTGACTAACCTCTGAGGCCCTCGGACAACAGCTGTGTTTAAACCAAGATTAGACTGGACACAGAGGGACAGATAAAGGCAACTGGTTGCACTGGATTTTATTAAGGGGCATCAGTGAAAAGGGGGTTGAAAACAAATGTGCACTACACTTAAAAAAAAAAAAAAACATGAATTATTTTACTTCAGTTTCATAATTAGGTGCTACTTTGTGTTCATCTATTACACAACATCCCAATAAAAACATGGACATTTGTGGTGGTGTGTGTATAATACACGTGCATTCTGTTGGCTTTGTAAATTTGACATTAAACCAAAAGGCTTATATTGCCATACATCATGATTTGCCTTGTCGTTTTTGCTGGTATGCTCAAAGTCAAGATCAATGCAAAGTCAACAAAGAGGCCTAAGAAAAATAAACAGCAATTATCTACCAGCCCCAACGAATGAAGGAGACGGTGACGGATGATTAGTATCCATCAGCTTTCACACAGATCTTTTCTTCACAAATCCAAGACACCAACAGCTGGATCAGTGCGACCTAAAGACTTTGGTTCAGGCTCAAAATAAAAGACAATAACCTCTGTGTAAAGAGAGTTACATCTGCAGCCCGCTGTTAGCCAAATGCCTTCATTCAGCCAGTATTTGGGTCATTTGTTTCAGGGGTCGGGGATGCATTAGAGCGCGGGTGTCTGTGAGAATCTCACCACGGCCCTGTCCTCTGAGATTACACTCATGCAGGAAACCACTTCGACAGCTGGGCTGGCTCCTCCACAACAGAGCACCAAAAATAGAGTTTAACCACAAACACACACTGCTTCCCTTTCTCTGAGCTCCGCTCCTTCCTCTGACATTTCTTATTTTCATTTGGAATAGAGAGAACAGGTCAGATTTTTAACCACGTGCAGGAGAATCATCATTTTGTGCTTCAAATAATGCGTGTGTGTGTGTGTGTGTGTGTGTTTGTGTGTGGGTTGGGGGGGCAAGTAAATTTTATGTCACACCAACGTTGTTCAACAGGCATTCGTTGTCTTTTTGTTTTTTTTTACCTCCAGTCCCTAAATTATCCATGTTGTGCTCCATAATCACAGACAGCTGTAATAATTTCCATATATATTAAAATGACCTTTCCTTTCCAAGATGCAGCACTGGATCCTAGACCGAAAGGTCTGTCGCTCGTTTAATCATCCATGCCGTCTTATTTCATTGTCAGCCCGATCTCCAGATTGGTGCCAAAAGATAACCTTTATCTAATCTCCGCTACATCGCAGACACATCTCAGAGTTACTGCCACCCTGAGCCAATTCCCGCAGACAACACGGATCAGGTGAAATCGATGAGAGAGACGTAGTCGTGTCTCTCTCACATTCATGAGGTTGGATAAATTCATTCTCTGTGATCAAATTTGCAGAGAGAGAATGACTGAATTTAATGTCTTCAGGGGGAAAAGATCATTTAATTTAGGAATGCTGTGGTGCAAAGTTACTGTAAAATGACTGATAAAAGAAACTCAGCTGCAAGTAAACAAATCCAGCAGTAATAAACAAGCTGCAGCAAATAGCAGAAACAAATGTGTTTGTCTTTTGTTTTTGACCGCCAACACACCAGCCTTCAGTGGGGATAAATGGTGCCAGAGTAATGCTTCTGGGTGGTTTTGTGGGGGCTCAGTTACAGTTTTGACACAGACTGAAGCCTTTCTCTGCAATTTAGAGGCGATTACAAAAATCTCAAACGTACAGTTGAACCCATGTGTTTACATTACACCTAGATTTCCTCCTTCCCTAAGATTAAATTGGAGTAAATGTTTCTTTTTTTTTTGAGGTCAGAAAAGATTACTGAAATGATTCCAGTTTGCCCAACTGATGATGTAAACTTCATTCACAACATTTGACACACCTGTGAATTCTATGGCAACACATCAAACAGTCTGCTTGCTTTTATGACATTATGGGAAAATCTAAAAGAAATCAGTCAAGACATCAGGACACAAATGATTGACCACCATGGTTCATTCATTCTTTGGTACAATTTCCAGATGCCTGAAGGTGCCACGTTCAGCTGTTCAAACAACCATCCACAAGTATAAACAGTGTGGGGATCATCATACAGCATCATACATAGGAAGGAGGCAGCTGAAACTGGTGAAAAAGTGCCATTTATCCTCAGTGTCTTGTACCGCATGGACTGAGAAGCCACGCAGGCAGGAAGAATCCATTACTCCAAAAGAAACATAAAAAAACAGATCACATTTAGAAACCCACTCAGAGACAAAGAACATCATTTTTGGAGAATTTTCTGTGGTCTGTTGAAACTAAAACTGAATTGTTTGGCAAGAATGATTGCTGTCATATTTGAATGAAGATGGTGGGAAGTTTTCAAGCCTGAAAACACCATTTAAACTGTGGCATGGCAGCCTCAGGGGGCAGGGGGTGTTTTGCTGCAGGAGGGACTGGTGCAAATCACAAAACAGATGTCGCAATTAGGAAAGAATATTGTGTGGAAATATCAAAGCCACACCTGAAGATATCAGCCAGGAAGTTATAGGTTGGGCGTAAAAAAAAGTCTTCAAAACGGACAATGACCCAGATCACACCACTGCTTTTGAGTGGCCAAAATAAAGTCCCGATCTCAGTCTCACAGGAAATTTGTGCTTAGAGAAAATAATCTGCAGACATTTTTTCAGTGTCTGACATTAACTCAAGTATTTAATGTCAGACAGTGAAAAAAGTGTCTTTTTAAACAGTGTATGTAAATATTTAGCTTCGACTTTATAGAAAAATCCCTAAAATGCAGATAACTCTTAATTTTTCACTAGTCAGCTTGATCATAATGACAGCGATTCCAAACTTTTTCACAGGCATTAGTTGGAGCCTCAGTGACACCCCTGAGGCCATCATTCCTCATCTTCCTGCTGCTTTTTTCTTTATAACAAGTCACAGATTAAACAAGTAACTCTGCAACTCATGGAGAACACTTCTCTTCTTGCTCTGCGGACAGTCAGAAGCACAAACAACTTTAAAACCAGCGTTTGTTTGGATACTTTCAGTGATCTACCCTGTAGCCTTTTTTGCACCACACTTGAGCGCCACCAGTTCCCACTAACAATAAAACCCTTCGGTGTTGACGTTGCTACCAAAGAAAGACTAAAAGTTACCTATTGTCACTTCAAATGAGGAGTTTAAAATGAAGTCAGATAAAGTACTAAAAGTATTATAAACTACTTGCTCCAGTGGTCTGTTGGTGCTTGGTATTTTGCTCCTTCTCCATTCAGCAGCTTTGGTTGTTTGTCGCTTGACTTTTAGGATAAGCAAAGGAGCCGTTTGCTAAAGGATAGCAATTTGTGCCCGGCTTGGGGAGCTTCCGTTAAAATTGGAGAGGAAGCAAGTTGATTTGGACTTCAGCAGATAACAGGAAGGGTGAATATATTACCGTCTGCTTTACAAAAAACTTGAGATCTGAAATCAGCAAAAAAAAATCTCTCTAAATAAAATAAACACTGGGAAATTCCCTAAGGGAAAACAAAAGGAGATCTTCTTTAGCAGTTATTTACTCTTTGAGGACATCAGGAACATTATATTGTATCTGGAGAACTGCCAGTCAGTCACATCAGTCCACTGTGGCACCAGTTTGGATCAGAAACAGCTGATGACTCATTTAAATCATTGCCAGCTCAGATTACATTCCCCACAGTCGCTTCATTCCCCTTAATGTGCATCAATCTTGGCAATTTCCATTCAGGTTCTCTCACTCACAGATCAAACCTGTAATGGAAACACAGCTCCATTACAAAGCCACCCGTCCCCCCTCCCGTCAAAAGCTGCTGTCTGATACTGGTAAGGTGGCGTTAAATTTATTTGATCAGACACACGTCTGAATGTAAGCAAAACTAAAAAGCATACCGCCGGTTCTCTCTGAACGCTGCATCTCACACAGCAAGCTGTTTATAGTGGGTAAATAGCTGCCAGAGCACTGCACCCAGGGCCTGATAAATAAAACATACAACAAATCAGTATGTTTTGTAGCTTGTGAATAACACTAAGCACAAATAAAGCCATTATCTGCATTATTTGCAATTCCAGTTCACTCCCTGCCGGCGTCTTTCTTCCTGGGAGCACAGTCACTCAGCTCAGATCAGTGTGGCTGCTGCGGTTATCAGAAGAGGAACTTTAATGAAGCAATCTTCTTTTCCCCCAACTGTGAAACAGCCCCAAGACCAATTACTGTGCAGCCCAGCAGATGAGGTGACACCTCCTTCCTCTGTTCTCTTGTCTTCGGCTCTGAAATGACATGGTTTGTTTTATAATCAGGCCTTTCACTGTTAAACAGCACAATGAATACCGCAATTACAGCCCGGAAAGTTTATCCAGCTTCGAGGGAAATGGCTGAGTAGGTGGATTCATGCTTTTTGAGCCAAAGGGAATAACACAATTTTATTCCCACAGGGGGGACAACCCCGCATGCTGGTTAAGTCAATCTAAAGAGAAGGGTGTATTGAACCGAGGCAGAATATGTTGTAATAGAGTTTAAAGAAGCTGCCTTTTATTGAGGAAGTTTGCATTCAGTGAGGTTTAAAGTCAAGCTGTAAATAGAGCAGGGTATCTGTCAAGTATCCTTAGCTTTCCCTTGCAATTCTGCAAAACGCTTGTGAGCTACAGCAGATTTTACCGTGGTACGCATTTTCCTCTGCAGCATGTGTGCAGCTGAATGCTTCCAGGGTCTGATGCAGTGCAAACGATTGCCTCCAGCCAAGGACTTAATCATTAAAATATACATCATCACCATAAAACACATGGTTAGCATGAAGAATGCACAACTGCACGAGTCTTAACAGCCTCATTTATCCAACCAAGGAACATAATAAAAACTAACGTTGGAATTGCAAGACTCAAGACTTAAAGCTTTGAAGTTTGCTGAAATGTCAAGAACATGTTTACAGTGCTCTGAAATAGTATTTCCCCCTTACGAACTTCTTGTTTTTTCTGATCATTAAATACATCTTGATTTCCCTTTAGACCTAATAACTGGCTGTGCCACCCCTGAGGGCAACATCTCAACTGGCAAAGAGTCATTGACATCACTGTGGAGAAACAACCTGTTTAAGATCATGCCACCACTTCTTTGAACTTTGACTAGGCCACTCATCTGCTGCATAAACCAGGTTGGCTTCAGATTTCGGGTAATTTACCTGATGGCCGGATATTCTGCTTCAGACGTTTTCTGGTAGAGAGGTCAATTTATGAACACATCAATTCAAGTTGTTCGGGTCCTGAAGCTGCAAAGAAGCCCCAGATCATCACACGACCAACCAGCAAGTTTGACGGTGGTTACGATGTTTTTTTTCTAAAATGGGGCAGAGAACTTCCAAAAAGTTAAACTTCTGTCTCGTCAGGCCAGTTCCTAAAGTCTAAGGAGGTATGAAATGCTTTAGATGTTGTTATTGGTTCTATTGTGACCTCCTAGTGGAGCCATCAAGGCGAGTAACTTTTAGCCTCCTTCATTTTATTTAAGTCTATTTAAGTGATTTCCTGCTGATACACTTCAAGCAGTAACCAGCCCCGGGTGTGGTAGGTGAAATTACACCGAATATTGCATTTAGTAATTACCGGGAATATCTTTGTCTGATATTAACAATTGTTTTTTCATCTGAAACATTTAAGTGTGACAAAAGAGCAAAAATAGAAGCAATGTGTGAGGAGGTAGATAGTTCCCACAACAGTGTAGATCCAAATCATGATAAATGTGCACAGCAGATTTTTCTTATTTCTGCAGAAAGGTGAAAGCAGTAACAAGCTATTTCTGTCAGTGAGTAATTGCACACATTTTCTTTCCTACAGTAAAACAACTTAGTATTTGTGAAGACATGTTAAATGGTTTACAGACCAGGAATCTTCAGGAAAAAAAACTGCAGCGCCTTGCAATTTAGGAGCTAAATTAGCCACGAGGAGGATGTTAATATTTTTTAATTTTACAGGCTTTCACCAAAGTCAACTCCACCACAATTACAAACAGCTTTCTCAGCCTCTCTGGTACTTCTGCATCAGCAATCTGTGCAGCCATTTGGTGTTGTGACCGAGAGAATGGACTTATTAACAAAAAGGTCAGTGATCAGAACAAACTGAGCTGCCAGAGCTGCTGCGAAGCCCTGTACGTTTTCCCCTGGCACTGCATTAGCCTGAAGGTTAGCAGGTTTTTAAGCTGCTAGAAACAGAGAACAGCTGGTCATTTGGGATGTTTATCACAGGTTATTTTGGATCACATTACTAAAAACAGTAAGTTAAGAGGATTGTCTCAATCCCCACATATCAAATAGGTAATCAAGAGATTTTTAAACCGTTTTAGCAGGTGTAATCTTTGACATTAGAAGCAAATCCATTAGGTTTTAAGATCTCAGAGTCACCGTTTACTTAAGAGTTTTCATATTTGCTCTTTGCCAAAAGTCTCGTCTATTTGCCTTCATGTCTGCCCCAGGTTATCATTCAGTCGCTCTCAAAGAGCTTAAAGTGGCGCTGTAACGGCAAGGCTTCGCTGTGCCTCATGCGCGCCTTCTCCACAAACCCATCAATAAGACCGCGGACAAATGTTTGCCAGAAAACTACCTCACAAATGAGAACGCCGACACTTCAATGACACGCATGAATCAAGGCAGGCAGCATTAACTGTCACCGATGTGCCCCGATGGAAATGATGGTGGATCAATCAAACGCAGGCTCGTATCGGCGGGAAGACATGGGCTGCATACCTTCTGTAAATGTATTTACCTTCCATTCAGGAGAGTGTGTGAGGAGAAAAACAATCTGGTTTAATGGAGAACAAATCTGTTCAAAGAAAGTGAACACAACAATGTACCAAACCGGGCCCAAATGTGGATTAATTCTTCTTGGTGCCTGTTTGAATAAAGCCTGCCCTGAGAAGCATGTGGAGAAACTAAAAGGATTTAACTCAGATTTAAGGCAGTTTAAATTTAAGTTGGTTTGATTTACTTATTCCAGAAAAAAATATATGAAAAGCAAATCCAGATGTAGAAGCAGTCATCAAGGGTGTTCTCTTGTATTCTCTTTATCCATCTTTCTCTCCTCCTTTCTTTTCTCCTTCTCTCCCTTTTTCCCCTCACCTCTCTCTTTCTTGCTTCTTTTTTTTCCTTTTCTTTTCCGTCTCTGTGTCCATTGCAATTGAAATAATCCCAAAGAAGTTTAAAGTTTATTTTATAAATATCAAGCTTTATAGCGTTAGCCGTAATGCTCCACTTGTGAAAGTAAATCTGTTTCTTCTTGGCACTCAGACAACAATTCCTAGTGCTACTCTAAAAACAGAAAAACAGAAACATAAAAAAGTAATAAAGGCGATCTCAGTTTAAAGCAACTAAAAATAATTAAAAAACAAATGATTTCACAGTGAACAACTGAGATGGAAACTTTGCCAAACCAATGTAGAAATCAGGAAGATGAAACAGATATACGTTCTTTGAATGAGTTGGTTTCCTTATCTGCAGAAAACATCAATTCAGGCCTCTAAAGTAAAACTGACTACGCTGTGCACTGCTTGGAAAAAAAACGAAACTATTCATGCAAACTATCAGAAATCTCTTGGGTAACCTGCAGTTAAACCTGGAAATATTCTCCACATATCCACATCTCTATGGTTCTGACTGGAAAGCACTTGGTCTGAGTCTGTATGTAACTCAATGTCATTTACAAAAACCATTATGTAGAAGAGACGAGCTCATATTGATTAGGATTTTTGCAATTTATGAATTATGCAATAAAAGATTTGGAGTGTGCCTCAGACGTAATGACTGACAGTTTTCACTGTTTACATGCAAAATGTCTCAGGATCGGGGAAAGGTTTTCATCCGTTTTTTCCCTTTAAGCTGACACCACAGCCACATGTTTACCCATAATGTTGCACCGACTCTGCCACTTAAAATACAGTGATCAACTTAACAACCAGAAGGTATTTGTGACGCTCACCCCGCCCCTCCCTGTTCTCCGGTCCCCAAACCCTGCTCCCCCCCATCATGAATATTGATAGCCCCCACCCCCCTGCTGTGCTTAATGGTAACGCTGTGAAAAATGATGCCGGCTGTGTCACTCACACGTAATCCCCCAGGGCCATGCACAAAACTAATAAGCAGCCACGACAGACACAACGATGATCCCATCAGAGCTGAAGGTCAGAACGTACAACAAAGGAGAGCCTCACTTCTCTGTGAGTCCTGACGATGATGACGGAGAACAGAGATGCATATTCATGTCCCGGCTAAGAGTCGGCAAGCACGGGATTCCTGCAGGATGTGGCTAAGCAGTGACAACTTATTCTGCAGTCTTTTTGCAGCTGGAAATCTGCAGGAGCACAGGCGAGTGCAAGTTGAAAACAAATGGTTCACACATTTTTATGTCACAATTGAAAACTTTTCCAGTCACTAATTTACAGTCTTCTCACTCCAATTAGCCCCTTTTTATTGTTTAAATACAAATGATGGATGGACTACATAATAAGGAAAAAATGTTCAATTCTGCATTTTCTCAGACCAGAATAATACACCAATCAAACTGCGTTATTTTCCCGAGTTTTTCTGGCAGCCCATGAAACCTGGAAGCACCTGCGTAATTCACAAGCAAACAAAAGGAGAAACTACGAACAAAGAAGTCACCTGAAGCTTCAATCAGACCGACAACAATGCACCAAGTGGAGCTGCAAGATAGGATTATTTTCACAAATCAGTGAACATTTCCTTTCTTGGTTAATCTTGTAATCTAAAAAATGTCAGACAAAAGTGAAAGAAGCTCAAGGAATATTTTGTCTGCCGTCAGCAAGCAAATCCTCACTTTTAAGAGGCTTCCCGGGATCAAACGTAAACAGCTTTGAGAATGACAATTCTTTTCTAATCCAAACTGTTACAGATAAAATGGGAAACCTGAGCTCAAACTGCATGAGATACTAATCAAACAAGTCGAAGCATGAGGAGCAAATTAACAAATACAAAAACCAACAATTCTTTTATATTTTAATTAAACAAAGGTGCGTAATGAAATTAGTCATGCTGCTACAAGAACGTGACTCACAGCTAAAAATAAAAAAAAAAACTGTCATTTTTTTAAAGGGCAAACTGGATAAGAAGCAGGAAAATATCATCTAAGTTGAGCAAAGCTTTGAAGGCTACCAGGAGAACAGGCATGCTTCTTTACCACGTGGAGATAACATGATGGAAAAATCCATGTTTAATTGTTATGAGGTATAGCAGCTCAGCTCAGTTATTAGACAAGCACATTACTACATTAACAGATTGTGCCGAATAACCGTAATAAGACACAAATCTATAAATAATCAATCAACAGCGAGTTGAGTTTCAAACATTTGAGTGGGGTTAATCCCAGTTCAGAAAGCAGCACCAGAAAATGGCACCCCGAACAAAAACAAAGAATCCAATTGAAATAACAAAGCAGAACACATGGAAGCAAACAGCACAGTGGACACAGATAAGTTTAGGCCCCCTGCCAAATATTCCCTCCTCTGTTTGTGATTAAACCTCCTTCCAACATAAATCTAAACGTCTAACAAAAAGGCTGAAATACCACAGCCACACCAGTATGTGGTGCCAGCATCTGCATTCAAAACATCAAACCTGAGAGGAAGAGCTGTGGCAGATGAGGGAAACCCTGTAAAAGGGGCCCCAACAATAAAATATTAAAAGGTTGTTGAGTTAGGAACCTCAACGTTTTTAAGTTTTTATTTTCCGTTTTTTTAAAATCATCGAAACTTCCATTTGCATGCTGACAAGAGGTTGGAACGCAGCAGGAATTTTGCTAATAATTCCTCTTGGGCAGAATTTTAAGCTGTTAATATTACAACCAGATGCTTTAGAAAACGTATCCAAAGACCTGTCCTTATTTTTAGGGTCATAAAACTACTCTGCCCTGTTGACATTACAACTTGCTTGTGGGTCACAGCATGAAAAAACAAGCAGAAGCAGAGCTGACTATACATTACAGAGAGCCTGTGTTTCATAGAAAGGGATGACAACAGTGGAAATACAAGACCTGCTCTTCTAACACTGATAATATTCAGATGTTAAATATTTAACATCTAATGATGAATCGATTTATTATATATTTTATTTATTATAACCAATTATTATTAAACTAAAATGGATAAGGGCTGCAACTAATGATTATTTTGCTAATCGACTAATCTGTCGACATTTTTTCTGATTAATCAATTAATTATCGGATGTCAAAAGTTGCTTGATGGGAGATTTTTTACACAATTAGAACCAGCTATGCCACTTGAGGAGTTTTGAATAAAGCATATTTACCAAGAGATTTTTCATCTAAAATGTAAAATGCATCTATTTTTTGTACAATTTTGGCCCAATTACTGCTCTAAGTGGGTTGTTCTTTTAGCAAATGGCATGTTTACTCATTACAGTTAACGATTATTCAATTACTAAATTAGTTCACGATTAATTCAATAATCGATTAATCACAATTAAACCGTTTAACTGTTTCAGCCCTAAAATGGATACCATCAAACCATAACTTCTATTTAACCTTTTTTTGCACTTTAATGGTCTGAAGGCTTTAAATTGATCTTAATTCATTGCAGCTTTATCAGCAGCACAATGTTCATAACCTTTCTAACAACACATTGAAACTGCAGCTAAAAGCAACTAAATCAAAAGGCCATTTTACCAACTGAAATCAGTACCAGAACGTTTCTGTGATTAAGTTTTATAAATTACTTTAGATGCATAAACTTTTTCTTATCTACTTTCACTTCAGTTACTGGCTTCCTCTACTTCCAACAACCGTACGGAGGAGCTGACTAAAACAAAGGGCTGTACTTGTTTCCAAAGCAGACTACAGATTGCAACCGAATAGTGTTAAATCTTTTTTTTGCTGTAGGAGGAAAAGATTTTATGTCTATCTCCAGAGAAATGGATTACAGCGCTGTCACTGTTGAATATCACTAAACAAGAGCAGCTTTAAACAATGCCCTTTCCCCCATTTGAATCTGGGCGATCTGAGCCAAAAACCCATTATTTACCATCACATCTTTGATGTGGAACGTTGCTCTGCTTCCTCGTCATTGTAGATATAATAGGGCTACATTTGACCATCCGAGAGAGGTGATTATACAGCTGAGTTCAAACCAGGAGATCACCATTAACTGTTATTTTAACAAAGTGTCTGTTTGGATCGTAGTGTGAAAATGTCAGCGTCTGCAAATCAGCTTCACGTGCAACGAAAGCCGAGCTCTCAGAGCAGCCACAGCTCTGCAAAAATACATGCAAATCACACATAGCTGCAGATAATAGGAGAGGAAATGTAAACTGGCGTGAGGCGGCAAGGTGTATTTTTATGACAGAAACATATCACAGTGAGAAGAGGAGGATGCTGGAGACAAAGGGTGTGAGATAAAGCCAAAACATTCAGCTACAACTGTGTTCATTGAGACGTATAAGTGTGTATACGCTCGTCAGAGTTCATAGGACAAGGCACTGTAGGACTTACAAAGAAGACTGTAGAGTAACATCACAATCGCCAAAATGGAAAGAGGAGGGTGTAGAAGATGAAAAATTTTCAAAGTATGTACGATGTTCACAAAAAAATATGAAAGCACACAGAGCAGGCGAGAGTTTTCTTCCCATGACAGCACTGCTGGAAAACTCTGGCGAGATAAGGAATGTGAATGAGAGGGAGACAACTGGAACAATGAAGCAACAAGCAGGTACTGAAGGTGCATGAGTTAAAGCAACCATCCAGAGCAACGGGCAGTGCACAAGAAATAGTGAAGAAGAGATTGAAGGTAGGGTGGGGTGGATGCTGATTAGGGTTGGGCACAGAGTCTCTAGAATCGATTGGATCTGGGACTAACATTCAGATTCTCCCTGAATCGTTAACATGTTTTATTTTCATTCTTGTTTTCGATACCCACTCATTCAACCGGAAGGAGCCGAGCACCAACGAAGAAGAAACCAGAGGAAGTTTGTGTGCAATCGTGGATGTGTCAGGCGGTGATCGCAACTGTGGCTCAACGTTAATAAAAGAGACAACCAGTGGACACAATGCAACACTTGAAGGAAGATTATATCATGAAAGGAGGTTGAACGACCAACATGATAAATCACCTCCATATTCATGGTGTAGAAATAACAGAGTGCGCTGCACTGGCCTACCTCGGCTGCCTCTTCCTCCGACACTCAGCTTAGCCATAGTCAGTTAACAAAACAATACTAACGTAGGCAGCTAGCAAGTTATACTTGACCTAAAATGGTGGGTCAACTCAAATGCAAATACCCAGCTAATGTTAGCCCATCTCTTTTCTGTTTCATAGACATTTAATCGACCTGAAATTGCTAACATAAGCCGGGCAATTGACAAGACTATGATGTGCTACTCTGTCCACCACAGCGTCCAAGGAAAAGATGTCAGTGCAACAAATTCAAGAGTGTCACAGAAACAATCCCCAACCCCAATGCTGATAAGTGTCAGGGGTGGTTTCTGACAGAAGGATTGGTTTGGGCATGCACAGCAGGATGGTAATATATATGCTGGACAACAGATGATGATCATGGAGTTTACCAGGGAGGACAAATGGGGAAGAGTGCAGAAAATTTTCATTAATGTAGTGAGGAAAGATGGGGGGTTGGGGGTAGGGTGACGGGATGTGGTGGCACGTGCTTTCCCATTAAGACATTTTTTTTGTAGTTATAAGCAAAGGAACACTTTGTCCTGAAGGATTACCATGCACCTGTCAGAGCTGAAGCCTCTACAGAGCGAATCCTTAACTTGATTTTAAACGACATGAGAACAACATCCACAGCGGAACAGGAGGTCTTCAAAGAGATGATGAACACATTACTTCTTGGTTAAATCTTTATCGTTTTACATGCCAGGGCATTATAAAATTAATCTGGTCTTTACCAGGTTCTAAAAACATTTTAATTAAATCTCACCACATGGACCAACAGCTTGTAGCACCACCTTTAGCAGCAAAAACTCTCAAAAGAGATATATATATTTATGGTGGATTTTATTTTATTTTTTAAATTCCACAGCTCTGCATTGAAGAAACTAGAGGGCCAACCTTTGGTTAAATTGGATGATGTCCACTCCAGGGACCACTGGCGTCTTTTCTCAATTGTGAATAACTGTAGGACTTCCGATTGTTTAGAAATGGCCGTATATTCCTTCCCAGACTGATGGGTACCAACAATTGCTTCTCTAGGGTCACTGCTGATGTGCTTCCTCCTTGGCGTAATTCACGTAATGATTTACACAGTGCTTCAAAACAACCAGCGAAGGTGACCAAAGTACTTAGCAGTAAGATCGCAAAAAACCACAATGAGAATAAAAACAAAACTTGAAATTAAAACGCATGCCTGAAAAAATAAGTCTTAAGCTTAGATTTACAGAGACCCAGGGCGCGGCGCTGGTGGTGTAGGGGTCAAACGCGCGACCACATACAGAGGCTACAGTCCTCGAAGCGGCTGTCCCGGGTTCGAGTCCTGGACCCGGCGACCTTTGCCGAATGTCTCCCCCTCTCTTTGCCCCTCCTTCCTGTCTACCTACTATCAGAATAAAGGCCTCTAGTGCTGAAAAAAAAAAAAATTAATTAAAGATGCCTGGGAAGTGGTGGAGCGAAGGTCTAAAGGAAGATGGTAAGGTTAACAGATTTTTATACTCATGAGCAGCTGGTTATATAGAGCTGATCATACTAGTGATCAGCTGATCAGGTGTGTTTGATTAGCTGAATCTGATTTAGCTTGATTGCCAAGTTTGTACAGACAAACAAGGAATTTGACTCCGGTACACTTTGCCCTCAATAATAAAGGAAAAATAAATCCTACTGAAGCAAAAACGGTGTACTTAGCTTTCACCAACATTTTTCCATTTTGCCTTGATCTTGGTTTTCTAAACAAGGACAGTGTGGAATCTGGTGTGTATTTTTGTTCACTTGAGGTTAGAGGTGAAATTATGTTAGAACCTGATAAAAGACCAGATCAT
This sequence comes from Crenichthys baileyi, assembly GCA_036173005.1. Taxonomy (NCBI): domain Eukaryota; kingdom Metazoa; phylum Chordata; class Actinopteri; order Cyprinodontiformes; family Goodeidae; genus Crenichthys; species Crenichthys baileyi. The sequence continues at coordinate 317,284 of JAHHUM010002889.1, read as the reverse complement.
TACTATTGTGACCTGATAAATACAACTTGAAAAGGGATGTACTTTTTTATTATAACTGCACGAGTTATAACAGTTTTGGCAACCAGTTAAGCCCGCAAGGTTTTATTTGTTATTGCATCAAATAAAAGTTTACATTTCAGCAAGATCGCAGCAAAAATCCTCCAAAAAAAGTCGTTAAGAAGCAGCTTCATGCGCTTCAGCGGGTGTTGAAGCACGAGCTGCCTGTGCAATTCACTTGGAAGTGTATGACAGCGAGAATAATTGCTGTGTCAAATCCTCCAGGGCTTCAGCGTGTTCCCGCTCTTCTGATGCGTGACAACTGGCAAGGTGACGAGCAAGCCGTCACAAAGCCGAGATAGGGGGAGATAAAACCTGGTGTCAAGTATAAAAGGGTGCTTGTGATTTTAAGGTAAGTGACACCGCACTTTGTTACACAGATTGGATGCTTGGAAATATTGCACAATATATTATTGTGTTTGATTTATCCAAACAGGAAGCATGTATAGTGAGGAAATAATGGCAATAAATGCTGCAAAGTCTTATCACAGTGATTTTAAATAGAGACCCGATGAGAAGACATTAGTGTTTTATTGCCCTCATCAAGCTGGCAGCTCCTGCCTTGGATGTTTCTCTAAATTAGATCATCAACAAGACTCTCCAATCATTACAGGTTTGAACAACACTATGAAGAAGTTAAATGCAGAGCAGGAGAATCTGCAGGGAGAACACAGTGCTGTGAAGTATTTGCCCTCTTACATAAACAGAACCTGTCTGATAACACGAAGTAGGCTAAAAGGTCTCATTTAACACCACATCATGTCCGAAGTGCAAGAAATTCGGGAACAGACGAGAAACAAAGTCATGAACGTCTATCAGAATTTGTTTACTGTGCCATGTCTAAGGCTTTGGGACTCCAGAGAACCACAGTGAGAGCCAATATCCACACATGAAGCAGTGGTGTACGTTTCCAGGATTAATTACGCTGAGAGTATGTTAATTACTCACCCAGGAGATCACAGAACAACCTAGAAGAACATCGAAAGCACTGCATTTCACTTGTCTCAGGTAAGGTCATGTGTTCATGAGTCAACAATGAGGAGAAGATGGAGTAAAAATGGCGACCATGGGATAGTTCCAAGGTGAAAAACACAACGGCTTAGCTCACATCTGCCAAAACTTAACACACTCGGGAATTTGTGTAAAATATTCTGTGGATCGATGAGAGAAAACTGGAACTTTTTGGAAGGCGTAGAACTGACAGCATTTCAGAAAATCTGCATCATAATGACAAACCCTGAAGGAGAATGTCTGCCCATCCATTCAAGACCTTAAGTTCAAGCGCATACAGCGGGGCAACGAGCCAAAGCACTCCAGCAAGTCCACCTCAGAGTGGCAAAAAAACTGAAAACAATTAAGGTTTTGGAGTGGCCTAGTCAAAGTCTTAACTTTAATCCAACAGAGAGGCTGTGGCATGACCTCAAAAGTGCTGTTCATAGCCATCTGGTATTTGTTTGGGCATGTGACCATAATAGTGACACAGCGACCTAAAAGATTAATTACTGGTTATAGCAGATGTTTGATAGCAGCTGTCAAAGGTGTTACAACCAGTTATTAGATTAAGGGGGTCAATTACTTTTTTTCACAGAGGGCTAGGTTGTTTTTTCCTCACTAAATGAAAGAACCATGTAGAAACAACTTTTTCTATTCACTCTGGTTATCTTGGCCTTTTATTAAAATTTCTTTGATGATCTGAAACATTACTTGTGCAAAAACCAGAAGATATCTGTAAGGCGGCAAATACGTCACACAGCGCTATGAGGATGCGTACAGCTCCATCCGCAGCATCACATTCGGGTGGGGTGGGGGGCCAACAGGCTGCGTCTCCATTTGTCACAGCAAAGGAAACGAATAACCTTTCAGGCTAACCTAACTGCGAGTGTGGGGTGTACAGGCCTCTGCTGTCGGCGCCCGTTCATGTGAGCATGTAAAATGTGGTGTGAAAACGTGTGTGAGATATTTTTATGCATCTAACCCCTGTAGTCAATCGATTTGAGGAAACATCACAGAAGACACAACATTAGATCCTGGAATCATTTTAGAGCACAAAAAAGGGAACACACACAGGAAAAAAAGGATAATCCCAAAGAAGCTTAATTGTTTCCCAGGCAACTAGCTCCCCCACCAAGACGACGACTGTGAAATATCCGATGGCAATTATTTTACTTTCAAATTACTTACTTATGTCCTCCAGCTAAATCCTTCATGTGAGCCTACCTAGGTTGTTTTTTTAGGGAGGTAGAAAGAGGGGGGCTGATAAAGATTACTGAGTCCTCGAGGAAAACATCATCTCCTGCAGCCTGCAGCAGAATAACAGAACTGGGCCATGAGCTCAAATGAAAAGGTTGGCTCAATGTTTATGGTTAATGATGGCGGGTGTTCCGACGAGAGCCAGCAGGGGTGATTAATTCATGCAATAAACAAGGCCGTCTAGGGTGTAGTCATTTCGAACCGCCTGATGAGTCATGCAAAGCCGTTTTCCTTAATCATTTTAAGCAGGTGCCCATGATGGAATACAGAGATCGGGAAGGAAAAAAAATCTCCATCTCCCACAAGTGTCCTCAACAAAGACCAGCTTCCATTTTCCATCTTAATTTGCAGCAGAGCGAAGACACAGAGCGTAATTGTTCTACACTAAACAGAGCTACAATCAACGGCGGTGTCACTCTGTGTTAATAAAGGCCAGCTCCTGAGCAACAGCCCAGAGCTGTGCCTTTAGAGGGATGCACATGCGGTCTGCCACTCGCTCGCGACCATCTTTCTTCCTCAAAGGGCTCATAGCCGCGGCGCTCTCACACAATAACCATTGTCTGTGGTAAATCCCCCCGCGCAGAGAGGTGTTGGTGGGGGGTGAAAGCACAGGAGGATCAAAACAGGTTTTAAAGTCACACTGCTGCTTGTTTTCCACCATTTCAGATGATCCATAACAATCGCTTTCCACAGAAGCTGTAAGGTTCTTGTGAGTTTTCTATGTTAAAACTCCGGACCTTTCCAGACTAACATTTCCAGCTCTTAGTTTTAAAGTTTGAACACTAAAAACAGATATTTCCACAGTGCTCAAGCTTCAAATACAACGCCGCCAGCAAAACTCTTACACTGGAAGGCAGAGGATGGATAGATTTACCTTGTAGGTAAAGTCTGGAAAACCAAATAATTTTCCATACCTATCCAGACTTTTCCAGACTGCATAGGAACTCAGTTTTTTCCTGGTTGCTTTGTGCAGCAACAACAATGCAAGAATGGGTTGCAGTTGCTCTTTTTCACCTGAGATTACCCTCTCAGACACACACACACACACACACACACACACATCAGCAGAATGGGAACAAAGACAAAAACAAGAGCGTTACAGCGTAGCCATGAAACAAGCATGTTTCTGCTACCTGCGCCCATTACAGCTGCTCTGTGTACCCACTTTGCTTTAGACAGATAAAAGCAGAAAGTCCTTACCTGCAGTTTGGAGGTGGGTCTAGGGTTATTTCTGCCAGCTCTTTCTGGATCCTGGAAAGCAAAGAATTCCTTTTTATTGGGATGTTTAACTCACAAAAAAAGCACCTTTAATATTTTTAACGTCCCCTTTTGAATGTACAGCACAGAATACATGAAAATAGGTGTCATGAATGATGTTTATTCATGATTCCAGATGAATTATACATCAATGATCTTATTGTTGCCTGCCTGCACAGAAAGCTGAGGGAAAACATGCGATAAACACAATCTGACACAGACAAAAAAAAAGAGCAACTAAGAGCAAATGCTGCTTTTTCATCCATTAATATCATTAACACCTTTGTGGCTCTTGAGCTGAAGGTACCTAAGAGCTTTCAAGAGAAGCACAGACACACAGAAACAACAGGAAAAATTCACAGCATCAGTCGCTTTTATAAGAAAAGACTGCTTGTCCTCAGCAGACTCCTCGCTCAGATGGTTGCATAACTCTCATCATCTGTCTTTTTTTGGGAAGGACTGTTAAGACTGGCGGAGCTAGAGTTAAGTGATGCGGAGCATGAGGCGTATCCACTAAAACAAAGACTGGAACGGGAATATCGCTTTCAGATGACAGCAGTGACACTTCAGAGCTGCGATGTCAGGTAAGATGTCTGAAACAACAACGCCTGTGGGACCAGAGCCTTTTTATGCAAACCCACACCCCCCCGGGGCAGAGGAGGCAGAGCTTTGGTATAACAAACAGCTCCTGTGTATATGATGATGCCAAGGTTGGGTTTTTTTGTCTCCTCAGCTTACCTCTTGGCACTAGTTGAAAGTTTAGCAGCGGTTTTACTCGAGATCTTGGTCTCCTTCTTTTTGGGCTGTGCCTGCTCCCGCTCCTGCTCAGGCGGTACCGTTTCCCTTTGTTCGATATCCGAGCTCCCCCCGCTCGTGCTGGGGCTGTCGTCCGGTCTCTGCACTTCGCTGGACATCGTGGGCCCTTAAAAATTTAAATTAAATTTAAAAAACGTAGACCAAAGTCACAACTGTAGATGTGATTCTGGTTGAGCTACAGAGGATTACAGTAATTAACCGGACCTTAATCTGGAGGTGAGTGAGGGTTAGAGCATTGCAGTAGGTGTAAAGATAAATAGCATTTATAGGAGGTCACAAGGAATACATTTCAGATCCAAACAGTTGGATTAAAAGTAAATATGATCCAGTCCTCCCTCTCATAATCAGAGATGATATATACTGTAGATCAGCTTTATATGACTTTAATTGAATGGATTTACTGGCCTAGATTTAAAGGCAAATAAAGGTCCCTGCTGTTTCTGTAATTTTTCTTTAAACACATAATAGATGATACTTAAGGTCAATTTTACCAAAGACCACACTAATAAATTGGCTCTTTCAGCTACCGCAAACATCATCTAAGAATGGTTCTCTGTTCCTCCTCTCTGACAGCTGCCTATTCAACACCCTTTGTCTGACATAACCACCATCCCACCCCTGCACATGTTCAAACCACCTCAGCCTCGCCTCTAACCTTGTCTAGAAACCAATCAACCTGTGCCGTTCCTCTCATCTGAACATCTTCAGCTCTGCTTCCCGTCTTTCTGTTATTGGGGCCGTCTCTCCTATCAGGTCTCACCATCATCCTGTAAATGTTTCCTTCCACTCCTGTAGCTAACTTTCTGCGAGAGGCCATTGCTTCTGAGGGTTGACCCCAGGTCCTTGAAGCCTGATTGTGTCCTCAATCATATATAGCAAAAAAACAAGACATGCCAACGTAAATAAGTTGTGCTTGCAGTGTAATAAAAGATGAGTTATATATTAGGTATCTGATAAGCGAAGAGTTCTCCTGAATGATGGTTTTCAGGTTGCCTTTCCTTTCCCTGAGGGCATTTCATGGAAAGGTGTCTGCTACCGTAACCGTTTCAAATGTAGGGGTCAAAACAAGGACAACACAGCTGCTCTAGAGAAAAACTCAAAAACAATCTGTGGTATTAGACATTGCCAAACCCCTCTGGTCAAACTGAACAGGTTAACATTTCGTCGATGCCGAAGAGATCCGCTCTAAATTTCTGGCAAAGCCTGCACTGAATTATTGTACGCTGAATATAGCTTCTTTGCAACACAGTGTGTGATTGCAAGATCCACTTCCAAAACCAAGGATTCACACATTTCACGCTACATGTTTAAGATTTTTACTGCAAAGTAATCTGGTTTAGGTTTCACCAGCCTGCAGTTTTCACACTTGACCTGATAAAACAATCTAAAAAGCCAAAAAGAAAAAGTCTAGAAATCCTTGTGTGTTTTCACAAGCAGAACAAAACTACACATATCAGAAACTCCGTTTAAACGAATTTTTCTTTAATGTAGAATGATCCAATCCCATCTAAATAATGGGGTTCATAATCTGGACCTGATCTAAGGTGTTCAGATTTTGTCAGTCTAAATGCTGTTATTTTCAAACCACATCTTAACTGGCTTTAATCCACAAAATGCAACGAAATAGTCATTTTTTAAGTTTTATGCAACACATAACACAAAGTGAGTTTGTCTGTCTTTGGTGTAGAATACTCTAGACCAAATTTAAGTCACCTAAACACTAGTTTTTAATGTGGAAATTATTGAAATAGGTCTAAAAGATGCAATAAAGTGACCATTTTCACAGTTTTATAAGTAGAGTAAATGATTTACTCTGCATACTATATGTTTAAGATGTTGCACAGCCTCATTTGAGGTTTTATTGAAGAAAGAAAGCGGTGAAACAACCATTTTCTTGTGTTTTAACAAACAACAACAAACCTTTTTTGAATCAAAAACGGTGATTAAAAGAATCTCTAATTAGTGAAGAATAATCTAGTTTATGTCTGGATAGTTAAAGTGTAGAAAGGGAAGATGAAAGGTGGTCCAGACTCCCTAAAAGCAGTGAAATGTGCCTTTAATCGGAAGCTAACTTCATCGTCGTAGCGTTAATGGGGATGAAGCCCACACAATAGGGGGTCCACCGGGGGACTGCAGCCCAGCGGCTCCACAAAAGCGACCGTAAACATTATTGGAGCTAGCTAACATTACGAGGCCGGGGGGAGGAGGCGGAAAGTAGGGTCACCACTGCGGGCTGTGTAAATGATCAGAGAAGATGAGCAGGCCTGCTTTGTTTTAAAACTAATTGATAATACGACGCATAGAAGGAGGCGTTTCTGTCGGACGGATGGGGCTGAAGGAGGACGGTCAGCGGCAACGGAGCTCCAGGAGAGCCCTCACGGATCCTTGAGGAGCGGTGACCCTGCCTCGGCACAAAGGGAGACTCTTCCCACCACCTCCCCCGTCCTCTCTCCCTCCTTCCCTCCCTTCCTTTCCCTCCTCCTTCTTCTTCACTGAAAAAACGACTTTTCTTTCTCGGGACATTTTTACGTACTTTTTTTCCCTGATCCACCAAAACGCAGTTGTCGAGCTTACCTCGCCGGCTGGCCGTCGATCCTGCAATTCGGCGTCGTAACCCCCAAGGTACCGAGAAAAGTATATCCTCACACGGCCGTCTGCTCGCTCCCGTGTCCTTGCTATTTAACTGGAGGTAGCAGCGGCAGAAAAGCGATTACAGCAAAGCGAGGCAGACGCGGACCGCCTCCAGGCGCGCTCCCGATCTGCGCGCGCTCCATGTGCACGTGGGCTGCAACGGTGAGAGAAGCGGCCCGCGTGAGGTGGTGAAGACCTAATTAATTAATCCAAAATAATACAAATTGATCTCCTTAGTGATGCTTTTCTTAAAATGAAATTAACCCTTTAATACGACTCTTTTAATACACGCAGATTCAATTAAGTACAATTAAACGTAGAAACAAAAGTAAGGAGCTTTGTGTTCAAATATTCCTATGTTGTAACAATGCTTTTTGGCAATAAATATTATACTGTTGGAAAGTTTTTTTATTTCCCTATAAATGGTTTCACATTTGTAAGGAAAACACACTAAGCTATTTTTCCTTCTAACACGCCAAGAGCATCTTTAGCAGTTCTGGACAAATTTCTTTTCAGAATCTGCTTTATTCACCTAGTTTGTGCATACAAACAGGGAATTTGATTCCGGTTCCACTTTGCTCTTAATAAAGAAATTGATCTGTATATATGTATGTAACTGCAGGATCGACGGCCGAGACAGAGGACGACAAAACGGGTCCAGTTTCTGAGTGGTAAAGTGATGCTGGCAGCATCATTCCTAACATGGGCTAACATTCAAAGCAGTAACAAACTTTCAGAACCTTTACATTTACATGTAGATTTCTATTATCTCAAATAAAGCATGTGATCGAAGGTATGAAGCATGAAACGCTATGATCAATGCTCACCATTCCAACTTCTGACTCGCTACTGGTGGAGCCAGGCTAAAGCTGACAATTTGAGGAGGAAAGTAGGAACCTTGCTCCAGAAGGGCAGACATTGTGCAGGGGTGCTGCTGGATCCCTGTTTACACTGTAAAAATGTTTTGTGTTCATCAGAGAGACAGCCTGGAGAAAGAAGCTGTTTCTGTGGCGCCTGGTTGGTTTTATATAGCACTCTGTAGCTCCTACCTGACAGTAAAAGTCTAAACACTTTGTGTCCAGGATGTGTGGGGTCTGCATAGATGTTAGCTGCACTTTTCCTGACCCTTGATCTTTCTGAAACTTTCAGTTCCAAGTGGCTTGTTGAACATTCCACCATGGCTCTTTATAATTACGGCTGAAAATTATACATAATCAACACATTTTCTAAAATACAGATTCAACAAATGCAGGTTTTAGCTGGTTTTTTTTTGTTGTCTTGTCATGGAATAATTGCACTGAATGTCCACAACAGAAACAATCTAAAAGTACCAGTAATATTTTTTAAGATCTATTTTTACACAATTTTCCCCAGTTATCAGCATTTCACAGAAAAAAATATCCAATCTCTTTTTGCAAAGGTTTTATGTTGTTTTCTTTTTCTTTATTTTAAAATGTAAAAATATTAATTAAATGGCAGTTATTTAAAAAGCCAACAAATTTCCTAAAGTAGATATTTCTAAAAAAACAAAATTAATATCTTTTTTCAAAAGATCATGTAATATTTGCGGCTCTAAGCAAGTTTTATTAAGCTGGTCTGAGGGCAAAAATGTCTCTTTGGATTGTAAAGGTTGCAGACCCCAGGCCTAGGAGATCCAAATTGGGAACCTGGTATGATGTTATACCCAACTTAACTGCATACAATAATACAATATTAATAGCTACAATTATGCACCCTGTGTACACAGGAAATAACCCTCACCCATGCATTTTCTTCCCCCACTTGTTGCAATGCTCATAGGAATCTGAGCCGAATTTATTAGTTCTCCAAAACTCTGACAACCCAGGGTTCAGACCAGGAAGCAGGGTCATAGTTTAATACTCCTCTCTGCAGCTTCTGTACTGCTACCCACCCATTACCCTATTAAGATAGTGTCTCGCCCACGGCCAAAATTGAATAGATTAAAAAATTATCTAAAAAGAGGAAATCAGGAAAATCTAATAAAAATAAACACAACTCAGACTAAAAATAAAAATAAAACAATTAAATGTGGCTTACAGAACATAAGATCTCTCTCTTCAAAGACTTTGCTAGTTAATGACCTGATTTGTGACAATCAGATTGATTTATTTTGCCTCACAGAAACCTGGCTGCAGCAAGAGGATTATGTTACTATAAAGGAGTCAACTCCTACTAATTATTTAAATTTTCAAAATTCCTCGAAATACTGGACGAGGAGGAGGAGTAGAAACCATCTTTCAGTCCGATTTATTGATTAGTCCCAGACCAATCAATAGCTACAACTCTTTTGAATTTTTAATCCTTAGTTTTCCTCATCCAAATTGAAAAGCACTAAAACCACTTCTGTTTGTTGTTTTGTACCGTCCACCAGGCCCTTACTCTCAATTTATAGATCAGTTTTTTTTTCAGACCTTTTATCTGATTTAGTGTTAAATACAGATAAAGTTATTATAGTGGGGGTTTTTAAACATTCATGTTGACACTGAAAGTGATAGCTTAAATATAGCCTTTAATGGTATCTTAGACTCAATTGGCTTTACTCAAAACATTACAAACCTACCCACGTTTGTCTTCATTCTCTGGACCTTGTGCTGACATATGGCATTGAGTGTAAAGACATAACAATATTTTCTCACAACCCTGTGCTGTCTGACCATTTTTTAATAACCTTTGAGTTTAATTTAAACAGAGTACTCCACACCTGAAAGAAAATTTATTATAGTAGATCATTATCAGACAATGCTGTAACAACCTTTAAAGAATCTGTTGTCCACTTTTTAATTTCCTCATTATCACAGAAAAACAGAGTGGAGGGCAATAATTTTGTTTCTTCCCCTTCACAAATTAATTCTCTTGTTCGAGTGTTACTTCATCATTGCGTGGTGCATTAGACCGATGCAGCCCCCTTGAAAAAGAAGGAAATTATTCATAGGAGGCAGGCTCCTGGTTTAATTTAGATCTGCGTACTTTAAAGCACAATGTTAGAAAATTGGAGCGAAAAATGGAGCTCTACACACCTAGAGGATTCTTACTTAATCTGGAAAAATAGCCTACTGTTGTATAAAAAGACACTTCACCAAGCTAGAACAGCTTATTTTCTCATCCTTAATAGAAGAGAACAAGAATAATCCTAGGTTTCTCTTTAGTACAGTTGCTAAACTTACACAGAGCCATAGCTCTGTTGAGCCATCCATTCCCATAGCTCTCAGGCAGTCATGACTTTTATGGGATTCTTCCAAAATAAATTGATTCTATTAAGAAGAAAAATCTTTGACATACTCCCGAAGATGATTACTTCATCCTCAACAAGTGAGACAACATTGGGAAAAGTAACTGTAGAACCTGATCTGTGTTTGGACTGTTTTTGGTCTGTGGAGCTTCCAGTTATCAGCAAATATTAGCTTCATCTAAACCTTCAACTTGTATGTTAGACCCAATCCCAACCATTATTTAAGGAATGTTTCCCTCTGATTACCAGCCCCATTTTAATATGATTAATCTATCTTTAGTAAATGGATATGTACCACAGGCTTTTAAGGTAGCTGTAATTAAACCTTTGCTTAAGAAACCTTCGCTTGATCGAGATGACTTAATAAATTACAGACCGATATCCAATCTTCCATTCTTATCTAAAATTCTTGAGAAAATAGTTGCTAATCAAATGTGTGAGGATTTACACAGCAATGACCTGTTTGAAGAGTTTCAGTCAGGTTTCAGAGCTCATCATAGCACTGAAACAGCTCTGCTGAAAGTCACTATGGATATTCTTATTGCCTCAGATAATGGACTTTTGTCTGTACTGGTTCTGTTAGATTTCAGTGCTGCATTTGATACAGTCGATCATAATATTCTCCTAGAAAGGCTGGAATATGCTGTAGGGATCAGGGGAAACAGCGCTAGGCTGGTTTAAATCTTATTTGTCTGACAGATTCCAGTTTTTAATGTAAATGATAAATCATCTTTAAACTCCAGGGTTAATTTTGGAGTACCACAGGGTTTTAGTACTTGGGCCAATTCTCTTTACTATATATATGCTTCCAATAGGTAAATTATCAGGCAGCATAGAATAAATTTTCACTGTTACGCTGATGACACTCAGCTTTACTTTTTCCATAAATCCTGATGAGCCCAACCAGTTAGATAGACTACAAGCATGTCTTGAAGACATAAAACTTGGATGACTTTAAATTTTTTGCTTCTAAATTCAGACAAGACAGAAGTTGTCGTCTTTGGACCGGAGTCTTTAAAACAAGAAACTGCTTAGTCAATCACTAACCTAGATGGCATTAAAATTGACCTCCGATAATAAAGTAAAAACCTTGGTGTTATTTTTGACCAGGACATGTCATTTAAATCCCATATTAAACAGGTTTCTAGGATTTCCTTCTTTCATCTCCGGAACATTGCCAAAATTAGAAATATCCTGTCCAGGAGTGATGCTGAAAAACTAGTCCATGCATTTGTTACTTCAAGGCTGGACTATTGTAATTCTTTACTGTCAGGATGTCCACAAAATGCAGTTAAAAGCATTCAGCTGATTCAAAATGCTGCAGAAAGAGTTCTGATGAAAATTAAAAAGAGAGATCATATTTCCCCTACTTTAGCTTCCTCTCATTGGCTCCCTGTTAAATCCAGAATAGAATTTAAAATTCTCCTCCTCACATACAAAGCCCTTAATAATCTAGCTCCATCATATATCAGAGATCTGATTGTTCCATACGTTCCTAACAGAGCACTTCGTTCTCAGACTGCAGGTTTACTGGTGGTTCCTAGAGTCTCTAGAAGTAGAATGGGAGGCAGATCCTTTAGTTATCAAGCTCCTCTCCTGTGGAACCAGCTCCCAGTTTTAGTCCGTGAGGCGGGCACCCTGTCTACTTTTAAGGCTAGGCTTAAAACTTTCCTTTTTGATAAAGCTTATAGTTAGAGTGGCTTACGTTATCCTGAGCTATCTTCCTTATTTTACCTCCGTCTTCTTCTCCCCTTGTTGGATGGAGTAAGGGGGAGTCAGGTTTAGCCTAAACCGGCTCAGTTACGGTTGAGGTGCAAACACACCCTCCATTTCTGCTACCTGTATGACCCCCTCTCTTTTCTAATGGTTATGGTCAATCTGACAGAGAGAGGTATCCCAATCATTGTGGTTTTTAGTATAACAATGACCATCAGTGGGCTCTAGATGGACAAACTGTTTACTTTTAAGGCTAGGCTTAAAACTTTCCTTTTTGATAAAGCTTATAGTTAGAGTGGCTTAGGTTATCCTGAGCCATCTCTGTAGTTATGCTGCTATAGGCTTAGGCTGCTGGAGGACATAATGACCACTTTCACCCTCTTCGCTATTTTCTCACACTACTCTCCAATTTTGCATTATTTGCTGTTATTTCAGCTTTTAACTTTGTTCTCTCTCTTTTCTCTTCCTAGAAGCTACACCTGGCCTGACTCTGTGTCTTCCTGTGACACCTTTTTGGAGAGGGGAGTCCTCCGGGCTTCTGCTGGCAACAACTTGGTGCTCGTCCTCTGCCGATGATCCACGTGGCCCTTGCTTTCAGTGTTTTAACCCTTTCTCTCTCCTACACATAGCTACTGACTGAGCTTTTACTGTAACTAACTCTATGTGCTCTCTTCAGACTCTAAACTTGAAACTGGCTCAGAGTTATCTGTTCCTTCTTTCTAGGTTTAAACGACTAAAGGAGCTACATCCATTAACATTTTTCCTTTTCCTTCCCATAGAAAGTACTCCTGGATCAGTGCTTCTTTGTTCTCTTTGTGTCTCTGCTCTGTTCTCTCTAACCCCCAGTCGGTCGTGGCAGATGGCCGCTCACACTGAGCCTGGTTCTGCTGGAGGTTTCTTCCTGTTAAAAGGGAGTTTTTCCTCTCCACTGTCGCTACATGCATGCTCAGTATGAGGGATTGCTGCAAAGTCAATGCCAGTGACTGTCCACTGTCTGTACATGTTCATCCGGGAGGAGTGAATGCTGCAAGTCACTGACTGGATGCAATCTGCTGGGTTTCCTTTCCTTAGATAGAAAAACTTTTTATCCAATTTGAATAAATAACAGAATCTGGCTGCACTGTTCAATGATTAAGATTAATTGGAATGTATGTACCTGACTTTTGTGAAGTGCCTTGATACAACATGTGTTTTGAATTGGCGCTATATAAATAAACTGAATTGAATTGAATTGAATTGAATAGCTTAAGGGTATTTAATACTTCATTACTGCATATGCACACAAAGAAACATTACTTTCTTCTTTAGCAAATCTCATGTATTTAATGTTGAACTGGACCTGTTTGTAGTGTAACATTTGTTGTGTATTAGTGCTATTTTATTAAACTAAAGTAAGTTGACTTGAACCTTTTTAGAGTCCAGTATCTTAATTGGTGTCATTTAAGGTGATAAGTTCAAAACAACAAAGAGAAAAAAAATCAAGGATTTCTTTTACTTATTTCTATAATTAAATAACCATAATAAAAAAAAAAGACAGACAATTTTATAGCCCTTACTTTGTCTTAAAATTAACGCGAGTTACCTGGACAGGCTACCAGTTCATCACATCACAAACATATGAGACAGCTATTTATACACACTGATACCTAAAAGCAAGTTAGATTCTTGAGTCATCCTTACTTGATTGTTCTAAGTTTTAGGAAAAGAAGCAGAGAAAAAAATCGTATTTGACCTATGGGGTGCCTCAGGGCTCTATCTTTGATGCTCTGTTAATTTCTTTGTATGTGCTTCCTGTTACACTTGTTACAAAATTCACTTTTGTATTTCATTATTGCCATGCGGACAGTATTTTGGTCCATCAGTTTTTAAAACCCAATGGTACTGATTTGAGCAAATAAGTGTTTTTGAAGTTACTCTTGCTAAATAATACCTAAACTGATCTTTCAGCTTTTACCTCAAATTAAAACCCTTGAAAGATCATCCAGTCTAATGCTTTAGCGGATTTCTCAAAATAATCTGCTTGTTATCAGTGTTATCAAACTTCAATTTGAGAAACCTGCTATATTTTACAGTTCAGTTATTTTCACTAAAGAAATGCAGCAAGAATGCTCTCTCTCTTGTTTACACAGAAAGTTGAGGATACTAAACTTACTGTATGTTTCCAATATTTGGCCTTAAATGGTTGACACAGCCTTCTGGGCTCCTCAGAAACTACTCCTTAAAGTAACTATTTAAGGTCTACTGAGTTGCACCTTACTGTGACCATCAATGAACAAAAATTAGAGGGAAACATGTTCTTCGAAGTTAAAGAAGACATCATAATGGAAACCTAATAACATCCTCCAGTTCCAGTGCCCATACGTTTTAGCTGATCATTGAAACATGTCTGCTAAAAACAAACATTTTAGAAACTTAAGTTTGAGAAACCTCCAAAGCGTGTTCATATAAGTTATTTTCACCTAATAAATAGAACTAAAAGAGGAGTGTGAAATGTAAGAGCTAAAAGTTGATATTTCAGCTTCTTACACTAATTGTTTCCTAATACCAAGATCAGCCATTCATTCATGCTTGAAATTTAGGGGAAGTATCTCACTTGCAGTTATAGTCAACAGTACACTGTGCATGATGTGCCTGCAGAGAAGCAAAACATCCCAGTAGTCAAATGAATATGACAACACTGAGCACTGGTTCATTGATGGTCACAGTAAGGTGCAATTCAGTAGACCTTAAATAGCTACTTTAAGATGTTCTAACATAGCACCACACTAAAGTTATTTTTGAAACCTTTTTGCGAAGCAAGGAAAATTGAATTTTCTCACTGAATTACCAGCTTCTCTGCTGTGATGAGAAGGTTGAAATTCTTGCAAAGACGTTACCATTAAATGGGTGGTCTGTGAAGTATCATGCAGCCACAGGGCATCTTTCTCATAACACTTTCACATGCCTGAATTTCAAAGACTTACCAGCTCACTGTCTGGCTGCATATTTGCAATTTTTTCTTCACTAACCTTGGTCATCAATATCTTCAGCACTGATAATGTTATAGCTGAAACATATGTGAGCTGGGCTGGACCTGAAGCTTGAAAAAGAAACAAGAACTTTTTTTTCCACTACACAGAACTGAACATCCACTAATTGAGACACCGCTCTGGGTTGTTTCAACTGCAAAAGGTCAATGAATGAATAAAATACTGTGTTCAGGGATTCTCCTTGGGTCAAATACGTCTGTGCTACTGCAGCACCTTGTAAAACATTTAAGGCACTCAACCACAAAACACTTGCAAGGTTTTGACACCAATGCAGTTCCAATACTGTGGAACAGGGCTACTGCTACAGCCTGTTCTTAACTGGTTCTTTTCAAACTCAAGAAAAAGAAATCATCATACAGTACAGACCACAAGTTTGGACACATCTTCTCATTCAAAGAGTTGTCCTTATTTTCATGACTATGAATATTGTAGTTTCACTCTGAAAGCATCAAAACTATGAATTAACACATGTGGAATTATATACTGAACAAAAAAGTGTGAAACAACTGAAAATATGTCCTATATTCTAGGTTCTTCAAAGTAGCCACCTTTTGCTTTGATTACTGCTACGCACACTCTTGGGATTCTGTTGATGAGCTTCAAGAGGTAGTCACCTGAAATGGTTTTCACTTCACAGGTGTGCCCTGTCAGGTTTAATAAGTGGGATTTCAAGCCTTATAAATGGGATTGGGACCATCAGTCGTGTTGTGCAGGAGGTGGATACAGTACACAGCTGATAGTCCTACTGAATAGACTGTTAGAATTTGTATTATGGCAAGAAAAAAGCAGCTAAGTAAAGAAAAACGAGAGGCCATCATTACTTTAAGAAATGAAGGTCAGTCAGTCCGAACAATTGGGAAAACTTTGAAAGTGTCCCCAAGTGCAGTCGCAAAAACCATCAAGCGCCACAAAGAAACTGGCTCACATGAGGACCACCCCAGGAAAGGAAGACCAAGAGTCACCTCTGCTGTGGACGATAAGTTCATCCGAGTCACCAGCCTCAGAAATCGCAGGTTAACAGGAGCTCAGATTAGAGAACAGGTCAATATCACACAGAGAGGTGAGGTGAAGAGGTGAACGGATGGACTCTACATGCCTGGTTCCCACCGTGAAGCATGGAGGAGGAGGCGTGATGGTGTGGGGGTGCTTTGCTGGTGACACTGTTGGGGATTTATTCAAAATTGAAGGCATACTGAACCAGCATGGCTACCACAGCATCTTGCAGCGGCATGCTATTCCATCCGGTTTGCGTTTAGTTGGACCATCATTTATTTTTCAACAGGACAATGACCCCAAACACACCTCCAGGCTGTGTAAGGGCTATTTGACCAAGAAGGAGAGTGATGGGGTGCTGCGCCAAATGACCTGGCCTCCACAGTCACCGGACCTGAACCCAATCGAGATGGTTTGGGGTGAGCTGGACCGCAGAGTGAAGGCAAAAGGGCCAACAAGTGTTAAGCATCTCTGGGAACTCCTTCAAGACAGTTGGAAAACCATTTCAGGTGACTACCTCTTGAAGCTCATCAACAGAATGCCAAGAGTGTGCGGAGCAGTAATCAAAGCAAAAGGTGGCTACTTTGAAGAACCTAGAATATAAGACATATTTTCAGTTGTTTCACACTTTTTTGTTCAGTATATAATTCCACGTGTGTTAATTCATAGTTTTGATGGCCTGTGCAAAGTAGGCCTAAAAGTCATTCCTAAAAATCTTTGTTTACAAGTTTACACATACAGAAGTTTTTAGAAATGTCCATAATGGAAGTCACTTAAAAAAATCGGTTTTCCTCACCACAAAACCTTTCACATTTTTAAAAGTACATTCAGGGGACAGGACCTAAATAAACTGTAAATGCCTACCAGCAATTTTAAAAGAGCAACAGCGTTTGAAAATTCAGTCAACAGCAGTGATTGTCTGCACCGCCATATGTAGTGCAGTGAAAATCTTATTTTGATCCTCATGTATTGCATGCAGCCACCTCATGAGGCCTCATGCAAAACATGACGATAAAAATAAAGCAAACAACTGGAAAATCAGAAAATTAAAATTGCTTACGCTTTCTTCTTCTATTCTTTATGCCTTAGGTAGATTAAAAGTGAAACTAGAAGTTTTGAACATGGTGCTTAGTGTTTTTGGTGGTTGTTCATGTCAGTGCAGATGAATGTTTTCTGTGTTTGTGTGGTAGAGTTGTGTTGCAAACAGGAAGATCAGGTGTAAACTATGCCCTGCTGTTAGTTTGCCTATAAAACTGGTTAAGCCATCCAACAACTGCATTGTATCAAACATCTACTAAGTAATTTGATAAATAAAAAAAAAACTGTACATAATTAAGGGATGCGGCTTAATTATTTGTGGACCACTGTAAAATAATCTATAGTCCACACGTGACACAATCCTGGTTTAAAAAGCCAATTTCATTCAGTCTCAATTCATACATTTTCCCTTAAGTGTTTACTATTGAATACTGCACATCACTAACAGTAAAATTACAGATTGTGGGTGCTGCCGCATAGTTTTAAGTGCTTGTCAAAACCACAAGATTTCCTTCCGGCTTTCAGACGCCAGCACATCCCAGTGGGTCAAAAGGTGAAGGCCAGATGATTAGAAGAAAATCCAAAAAAACATGTGGAGGTACTTTTAAAAATGAAACTGATTTACATGTTTCTTTAAATTACTTGAAACAGAAATAAAGGAGAAATTAAATCTGCTCCACTGTGTGCATAAAGGAACTCTACATCTTTATGACCTAACGATAATATATATCAAAATCTTGTATTTGTCCCAAAGGTTTAGATCTAACAGTACCTTTGTTTCAACTTGTTCCTGATAGCTTGATTTATATGTAATTGTTACCGAGTCAAACAGGGAAAGCCTCTAGTGAAGGCTCTGTAGGTGTCTTGCATTTACTCCTATATGATGACAATCATTATGCCTAACACAAAACAGCTGAAATAAAGTAACTGAAGCCATTCCAATGTCTTCTTAGATTATATCCTCTTTCTCCTATAGGGTAAGGGAAAGTAAAAGTTAGCCTCTATATATTGTGTAGTGTCTGTAGTGGTGTAGATTACAGGAGTCAAAAGGGAAACCAGTATATTCTGAAACCCTTTTGTAACAATGGTTTAAAATATATGTGCAGTGTAAAGGATCCCATGTAGCTTTGTTCTAAAAAACCATGGTTTATGACATTTGCAGTCATAAAAACTTTGGAAACCTCAGTAAATATTCTGCTTATTTAAAAGATTCATATATCGATGTCTAAGCTTTTCTTCCCTTTTATCTTTTCCAAAGATAAATGGGAAAAAAATCCTCAGATATCAATGGTAATCTAATTACAGATGAACACCAAGTATTAACACTGTTTTATTCATTAAACAAAAATAAAAAAATCGTTTACAAGCTTTTACAACCCCCATGGCTGAAATAACATCAGATAGAGGTTTCTTGTAGACCGACATCAGTCTCAGGAAAGTTTGCCCAATTCTTTTAGCTGTGAGATATATGAGGACCTCAATGAGACCAAGAGCTGGGCTTTGGCTCGGGCCAGGACTTCACATTTTTTAATTCTGAACCAGCTCTGGGTGGATATGTTGGTGTGTTTTGGGTATAGTTGTCATGTTTCAGGGTCCATTTCTGGACCCTGCTAGCCATTTATTTTTTTTAATAGATGGTCTCTTATTTTCCTCAAGCACTCTGATACATAATAAAAAAAGATCACAGGCTTCAAGGAAAAGGATCAGACTGATTGAGGTCTGGACAGAGCCAATGAACTGAACACATTCTTTAATAGGTTCAGTTTAGAAAGCTCAGCATCCTCCTCTCCTGCTCACAGCCAAACAGACATCCCACCCCCCTTTGACCCACAGCTGTCCAGTAACACCTCAAATGTTTTATCTTCCACCTCAGCCATAGACCCTTCTGCTTCTACATGTTTGCCTTCAACCATATCAGAAGATGCTGATGCTTCCTTTGCCACCCCCTTCCACCTGTGTCTCAAGAAATCAGGTGAAGATGCAACTGGAGAGACTGAATCAGAATAAGGCTGCAGTTCCAGAAGGTGTCAGCCTTAGAGTCCTGAAGGCCTGTGCAGAGCAGCTCTGTGGGATTCTGCAGCACCTCTTCAGCCTTAGCCTGGCCCAGAAGAAGGTTCCAGTGTTGTGGAAGACCTCCTGTCTTGTTCCAGTACCAAAGAAAACTCACCCATCAGTCCTCAATGACTATAGACCTGTTGCCCTGACATCCCACATCATGAAGGTATTACGAATTAGAAAAAGGCGGACCCAAGATTCAGCCAGACACAGAACTGAAAGATTAAAAAGTTTATTCAGCCACAGGAAAACGTCACTCAGGTTAAACTCCACACAGCTTCCAGGAATCACTGAAGCAGAAAAGGAGGATTAGTGACTTGTAGTTTTCTCCAAATTTTTGCAAGGATCAGAAAAGTCACTAACCTGTTTTGTCCTTGGGTAAACTTGAAAACCAGAGGGGAAACCTCAGTGGGTAGAAGGCAGGGAATCTCCACAGCGCAGGTGAGAGAGGGACAGGTGACTTTTGGCTAAAATAACCAAGGGCTAGGGCTGATTCAATAATCCAGGGACAGAAAACAGGGTCAATGATCGGAACAAGAGACATCAGGCAAGGGGCAGACAGAGGGCATAAAATTCAGATGCAGGAAACAGGGTCAAAACAAAAATCCAAACAGCCCGAGAAGGGCGGCAGAGGCAAAAAAACAAGAGGCGAGGAAAGTCAAAACACTTTGCAGTCGGGAAAAGGAACGCTGGATATCTACTCACAAAAGGGTTTCAAAAATCGGGCACCATGCTTTCAAAATTTCATATATTCAGGGAAAGACACAGGTGCTTGGAATGCCACAGATTGCACTGCACTGCAGCAGTCACCAGGTGCATCTCATCTGCTGATTGCAGCCAGAGAGACAGAGTAGAGCAGACGTGCCAGAATCATAACAGAAGGTCCTAAAGAGACTCCTGTTGGCCCACATGAGTAAGCAAACAATAAACTATCAGGACCCCCTTCAGTTTGCTTATCGCTGTGGAGTTGGAGTTGAAGATGCCATCATACACCTGCTTCAACAAACCCACTGTCATCTGGACAAAGCCAGCAGCACTGTGAGGAACATGTTCTTTGATTTCTCCAGTGGATTTAACACAATCAGGCAACCTGACAAACAGACCACAGTTTGTGAGACTGAAGGGTTGTGTGTCTAACCAGGTAGTCAGCAGCACAGGAGCACCACAGGGGGCTGTACTCTCACCATTCCTTTTCACTCTGTACACCTCAGACTTCCATTACAAGACAGACTCCTGTCATCTGCAGAAATACTTGGATGACTAAACTAACTGCAGGGTGGATCAGAGATGGACAAGAAGATGAGTACAGGAAGGTGGTGGACCGCTTTGTGGCATGGTGTGGAAACAATCATCTCATCTTGAACGTGACTAAAACAAAGGAGATGATTGTAGATTTAAAGAGAAACAGGAATAAGTCAAAAACTATTTCCATCATGGGAGAAGAGGTGGAGGTGGAGCAGGAGTATAAATACCTAGGTGTTCACCTGGACAACAGACTGGAGTGGAGATGCAACTGTGAATCCATCTACAAGAAGGGACAGAGCAGACTGTACTTCTTGAGGAAGCTTAGGTCCTTTGGTGTTTGCAGCAAGATGCTGCATATCTTCTATAAGTCTGTTGTGGAGAGGGTGATCTTGTCTGCCATCATGTGCTGGGGAAGCAGCATCAGAGCCAGGGACCTTAAAAAGCTCAACAAGCTGATAAAGAAGGCTGGCTCTGTTCTGGGGACTCCTCTGGAACCTCTGGAGATCATTGTGCAAAGAAGGATTCTTCATAAAATGAAGAACATTATGGAGAACCCTGAGCATCCTCTTCATGAGACTGTCCAACAACAGAGTGTCTTCAGTCAGAGGCTTCTTCAGATGTGCTGTAAGACGGACCTCTACAGGAAATCCTTCCTCCCCACAGCCACCAGCATCTACAATGGCTCTTTGAAGAAACCTTCATAATGAGCTAAAACAACATTTAATTTCCCTTTGGGATTAATAAAGTATTTTTGAATTTGAATTATGGGGGTCACTAAAGAACACAGAACAGAATATAAAGCACTGGAAGTCTCCCTTGTCTCAGTTAAGGTCAATGTTCATGACTCAACAATAGCAAAGGGACTGGGAAAAAATGGCACCCATTCAAAAGTTCCAAGATGAAAAATCACTGACAAAAAAGAACACATTGTCAGAAAAAAAACGCTTTTCCTCTTAATAAATTAAATCATGAAATCATTTGGAAACCTGCATTTTGTATTTACACGAGTTATCTTTGTCTGATAATAAAAGTTGTTTAACTATCTGAAACGTCTAAGTGTGGCAAAAAACACAAAACAAAAAAGAAACATGAGGAAGCAGTCTTTAAGGGGCTGTATACTTTTTCCACAGCATTGTATGTTTGTGTAGCTGCAGAAACAGGCAGCGATGCTAGAACCATGCAATAACCATAAATTGTGCCAATTTCCTTGTATGTTTCCTTCCTTCTTTATTTGTTTCACTGCACTGAGTTTGTATTATTTAAATGCTAAAAAATAAAAATAAAATGGCAAAACTGAGTAAAATAACTAATCCAAATGTTTCACCTTTCATAAACCTTGTTGAAATTACAAATGTTCTTTTCACTACTAGTTAAAGATGTATACACCATTATTGAATCTATTCTTTATTCAAATGTGCTCTGAAACCCCCCCGAATATGTCTAATCACTATAATTCCCCCAGTAAAAAACCCACACAGTAAATGTAGAGCAGACAGCTGAGCCTTTATTTTCTGGATTAACACCACACTCAAAAAAATGACTCACTGAGAGCTTTGTTCTTATCTTTTGCCTTTTCAAGAGTCAACTCACTTAAATGTGTGTGAACGCCTGAGGGCAAGCTCAATCATAAGCCATGAGGCATAAATTGCCCAGTAACTGGCTCCAAACCAGAAGCTTCGTCCTCCTGAGTAAAATATCAGTTCATTACAGTTTCAAATGTTTTTGCAGAATTTTCTCAAAAGAAAAAATAAACCATGACCATCCATTATTCTGCACAGGTTCACATCTCTGTGGTATTTACTGTTCAAGGATCAATAAAGTACAAAAAAGGCTCAGGCTGCGTCATTCAATTTTTCTTTGCAAAGAGATTAAGTACAGGGAATGTTCTTTTCTCTTGCTAATGCGCTCTGAGATTTATAGCCTTTGTGAATGCCTCGTGGTCTTAAGGTGTGAGGTAGCATAACAGGTTGGATTACTTTATTCAAAAGGACCAGAATGAAAGGTAAACAAAATCAAATCCCTCAAGGGAAACAGTTTGGACCAATGAGTGAGTCACACTGCAAACTGCTAATTTCTTTCTATTTTGCTCCCAAGCAGCCAAACTCTTGTATTCTTTTTAAGGGATCCTAATCAATAATTCTGCAGATTGTCTGAAGGTGTTTCAATGTCGTTCCTTCTGTGGTTTTTCTCTCATTTGGAATCAATAGTCTGAGCATTTGCTAAGGAATGTATTGGTTCTGTTCATTTGAATTCAGTTCATTTATGTAGTACTATTTCACAACAATTATCATCTCAAGGCACTTTACAAAGTTAATTCAGTCCAGTCATATTGACAGATTTAAATTCAAATTTTATGATCTCTAGAAGGAGAACTCTAGGTTGTATGCATCAGTAGTTCAGCCGATCCCCCCTCCAGGAAGGCGTCACAGCTAAACAGAACACCAGGTCAGATGTAGCTTCTGTGAGAGAACATAAAGTTAAAAGTTGAAATAACAGCAAATACTGCAAAATTAGTGAGTGGTAGGAGAATGTACCAATGTGAGAAACAGTGGTAAGTATGTCCTTCAGCAGCCCAAGCCTAGTCTTAAAAGTAGAAAGGGTGACCTATGAGCCACTCTGACCTATAAATCATTTAGGCATTAAAAGACTCTTAAGTCAAAGTATAAACCAGTGTTAACCTTGCACATTGTCATAAAGTGTGGGTGTGGAGCAAGACCAAGGTGCAGACGGGAGAGTTGGATGAACATAATTTAATAAATAAAAGAAAACTTACAACCAACACAAGGAGAGCGGGATGTGGAACAAGTCAACAGCGAGAATAACAGGCAGGGAAACGAGAAAGATGGTATGGGAGAATCCAGCTGGGAGCAAATGCAACAGGTATGCTTAAATACTAAGGGATGAATGAAGGCATGACATAGAATGCAGTGTGAGTAATCTGGAGCATATGAGGGACAGCTGAGACAAATGAGCTGTCTGAGGGAGAGAAGAGTAATGAGCAAGATCAGACAGAGGGGAATAGGAGAAGGAAAACTAACAGAGAATATCTAAATGTACAGGACAAACCAGGCAAGGCAAGTTTGTTTGTAAATCACTTTTCAGCAACAAGACAATTCAAAGTGCTTTACATGATGGAAAAAAGACTGCAGTGACAAAAACATTAAATAAAGTATATAACCCATTATTTGGCTCGATAATGGGGGAATATTCCTTTTAAAACTGGACCACATTTGGACCAAGAATCATGCTCTGTACCTTCCTCCTGAACTAAGAAATTACTAAACAATGTGATGAACTAAAATAGTAAGACCTATAAGAATTTAAACAACTAAAGAAGACATCAACAGAAATCCAAAGCTCAAACACCTAAGGATCATGACACACTTTATATTGAGTCTTCAGGCACCTTTTAAAAAAGACAAAAGTGTTTTCCAATTCTTAACCTGAGTCACAAAAATATCCAGAGGTGGCCTGGGACACCTAGGCTCTTGCGATTAGACCAGACTTGCGGTTCACAACCATTCACACTCGTAACAACACAAACACAGTTCTTGCTCCCTTGCTAATTCAGCTGAGAATTCAGCTAAGTCACATTTTTGAAAGGTTGTCTGCTACGAACTATTGATTAGCTTAATTAGGTAGCTTAACGGATGTGATATGTGAGAAATAAAACAGAATAAATAATGTTGGACTTTAAATACGGCAACATCAGCACACAGACACTAAAGATTTTATTGCATAAAGCAGCACTACACTCGGCTTGCACATACCTTTGTTAGCGAACACTCACTGTGCTACGTAAAACTGAATGGATGCTCTGGCCTTTTGATAATGGACACCCCATAAGTACAGTCAGCTCCAAAAAACAGTCAAAATAAACTACATAGTAAACAGTATCTTAGCGGTTAAACACACTAGTTGGCACATGATTCTTTTTTTTCTCATTTCTGTTTTAAACCCAGATGTGACATGGTGTGCAATAATAATTTAGATACCACCTAATCATGATTTCTTTTAATATTTGCCTTAATCTACTCACAATCTCATCAAAGTATTACATGGTACGGACAGTCTCTGTGACACAGCAGCCAACAGCAGCATGTGCTTCACACATTTGCAATAGATGGAAATTGCTGAAATTAGATTACACGCTTTAAATTGATGTATTAATGAGTTTCTTTAAGAGTTAATAGTCCTGTCTTGACTGGTAAGATAATATATAAATGACAATATGTTTTCATCACAATACTGTACAAGGGTTTCTACATTACACTGAGCTAATATCACACTGGAGCCAATGTGATATGTCTGTGGTAACAGGACTGATGATAACGTTACTCAGTTCAGGTTGTACCATCTCAAAACCAGCCTTATAGCTCTATAAGCTTTGTATCTTTCTAATCATGTTTATTTGGTCATAGGAAATTAAGCTGCTCTGCTACTTTTCTTTCACTACATCTACACTGCACTACTCAAGCTTATCTCTCACTTTGTGCCGTTTGTGTTCATTACGAAAGCAGAGACAGACCTGTGTAGGAGGTACAATGTAGCTTTATCTTTTGCTGCTTTCATGTAGAGTTGGATACAAGATACTGGCTACTGAAAATGTACTTTAAGTCAAGATAAGGTGAAAAATTTACACAAACATCCATCTGGGGTGACTAGACAGTGTGTTAAGGTGCAATCCCTATAGGTCCAATCCAGTCACTTGGATGGGTTAGCTAGCTGTGACTGGTCATTGTTAGGTTTGTCTACTTACTGTAAATCTACTCAGGATGCCTGTTAACACCTGGTTTGAACAGGACCTCAATCGTGTATGAGGTTTGGACTGGAAATGAGAGGAAAAAGCAGCCAAAATAATAATAAAAAAAAAACTTTGGAAGAACTTCATAAAGTCTTTGAGGGTTTTGGAGTGAGCCAAATGCTCTTTAACAACAGGCTAATTAAAAGAGCTAGCTCCTGGACTCGGATTTTGAATCTCTTACTCACTTACTACAGTGTTTTCTTGGGAAGTTTGGACAGGGTGGAACTCTAAGAAAACTCAGAAATGTACTGTTGACTGTTATAAATAGGAATGAAAAAATAATTTGCTTGTCCAATATGGGGAAACTTTTTAAAAGTACATGACAAATCATAATTTGGCATTTCTCCACTGATTAGCTACAATGCCTTGCGAAAGTACTCTGCCCCCTTGAACTTTTCAACATCTCAACCTCAGGCTTCAAACATAAAGATATAAAATTCTAATTTTTCGTGAAGAATCAACAGCAAGTGGGACACAATCGTGAAGTGGAATGAAATTTATTGGATGTGTCAAACTTGTTTAACAAATAAAAAACTGAAAAGTGGGGCGTGCAATATTATTCGGGCCCTTTACTCTCAGTGCAGCAAACTCACTCCAGAAGTTCAGTGAGGATCTCTGAATGATCCAATATTGTCCCAAATGACTGATGATGATAAATATAATCCACCTGTGTGTAATCAAGTCTCCGTATAAATGCTCCTGCTCTGTGATAGTCTCAGGGTTCTGTTCAAAGCGCAGAGAGCATCATGAAGACCAAGGAACAAACCAGGCAGGTCCGAGATACTGTTGTGGAGAAGTTTAAAGCCGGATTTGGATACAAAAAGATTTCCCAAGCTTTAAACATCCCAAGGAGCACTGTGCAAGCAATCATATTGAAATGGAAGGAGTATCAGACCACTGCAAAACTACCAAGACCCGGCCGTCCCTCTAAACTTTCATCTCGAACAAGGAGAATACTGATCAGAGATGCAGCCACAAGGCCCATGATCACTCTGGATGAACTGCAGAGATCTACAGCTGAGGTGGGAGAGTCTGTCCATAGGACAACAATCAGTCGTACACTGCACAAATCTGGCCTTTATGGAAGAGTGGCAAAAAGAAAGCCATTTCTCAAAGATATCCATAAAAAGTCTCTTTTAAAGTTTGTCACAAGCCTCATGGGAGACACACCAAACATGTGGAAGAAGGTGCTCTGGTCAGATGAAACCAAAATCCAACTGTTTGGCCACAATGCAAAACGATACGTTTGGCGTAAAGGCAACACAGCTCATCACCCTGAACACACCATCCCCACTGTCAAACTTGGTGGTGGCAGCATCATGGTTTGGGCCTGCTTTTTGTCAGGAGGGACAGCGAAGATGGTCAAAATTGATGGGAAGATGGATGGGGCCAAATACAGGACCATTCTGGAAGACAACCTGCTGGAGTCTGCAAGAGACCTGAGACTGGGACGGAGATTTATCTTCCAACAAGACAATGATCCAAAACATAAAGCCAAATCTACAATGGAATGGTTCACAAATAAACGTATCCAGGTGTTGGAATGGTCAAGTCAAAGTCCAGACCTGAATCCAATCGAGAATCTGCGGAAAGAGCTGAAGACTGCTGTTCACGAACGCTCTCCATCCAACCTCACTGAGCTCGAACTGTTTTGCAACGAAGAATGGGCAAGAATTTCAGTCTCTCGATGTGCAAAACTGATAGAGACATACCCCAAGCGACTTGCAGCTGTAATTGCAGCAAAGGGTGGCGCTACAAAGTATTAACGCAAGGGGGCCGAATAATATTGCACGCCCCACTTTTCAGTTTTTTATTTGTTAAAAAAGTTTAACACATGCAATAAATTTCAGTCCACTTCACGATTGTGTCCCACTTGTTGATTCTTCACAAAAAATTAGAATTTTATATCTTTATGTTTGAAGCCTGAAATGTGGCAAGAGGTTGACCAGTTCAAAGGGGCCGAGTACTTTCGCAAGGCACTGTATAGTTCAAACTGAGCTTATTATATGATCAGTGCCAAATAGGTTTGCTTAAAATCCAGGAAATAAACCCACTAAATCCAGTCGGGTACAGCTCAATAACTGTTATTAACCAAATACCAGCATATAGGAAAAATAAGTTACATAAAACAGTTGAAGCCGCTGCAGCTGTCTTCTTTAAAGCTCATCCAAGTTGGCTGGTATGAAAGCCAGTGTCAGATAAAATCCGGCTGAACACACCACTCATTCTAATGAACATCTTTTGGATTACCCTCCACAGTCATTAGATCAGCATAACAAAAGGACTCAGGCTGGTGTTAGAGGAACAGGAGGTGTGGCAAGGGTCGGGTACTTGGCGTGATAGACAGCGACCTATTAGGCTTACACGTGAATAGGGGAAGCTTCAGTGAATTCATTTCCTCAGTTTGTCCCTGACAGGCCCCGGGGTCACGTCTGCTCACTGCTAAGGAGGCCTTTGTGATGGAAATGCTGTGGGTAAAGTTTAACCCCTGCAACAATCCAAAACCTGGTCCCCTGTGTTGACGAGTACTTTAGGGTCACCCCAGGTCTGCTCCCATCCTGAGGCAAAGAGCTGCAAGCTCAGAGGCACAGCCCTGATACTGGACCAGCTTGTACAGTGGATAGATAAGTGTGTCTAATCATAAATGTCTATGTAAATAACCGTATACTAAAAACAAAATCGTTGCATTTACATTAACAACAATCACATTTTTGAGGTAAAAGTTGTTTTGAGATGGTAAATACCCATTTACTCTTGGTGTCAGTCAAATTATAAATCGACCCTGTTTTTTTAAGAGAAGGTAGGGTTTTCTGCTGCAGGTCAGATATGACATGCCCAACAGAACCTCACATTTTCCTTTAAGCACTCGAACAAATAACACAATTTTATGGTAAAAAGTAGAAGCAAGATACAGCAACTGCCATACTCAGTGGTACTCCTGGTATACGTGTAAAAATCCTTAAAACAAAGTTTTGTTTAATTGCAGTCTTCATAACAGCTGTTAGGCACCAAGCTGTATGTCTTTTCTGTCCAACATCACAAACATAAATGTGTGTCATAAATGAGTTAGATGACACTAAGACTGAGCTTTTAGGGTACAAGCACTCCAGGTGGGTTTAGACTGTAATAAAGGAGGATTACGTGGAAAAGCACCTAATGCCCCCTGTAAGTATGGTGGAGGATCTGTGATGCTGCAGCCATGTTTCTCTTGCATGGCATCATAAACTATTTGAATTATCAGAGCATTTTAAATAAAACATGATGGAGAGAAAACTTTAAATGGTTAGTCACTGGGTCTTTCAGTAGGATAATGATCCAAAACACATGGCTCTTACAGACCCGAGACCTAAATCCAACAGAAAACTAGATGAGCTGAATAACATGGAGTGGACAACAGACTCTGGATAATTTAGAGTGATTGTGCACAAGAAAATTGTCAAAGATCCGACTCCCTGTCTGCTACAACCGTGTGAAATGTCTGTCTGACTGCCTGTGGAGTTGGTTGAAAATAAAAATCTTTAAAAGGTTTGAAACAGAACTCAGGAATTTTCAAGGCTATTTTTCAAGATCACATAAAACCTTAGGCAACTGCTCTAGAAAACAGGTATACCTTGTTTTAAAAAGAATGTGCTGGAAGCTGTATTGACAATAATCTATGGAACTTTTTGGAATACTTGTCTGAAAATTATTAATTTGTAAAATAATTAAAGCGTTCTAAGCTGTAACAATAAATCAATATATATATATTTTAACATTGACTAAGAAACGTGTATCACTTTTTCTTTGTTTTGATTTGGTTTTCCTTTTTATAAGGAATCTGTGTCATTTTATTTGAGCATAAGCACTATATCTGTGTACCACCTTTGGAATATGTTTGACGATACATACTAAAATAAAAATGACTAGAAACAAAATTCTGAGTTGCCAAGTGTGAACTACGTAGACTCTTCAGGTCTTCAGAGACCTGCTTCCTCAGTGTTCCCAGAAGCAGAAGTAAACAAGGTTTTAAACAGCATTTTGTTTCTATGTTCTTCAGCTCTGGAACAAACTCCCTAAAAACCTGAGATGTGCGAAACTGTTGGTTCCTTTTAATCATGACTGAAAACTGTTTTATTTACTGCAGCTTTTGATTAAAAAAAAATCTGACTAATGAACTGTTTGAAATATCAGTTTCTTCTACGACGTGCTTTTGTGTGTGTGCTTTGTTATTTTCTTTTGTCTTTCCTTTAGATGTCCTGTAAAGCACCTCGGATTGTTTTGTGTGTAATGTGTGTAAATGTTGCTACATGAATACACTTGTCTTACCATGAACACCAGGGGGAGCTGTTGGACCTTCTTTCCTTGCGTTCCTCCTGCTGTCATCTTCATGTCATGGTTGTGGAGAGAAAGAGGGGTTTGAGATAGTGTGTGTTTTGGTCCCTGAGGGTCCTGTTTTCTGTCTCTCTCACAGTGAGATGGCAGCAGCTGTTTTAGACAAGACCGCAGTTTGTGATGAGACCATATTCAGCACAGGATCCATCAGAGCCATACAGGCTGAGCGGTGGGTCATGGGAAGGACCCTGGTTCCCATGTAGTCCATTAGGGATGGAAAAAACGAACCTCCGGCCCAGAAACATTTGATGCTCAGTGATCCCCTAAGGCTTTAAATTGTTTTACCAGGTGTAATTGCCCACCTGAAATGTCACAGAAAGGCATTCGCTCCCAATGGTCTTTTTATGGCATTTCTTTTATGGGACTGACCCCTCAAAATCGGCTCTAGGTGGCATGAAAGTGTTTTTTTTCCAGTAACATCAGACAGAGGTCACACTTTTCAGTTAATGGCCAAAGCAAGGAGCACATATCTGCACATCTGCAATCATACGAGAACACATTCAGCAGAAAAAACTGAAGAGACAACTAAAGAGATCTGGTCTGTGCCTTCCAGCAGCGGGTCTGCCTGTTTGACATTTTATTTTCAATCCTGAAACAACTGGGTCTTTGGCAGACAGACTTGATGATGAGTCCCTTCAGGATAAAACATTTAAATCATTATAACTGGATAACTTCTGAATGTTTCCACTAGCACCAGAAAAGAGCCCATCCATGCTTGCAGGGGAGGTCTTCTTGGCTGGTCTTGATTTTTCTGGGGATCGTTTTTCACAGAGGGCTGGACAAACTCCAACTACCTCTGAGTCATGACTAAAGACTCTCCTGCAAACCAGGAAATTGCTTCCAAAGTCTTTTCTCTGGAGACATATGGGTTTTTTATTTTCCCCACTTTTCCCTGCAGCTCTATTAGCAGAGTAAATGATGCCCTTTCTGCTTTCTCACCTTTATGCATCTAGAGAGCAGCTTTATGGTGCACATAAGTCGTATTTCATTGGAAACAGATCTGTGTGTTAAACATGCAACCACAATGGGGAGTTCCTGAGCATCAGTTGTATCTAAGTGCTTCTCCTGAGAGCAGGAATCCAACCACATTGACATTCAATCCTACAAAAAAACATATGTAATGTTGGATTGGAGCAATTTAGGCCTGATCCCATTTCCTATGAGCCCCTACCATGAGATTTTGACGGATCCCTACGCACTTAATTCTAGGCCACAAGGGTTAATTGCTGAAAGATCCGTCTATGAAATGTCACAATACTTCAAGAAGCTGATGAATCATGTTGTCACCAGTTCCTTTTATATTAACAGAAATACTTTTTCTTAGATATGCTGTCTTTTGGTTGCTCTTAACTCTGCTTACTTTGCCCATCACTTTGTCCGTCCACAGCACAAAGGAGAAATTAATACCTGGGAATACTGGTGGACCCGTCGACGGTCAAATAAGGGAGCAGAACAAGAAGAGCCGCAGGCAGCGAGTTCAGCAGCGCCGGTAACTGGAGGAGCTTATCAAGGTGTTCAAAGATTTGCTGCATGCTGGCGAAGTTGAGCACTACATGAAGGAGGTGATCAAAGAGAAGCTTGTGTTATCAGTGTAGCATTAGCTAATGTCACGTTTAAAACTTGACATTTGTTTCAACCATTTTCATTGTAAAGTGCATATCTGGTCATCTGGTCGGACCTTCAGAACTGACTTTATTCTTGATGGCATAGATTCAACAAAATGTTGAAAACAATACTTTTTAGTCCATACTGATACAATAACATCACACAGATGCTGCAGATTTGTCATCTGCACATCCATGGGGAGAATCTCCTGTCCCACCACATCCCAAAGGTGCTCTACATTGGTTGTAGCGACTGGTTATTTGATCATCTTGAACCAGTCTGCCCATTCTCCTCTGACTTTTTTGTTCACACAACCGCTGCTTACTGGATGTTTTTTTAGACCATTCTTTGCAAACCTGAGAGATGATTGCACGTGGATATCCCAGTAGATAAGGGGTTTCTGAAAAACTTAGACCAAACCATCTGACACCAATAGCCATCCTACGTTCATAGTCATCCAAATCCCCTTTCTTAGCAATTATGATGCTAAGTTTGAACTTCAGCAAGTTGTCTTCACCATGGCTAGATTCTAAATACACAGTTACTGCCATGTGATTGGCTAGTTCACAACTGAGCAGATGTACCTAATAAGGAGAGCAGTGAGTGTAAACCAGAGTAGAAACAGTTATTGAGTTAGATAATAAGTTGTGAGTCTCTTCAAGCATTTATTAATTAGTACCATTTCATAACCATATGTTGCTTTTTCAACCTTTCCTTATGCCATTTCACACCCATGTACTTAGTTTTTGTGTATTAGTTCATTTCTCTTAGTGGTGAAGTATTTTCTAAAGACAAATAATTACAAAATGCTTAAATTTCTGATATAATTTAATTTAACAGTGTGTTGTTTTCTGAAGATTTTATACGGCACCCTGTTTTCATTGATAATGGCTCAGATCCCCATTTGGGCTAGTTGACTCCTATGAAATCTGACAGATTATGGTCACTGATCAAACCAAAACAACTACAAACGATGACCTGTTTGTAAATAATATTTACTGAAGTCACATGACTACATTTTCCTTCAGTAAACTATGAGTAAGTCATAGAAATGTGGGTACAGAACATCCCTACTGCGCCTACTAAATGTCTGGTGACAAACAACTTATTTTTGTATCCCAAAGAGCCAGGCATAAAATGGCCAAAAGTATAAAAGTATGTAAAGGTAATTTTGAACTCATCTTTACTATTAAATGTTTTCAGTAGTTTTCAAGCTCAGCTAAAGTTTATTCAAAAAGGAAGAAAAACGGAACGTGTGTGCAGATTTTCTCCATTTCAGTTCTAGGTGTTGCTTTTATTTGAAGCAACCATCTGATTTGACCATTATGCTGCCCCTAACAGACATTAAAACTGTTCTTTATGGCTTTCAGCCATCATTTTTATGGCCTCTTTAAAAAAACATACTTATGCCATGTTTTCCACTGACTCAGCCCTGCACCAGGTCAGATCTGAGACATCGCCTCTGTCTAAAAACATCTTTTGATTGGGTACGGCCATGAGAAAAGACCTCTCCTGATGTAGTACATAAGAAAGTGCTTGCAACAAAAATGTTCCGATGCTCAGTTCTTGTAAACTACATTTACACATAGAATGCTCAGTTTAAAAGTTTTTTTCTAACAGTAACTTCAGTGGAAGTCAGACACCTTCCTGGTGCCTGACTTGGCTGCAGCCGAACTTGAATCACTCAGCAACTATTCAAACACAATCAACCGCTTTGTGCTGCTCAGCCATACACAACGCCTCTCCAATTACAAACACAATCACGCCTGATTGCTCATCATGTGTGGATTGGTCAGATTTCAGAAGTTACTTGTTGCTTAATGTGCTGGGGCCTGATTTCTGCTCAATGATTCAGAACCTGTGTTAGAAATGTTCCCTAGTTTGGTCACTCACTATAATGTGTTCACTATATAAAGATCTAATAGTGGATAGGATTACCCATTCCTTTTTGCACCACAATCCCTATTTGCTGAAGATGGCTGGGAAGGCGTTGGAGGCATGGTAAGGCGTATTCGTCACTTCCTGTTTTGCACTTGGTGGATTGTTTGGTGTGTGAAGGCTCTCTCGTTTGATCTGATTTCTCTCTACTTTGATATCTCTTACTTGTTATAATACATAAGCACGTTAAAACACATACTTTCTGTTGTTTTTAACGTTTGGCGACTCTCCGTGTTTTAACGGTTTTTTCTGTAGTGGTAAGGGGTCGCTAGCTTAGCGTTAGCTTTAGCTCCACCATGGCTACCCGTTCTGCTGTTTCTCCTTTCTGAGTCTCCTCCTCTCTCTTGCTCTCTGGGGTCAGATGTTCAGTTACTCCTCTGCCTCCTTTAGTGATAATGGTACGTGTAATAAATGTAGCATTTTTTTAGCTTTGGAGGCGAGGGTGTCGGATTTGGAGGCCCGGCTCCGCGCTGTTGAAAAACAGCAGATAGCGAGGCCCCTTAGCCAGCGCGGACCCACCGAGGGTAGCTCCCCGTAGCAGTCCTCCGGCAGAGCCCGCGCAGCCGGGATCTCAGGCCGGCTGGGTGACGGTACGTAGGAAGCATAGTCTTAGATCTCAGCCCACAGGTCACCCCCAACCCGTCTGCGTTTCTAATAGATTTTTCCCGCTCAGCGACACACCCCCTGAGAAGCCAAACTCTGGTAATTGGCAGCTCCATAGTCAGAAACGTGGCACTAGAGACACCAGCGACCATAGTCAAAAGCTGCCAGGGGCCAGAAACGGGCGACATCAAAAATACTGGAAAACTGCGGCTAAGGATAAGCGAAAATACAGTAAGAGGTTTTTTCACGCTCGCGGTAATGACACCCGGTTACGTCAATCGGAGGTCACCAAGTTTTGGTTGCTTCGGTGTGTAAGTTTTCCAAAACAATGTCGGACTCCGTAATTTTCTCTGGTCCCTCCCCGATCTGACCAGTGACGGGGCATGTTTAGCCGCATGCTGTCATTCAACCCTGGCTGTCTAGGTGGTGTCCAGAAAACGATGTGGGCTACATGATAATTGGCGAACATTTTGGGGAAAAAATGGTCTGATCCGGAGGACGGCATCCATCCCTTTGGATGGAGCAGCTCTTCTTTCTAGGAAAATTGGCCGAATTTTTTAGTTCTCCAAACCCCTGACAACCCAGGGTTCAGATCAGGAAAACAGGGTCGTAGTTTAACACTACTCTCTACAGCTTTGTACGCTACCCACCCATTACCCTATTAAGACAGTGTCTCCCATGGCCAAAAAAATTGAATAGATTAAAAATAATCTAAAAAGAGGAAATCAGGAAAATTCATAAAAATAAAAACAACTCAGACTAAAAATAAAAAAAAAAACAATTAAATGTGGCTTACTGAACAATAAGATCTCTCTCTTCAAAGACTTTTGTAGTTAGTGCCCCCTGATTTGTGACAATCAGATTGATTTTTTTTTGCCTCACAGGAAAACCTGGCTGCAGGGCCAAAAAGGATTATGTTTTACTATAAATGAGTCAACTCCTACTAATTATTTAAATTTTTTCCAAAAAAAAACTCCTCGAAATTACTGGGGCGAGGAGGAGGAGTTAAACCATCTTTCAGTCCGATTTTTTGACTAGTTCCCAGACCAATCAATAGCTACAACTCTTTTTGAATATTTAATCCTCATTTTTTTCTCATCCCAAAATTGCAAAGCACTTAAAACCACTTCTGTTTGTTGTTTTGTACCGCCCCCAGGCCCCTTACTCTCAATTTATAGATCAGTTTTCAGGACCTTTATTTATTTAGTGTTAAATACAGATAAAGGGTATTATAATTGTGGATTTTTAACATTCATGTTGACACTGAAAGTGATAGCTTTTTAAATATAGCCTTTAATTGTTTTTATCTTAGACTCACAATTGGCCTTTACTCAAAACATTAACCCAAAAACCCCCCCCACGTTTTTTCTTCATTCTCTGGACCTTGTGGCTGACATATGGATTGATGTTTTAGACATTACAATATTTTCTCACAACCCTGTGCTGTCCGACCATTTTTTTTATTTAAATTTAAACCCCCCCTTGAGTTTTTTAAATTTTTAAAACCCAAGTTCCCCACCTGAAAGAAAATTTTTTATTTTTTATTTTGATTTTCATTATCAGACGAGCCCCGTAACAACCTTTAAAGAATCTGTTCCACCTTTTTAAAATTTGCTCATTATCACCAAAAAAAACAGAGGGAAGGGGGAATTTTTTTTGGGTTTTTTCTCCTTCACAAATTGATTCTCTTGTTCAGAGTGTTACCCCTTTATCAATTGCGTGGTGCATTAGACGATGCAGCCCCCTTTTTAAAAAAGGAAAATTATTCATAGGAGGCTAGCTTCCCCCTGGTTAATTCAGGCCCCGCGTACTTTAAAGCACAATGTTAGAAAAATTGGAGCGGAAAAAAAATGGCGCTCTACACACCTAGGAGGATTCCTACTTAATCTGGGAAAAAAAAAATAGCCTTCATTGGTTATAAAAAGACACTTCACCAAGCTAAAAAAACAGCTCTATTTTTCATCCTAAAAGAAGAGAAAAAAGGGAATAATCCTTAGGTTTTCTTTTTAGTACAGTTGCTAAACTTACACAGGGGTCATAGCTCTGTTGAGCCATCCATTCCCTTAGCTTCCCCAGCAGTCATGATTTTAGGGATTCTTCCAAAAAAAAAATTGATTCTATTAAGAAAAAAAATCTTTGGACAATCTCCCAGAGATGATTACTTCATCCTCTAAACAAGTGAGACAAAAATTTGGGAAAAAACTGTAGAACCCCCTGATCTGTGTTTGGGACTGTTTTGATCTTTGGAGCTTCCTGAGTTTTCAGAAAAATTAGCTTTTTTCTAAACCTTCAACTTTTTATGTTAGGAACCCCCAATCCCAACCAAAATTTTTTAAGGGAAGTGTTCCCTCTTGGGTTACCAGCCCCATTTTAGATTTGATTAATCTATTCCTTAGTAAATGGATATGTACCCCCAAGCTTTTAAGGTAGCTGTTAAAATTAAACCTTTGCTTAAGAAACCTTGCCTTGATAGAGATGACTTAATAAAATTTTTGGGCCCCATATCCAATCTTCCGTTCTTATCTAAAATTCTTGAGAAAAAAGGGTTTCTAATCTAAATGTGTGAGCATTTACACAGCAAAAACCTG
Source organism: Crenichthys baileyi (assembly GCA_036173005.1). NCBI lineage: Eukaryota > Metazoa > Chordata > Actinopteri > Cyprinodontiformes > Goodeidae > Crenichthys > Crenichthys baileyi. Next base: position 281,038 of record JAHHUM010002889.1, on the reverse strand, counting down.
TTTGAAAAAGTTTCAGTCAGGTTTCAGAGCTCATCATAGCACGAAAAAGCTCTGCTGAAAAATCACTAATGATATTCTTATTGCCTCAGATAATGGACTTGTGTCTGTTTCCGGGGTTCTGTTAGATCTCAGTGCTGCATTTGATACAGTCGATCATAATATTCTCCTAGAAAGGCTGGAATATGCTGTAGGGATCAGGGGGGGGAAACAGCGCTAGGCTGGTTTAAATCTTATTTGTCTGACAGATTCCAGTTTGTTAATGTAAAAAGGGGAAAAACATCTTTAAAAAATCCAGGGTTTTAAATTTTGGGGTACCAAGGGTTCAGTACTTGGGCCCAAATTTTCTTTACTATAAAATATGCTTTCCCAAAAGGGAAAATTATAAAGGCCAGCATTTAAAAAAATTTTTTACTGTTACGCTGATGACACTCAGCTTTTCTTATCCATAAATCCCGATGAATCAACCCGTTTGATAGATACAAGCAGTCTTGGACAAAAAACTTGGAAAGACCCTTTTAAAATTTTTTGCTTCAAAAACCCGGGCAAGACAGAAGTTTTGTCGGGCTTTGGACCGGAGTCTTTAAAAAAGAAAAAAACTTAGTCAATCACTTAACCTGGATGGGATTTAAAAATTTACCTCCCATAATAAAGTAAAAACCTTGGTGTTATTTTGGGCCAGGAAATGTTTATTTAAATTCCCCAAATTTAAAAAGGTTTTTCCCGGGGGTTTTTTCTTTTACTCCGGAAAAATTCCCAAAAAAATTGAAATATTGTCCAGGGTTGTGCTGAAAAAAAATGTCCTGCATTTTTTACTTCAAGGGTGGACTATTTGTAATTTCCACTATCAGGATGCACAAAATGCATTAAAAAGCCTTTTAGCTGATTCAAAAAGCGCAGCAAAAGTTTGATTTAAAATTAAAAAAGAGATCATAAATTTTCCCCCACTTTAAACTTTCCCTTTATTGGCTCCCCCGTTAAATCCAGAAAAAGAATTTAAAAATTCTCCTCCTCAAAATAAAGCCCCCAATGATTTAGGGTCCAAACATACATCGAGAAACTGATTGTTCCCTATGTTCCTTTAAAGAAAAACTTCGTTTTCAGGGGCTGCAGGTTTTCTGGTGGTTCCCAAAATCTCTGAAGTTTGAAAAGGGGGGCAGATCCCTTTTTGTTTTCAGGCCCCCTTCCTGTGGAAACCCGCCCCCCAGTTTTAATCCTTTAGGCGGGACACCCGGGTTACTTTTAAAGGCCCAGGCTTAAAAAATTTTTTTTTGATAAAAGGCTTATAGTTAGAGTGAAAAACACACCTCCTTTTTGTCCCTGATGCCCCCTTTTTTTCCAATGGTTATGGTCAATCTAAGGAGGGGTACCCCAACTTTGTGGATTTTAATATAACAAGGGGCCATCGTGGGCCCCTAGAGGGACAAACTTTTTATTTTTAAGGAAAGGTTTTAAAAATTTTTCCCTTTTTTGATAAAGTTATAGTTAGAGTGGCTTGGGTTATCCTGAGCATCTTGTAGTTATCCGCTATAGGCTTAGATGTGGAGGACTAATGCCCATTTCACCCTTTTGCTATTTTCTACACTACTCTTAATTTGTTTTTTTGCGTTTTTTAGTTTTTAATTTTGTTTTTCTTCTCTTTTCCAGAAGCTCCCCCGGGCCCCGACCTGTGTCTACCTGTGAAAACTGTCTGGAGAGGGCATCGTCCGAGTTCTGTGGCAAGAACTTGGTGCTCCCCCTCTACCGTGACCACAGGGCCCCTGTCTTCAGTGTTTAACCCTTTCTCTCTCCTAGACATGCTACGAGGGAGCTTTACTTAACTAATCTGTGCTCCTTTTCAGATTTAAACCTTGAAAACGGGCTCAGGTTATTGTTCTTTCTTTCTAGGTGAACGACAAAAGGGGAGCTACATCCATTAACATTTAACTTTTTTTTCCCATAGAAAGGACTCCTGATCAGTGCTTCTTGTTTTTTTGTGTCTCTCTCTGTTTCTAAAAACCCCAGTGGGTCGTGGAGAGGCCGTCACACTGACCCTTTTGCTAGAGGTTTTTCCTTTTAAAAGGGGGAGTTTTTCCCTCTCCACTGTCCCCTCAGCATGCTAGTTGAGGGTTTTGCTGAAAAGTCAACGCCAGTGACTGTCCACTGCTCTACATGCTCATCCGGGAGGAGTGAATGTGCAAGTCACTGACTGGATGCAATTGCTGGGTTTTTATAGAAAAAATTTTTTTTCCAATTTGAATAAAAAACAGAATTTTGACGCATGTTCAATGATTTGGGTTAATTTTAAGATGTACCTGATTTGTGAAGTGCCTTGGACAACGTGTTTTGAATTGGGGCTATATAAATAACTGAATTGAATTGAATTGAAAATTTAGTGGCGGTACTTTTTAAAATTTTTCACTGTGATTTCCAGTTATATGTCTATAAAAACCGAAGGATAAACAGAAAACAATTTTTCAAATCTTTTTGGAATATCTAATTTTACTCTTTAGAGTTTGTGTTGAGTTTTTCCTCATATATTTTGATCAAACCTTCCTTTTCTTTTCATAATGTTAATACGGGAAAAAAAAAAATTTTCGCTTTTTACTTTTTGATCATATGCTGCAAAAAACAATCCCCTTCAAATACCACCTTTCCCGGATCTTCTTCTGCTTCTCCGGGGTAAAAAATTTTATGAACGTTTTGTTTTGTATTCCTTTTTAAAAGCAAACACTCCGTGGTTCATGTTTGATCATCCTCACAGTTTCCCAATAAAAATAATCTAAAAAGCAAAGAAGATCCGGGGATAGTTTTCAGGTGGGTTACTTTTTCTGCTTTGGACGAAGAGATTTAAAGGTTGTTTGCATTTGCTCTTTTTGCGGTCCCAAGCGACACATGCTGTAAACATCAGAACATGTGATGAAAGATGAATTTGAGGGGAAAAAGAGGACAGTTCCCCAGAGAAGGAAACTGTTTAATTAGTGTATGGCAGAATTAAAAGGGGGTAAAACCAAGGTTTATGTTTGTGCCGTAGTGTTTTATTGTGGTTTTAAATTGTGACCTCTGGACAACACAAAAAGATATTTAAAAACCCGGCGTGATGATGATCAGTATAGTCTTTTGTTTAAATTAGAGGGAATACTTTTGAAAAATGTAATTTCTCCCACCTTCAAAGGTAAAGGATGGATTTATTTGTTCTTTTAATTTGCTCATTTTTTACATTTAATACAGGGAAAAAATCACCTGGGTAAATACAAAATACAGTTTTCAAATGAAATTTTATTTTAATGAGGCACAAAAGGTATCCAAATGTAACTGCCCTTATTACCAATAAATAGTTTTCCTCCCTTGGCAGCAAGACTATCCCCCATCAAACTTTTCCAATAACTGGGTGACCTTGTTGGCCAGTTATTAAAAGTTTTCAATTCAGCAACATTTTTTTGAAGCCGAATTTCCTTTTAAGGTAAAGTAACAGAAATGCAGATTTGATACTGGATTTTATTAGGCCACTTAAAAATTTTTCATTTGGTTCTTTTTGAGCTGTTTAGGATTGGGTTGGGTTTGGAACAGTCAAACGATCATTTTTCTTTTTTTTTTATCATCTGTTAGAGAGCAGAATGCGTGGTTCCAACAATAACGGGAAAACGTTTAGATTTTGAAAAGAAAAACGCCCCCAAAACCCGCACAAACACAACCACCCCAATTTATATTCGAAGTGTGACTATTTTACCCGAAGCATCATGAACCCCAAAACTTTGTGTTAAAGAAAAATCTTTAATTGGGTAAATTCTCTCACAACCAAATAGGATCCAAATTGTTAAAAACAGGGAAGGAATATTATTCATTAAAGGGGTTACAGTAACAGTTATTT